>JAAGWQ010000095.1:0-392673 GCA_013396295.1 Fusarium heterosporum | reverse complement strand
CCCCAGCTTCGGCTTTTGTAGAGACAAGGTCTAAAACTTAGGCAGGTGTAAGGGCAAAACCGACGTAAGGGTAAAAAAAAAATCTAGAAAACTTTTACAAAGACCACCACCACACACCAACTCTAACTTTAGTCCTTTCAAGTGTTTATCTATAAACAGCATCGGCATCATCTTTCTTCTCTTTCTTTCTTTAATCAACAAGCGTAATCCTGACTTGGCCTCCTTGAGAGATCAAACGCGGCGCGACGTAACGAACCCAGGGCAGCATCACATTGGCGAGATTGGATTCTCAATTCAGTCACAACCTACATATGCTTGCCTCGCTCTGCGACTAGAACCGACTGCACTTCTATTGTCCCATCTCCTCCAAACGTGCTCTCATCCCGCCCCATTCAACTCGTTTGCGCCGACCAAATCGAAAGGGTGTGGTGGCTGCAATCCAAACAAAGGCCAGCGGTTGATCTTTTTTTTTCCCCTTTGCCTCTTTCTTAACCTTTGCGCACCACCACAAACCACCCACCAATCCGACCTGGGCCCAGCCAAAGAGCAAGGATTAACAAGCCAAAAAAAGAAAGCCACTGGGCAGGCTGCGAAAAGAGATTGATTCACTGATCTACAGCTATATTATCCACCCTGCCAACGTCAAACTTGGGGCGCGCCTTTCATCTCGGCTCTTTTGCTCGGTATACGGAAACGTGCGAAACGATAAATCGATATCCCATTTTACCTCCAAAGTCTGCGCATTGAATTCGATTTCGCGCACGACGATCGCGAACCCACCACCCACCTATCGCGATAGCTTCCAAGAGGATCATCATCCAATATGGCGACTAATTCCGAGTTCAATGATCTGCTTCAGCGATATGCGGCTGTCCAGTCACAAGATCAAATCAAGAACAAACTCCTTCAGGTATGCGCGCGCACAATATTAGAAAGATGGAAAATAATTCAGGGAATACTGGCATTGTTAACACTGAACTTGCCAAAGTTTTTCTAAACCTACCCAAGCTTCCCTAAACACTGCTAACTTTAAATCAGGATGCTCTGTTATATTGCAAGGGACTCGAGGACAGTCTAAATGAACATAGACTGAAATTGCAAGAAAAAGAACTCGACCTAAAGAACGAGACCAAGACCCGAAGAGAGCTACAGAAGAGCTTCGAGGAAGCAGAGTCTCAAATTCAATGGTTTGCAAAACACACCGACGCGATCAAGGTATATTGAAGCATGTGGTGCGGTCGGAACGCAACAGCTAAAAGCTTCAGAATACCAATCCTTACGTCTTAATATTGATCGATGGAGATGGTCTCACTGTACGTTCAGCCTCGCCTAGGCTTGTTCAAGCATCTTTGGATCTGTCGCATCCATGCTTGGGCTGTCGGTCTTGAGAAGCTTTCATTAACCACATAAACAGTTCAGTGATGACTTGATCAACCAAGGCTTCGATGGCGGAAAAAAGGCAGCTGACATTTTACACGCTGCGGTGGCAAAGCTTTGCAGCCATGAGCGCACAGGCTCATTAAGAATTATTTGCCGTGTTGTGGCTAATCTTGACAGTCTCAGCAAAGCCATGTACCGTGCTGGTATTATTGAAGACCCAAATCTCGAGGATTCAAATCTGGTCGAGGAGTTTGCTTTGGGCTTTTCATCAAATAACAAAACGCCTGCGTTTGATTTTGTCAACGTTGGCTATGGCAAGCAGAGGGCAGACTACAAGATTCAAGGTATGCTTCAGACACAACTTCCTTGAATGCTGGCTGATCGATGCGTAGATACCGCTCTTTGGCATCTAGGGAACGAAAATTGCAAACACATTTTGTTGGGCATTGGGCATGATGATAGATATGCCCCTTTTCTTGACAGAATTTGTGGGAATGAAGAAGCACATCAGTGCGTCTCTTTACTGAAGGGTCCGCCTTTGGCACGCGAAATCGCAACCTTGAACATAAACACTATCGAGTTGGAGGCCGATATTTTTCGCATAACTAAGCTCAAAACAAAAGCTCCTGCAGAAAAGCTTAACGGCCAGCGAACCGAGACTATCAAGACTCAGAGTTTGCCGACAGCCAATGTTACAACTCAAGCTGTCTTAACTCCCGCTACCAGCAATGCATCCATGTCCCCTCCGGCATCTTCTTGGGCCAAGATCACAAAGAGCGCCACTCCGCCTCCTCAGCTTACTATGCCCCTGCCTCCAAAGCAAGATAAAATTGCTGTCCGAAACAAGACTCCTGTTCAACCAGCTTGGAGTCCCGGGCCTCGCGGGTTGGATCCACCCATATCGGTCAACATTCAAGCTATGGAGAACATTAAGCGACGAGCAGGGAACGATAAGCTTTGCAACAACCACTTCCTTCGTGGGCCATGTACCAGGATGGATATATGTCCTTTTGTGCATAACTATAAGCTGTCACCAGAAGATACGCGTGCTCTCGCGATGCTCTCCCGACAAAATCCATGCACTAGTGGCCAGAATTGCGAGGTCGAGGACTGCATTTATGGACATCATGTAAGCCGCGCATACGAATTCGTAGTGTTCTTGTACTGACTAGAAATGCCACAGTGTCCTAATGTTGTCAATGGCGTATGCACTCGACAATTTTGCAGATTTGAGAAGAAGGCGCACCCGCCAAATACCAAGTTCACCAACAAAAACATCACTGACAATTAGAATGGTCAAACACAGTCTACCACTAAACAGCGTGAGGACTACGTGATGGTTTGTGACCAATTCCCAGCATTTATGGTGGTTTCATGAACAGCACACTCAATCTTGGGCTACTCAATGGAGCTTTTAATATATTTATATGAAGGGGTAGCATAGCAGTGCTATCGTTTTGGTGATGTTGGTGAAAATGGGGCATCGATTGGAGTTTAGGGACCACCAGCGGGGCTTAAAAAGAATATGATCAATCAAAGAATCTCCCATCTTGCTATTTTTGACTTAACATAAACTCTTGTACGATGTAATATCTCTTCGTTTTTATGTGGTACTTCCAATTGGAGATACGCTCGTTGTGCTTGGTGAGTAGACAACCTTATCTGAACTATAGGTCATACCCCACATTGAGGCTCATCCCACACCTCAACTTCAAAGTGCCACCTTCCAAGTCCCACTGTACCCCACAGCTCTCTACCTTCCCTCGACCATCACCAACCTAAGTCTCTTGACCTCAATTCTACGTTCTAAGGCGAGACACCTGAGTGGCCGCCTATACGATTCTATCTCCTCGAATATCGCATACGGGGCTCAGCCGAACGCCCCCTCTAACTTAACATCTCCATCCTCCACCATATCCAAACCCAAACCCGCAAAAATGTCCCACCCAAGGATAGAAGAAGTCTCGGACAGCGACTTCGACTCTGACCCAGCCGAGGGTGACATCGATGACTTCGCCGACTCCGATATCATGCGCCGCGTCGAACCCGTCACTCAACATACAGTTCCCTCTGCCGCAGCTCCTCCTCACCAGGAGCCTGCTATTGTCCCCGCCGATGCCCCTCCTGGAGGCACAATGCCTGCCTCAGCCGATCGCTCTGCCTACGCCGACTTCCAATGTCTTTACCCGGTCTACTTTGATGCCTCGCGGTCTCGCGCCGAGGGCCGTCGCGTGAGTGCTGAGCTGGCTGTCAAGGACCCTCTTGCGCGAGAAATCGCAAATGCTTGCTCACGCCTACGCCTGCCGACACTCTTCGAGCCCGAAAAGGTGCATCCCAAGGATTGGGCCAACCCCGGCCGTGTAAAGGTCGGTCTGAAGAAGCAGCCTGGCCACCCTGTCAAGAACAAGCACCACCTGTACCGTCTAGTCGCCGAGCACTTGCGCGATAACCCCACGACGGAAAACAGCCCCGGCCTGCGTGTCCGCATCGGTGGCCAGCTGCAACCCGAACCCGGAAAGCCCTACCCCAAGCCTGCTGTGCCGCGTGGATGGAAGATGGGCGAGATGGTGCCGTACTTGAGTGCTGCCATGACAGGAGGTGGCGTGTCCGAGAATTTGTTCAAGGATATGATGAAGGAGATGCAAGGTGGCGGAGATCCCATGTCAGCTCTTATGGGCGCACAAGGAGGCGGTGGTGAGGAGAGCAGCGGAGGCGGCAAGAAGAAGAAGGATAAGAAGGGCAAGGGTAAAGCATGATGGAGCTGAGATCACGACATGCACAGAGGAAGAAGATGCGATGTTCTGGGAAAGCAAGAGATACCCAGGGGTCGAGCAACATCACAATGAACAAAAAGACGAAATGATTTAACAATTCAATGGACAAACCCCCTTTGTACCGGGGGGCATGATTTGACAAAGCTTGCTTCAGTGGGGATTTGCTATTCGTTCGCTCCGATACGTACAAATCCACCAAAACTATTGAAAGATAAATTCACAAACAAAAGGGGTATGTAGTATTCTATCATCATACAGCCAAACGGCCTTGTAGAGCCTCCCACTCCTGTGATCCCACAATTTGAACATCTCGACCTGATCCTGGCACAATCTTCCCGTCGATACCAGGCAACTTGATGCGTAGACGAGCAGCCATGGGCATCCTCTTTCTGCGCTCGGCATTGGCTGTCTGGCTCTGTAGAACGTGGGCCTTCTTGAGGACCGACTCTTGCCAAGCTCCCCATGTAGCATAGTCTTCCGCCTGCTTTGCTGCGTGATATTGCGGTGTTGATCGCGCAGGCTTCCAGGCAAGCTTGTCTCGAGGCAGTGCAGAGAAATCATATAGAGATGCTGATGATGCCATCTTAACCAGCTCACCAAGCACATCCTTGCCCTCGGTGGTAATCATGTTACGACGCTGCTCGGCCACGGACGCGGATTTCTTGAGCGGCTCGGCCAACCATTCGTGCTTATGCTGTTCAGATGTGCGGGCGCGGCGGTTGTCTTCACGCAGATATCGGACTGCTGACTGGAGACTCTCGGTGTCCTTCTTGAGAGCATCCATCTCGCGAGCTGTAGCAACGGCCCGTTCTTGCCCAGCCTTGGCCCCGGCAGCATCGGCACCATCAGCGAAAGCACGGCTGTCGCTGGCAATCTTCTTCCACTTATCGCGCTCTGATTCAAGGTTCTTGAGCTCACGATCCTGCTTCTCAATCTCTTCCTTGAGGTTGCCAATCTGCTGGCCTGAAGCCTCAAGCTCGATTTGCAGTTGGGTGATGCGATCGATATTGGCCTGAGCGTCACGCATTCTAGATTCGAGTGTCTCGATCTTGAGAACAGCAGTGCTGAGGTGCTCGTCACGTTGAGCAATTGTGCGACGAGCCTCACTATGCTCTTCCTTGAGGCGGCGAAGCTCCTCCTCTGCATCGACAGGAATAGTCTTGAGAGCCTTGAGCTCTTGCGACCGTAGTCGCCAAGGCGCAGGAGCAACATCGAACTCTTGTACTTGGTCTAGGTCAGTAGCAAGCGACGCGAGGTCAGTGATTTGTGCGGTGACGTCTCGCAGCTTAGACAGGTAAGTTGAAAAGAGGTCTGACTCGCTGGAAGTGCTAACTGTGAGAACAGTCTTGTGAACGGCAGATTGTACCTCGGCATATGTAAAGGGCTCAACTCGGCTCTCATCAGTGGTGAAGAAGTTGTGCAGGCCAAGACCAATCTGCCGTGCCAGATTAGCAAGCTCTTGCGTCGCTTCATAACACTGGTCAAATGCTTCATTTGTGTCAGGCAATAGAGACAAAGATCGTGTCCTCAGATCTTGAAGAGCACGCACGGCCTTGGCAGCAATGACCTTGGCACCTCGAGTGTTGGTAACAACTGCGTCAGACTTCTTAACAAAGTGCTGTGCCAACTCTTCGTCGTCGCCATCAGCAGGAACCACGCGCTGGACAAGAACACGCGAGGTGTTGAAGGCCACAGCTGCGGAGTCAAGATGGCTTTGCATAATCATGGTCTTCATGTGAATATCGTCGGCACAATTAGCCAAGCCGGTGGAGATATGTACCTCTCCCAGGTGAGAAAGGAGTGCAATGGTACGGTGCAGCTCGTCGGCGCAGGTCTTTTCCTTCAGGTCATCCCGGCGGAGGCCATCAATCCAGACATTCAAGGCTCGCTCGACGGGCTCCAGCTCGTGCAGAGCGTTCTGGTACTTGGAAAATTGCTCCATGGTGCAGTGTGTCATATCGTTTACAAAGCGATCGCACATGTTGGACACCCAGACGAGTTTGTCAGAGGCATCACATCCAGCAAATACGTCATCTTCATGTCCAGGATGAGGCTGACCATTTAGTCGTTCTCGAATGAAACTGTTGAGGAGGTTGGCCTTGAAAGCCACACGACGGAAGCGAAGCAGGGAGAGGACAGAATCCTGATCCTCCTTGTAAGTGTCGGGAAGGAAGAGCTTCACAATCTCCAAGTGCTGCTCTGCTTCTTGGGCCTCCAGTCGTCGAAGTTCTAGATCGATAGTCTTGACTTGAGCCTTGGATGCCGAGATCTGAAGCTTCATGTTGAGGTCCATCATGGCCCTAGATCGGTCATTGAGCTTCTCAGATTCGCCCTCCGTAACAGCCTGTGAGGCTCTCATGTCATCCAAGTCGCTCTGCAGACTTGTCACTAGCTCACGGAATCGCGAGAGAGTGTATTCCATGTCCTCCAAGGACTCTTCTTGCTGGCCTGCTCTTCGAGCCTGCTCGGCAATGACACTATCCTTGAAGTCGAGCTCTTCCTGCATCTCCTTCTCATTTTGCACATGGTTAATCTCAAGCTCGTCATTGATTTCTTTTAGGCTTTCCAAATCATCGATGACAGCCTTCAGCTCCTCAATCTGCTCAGACATGCTCATGTTCCGCTCCGTCAAGTCCTCAATCATATCTTCGGCGCCAAGAGCGTTGTCGAGTTGTTGACGCAGGTCTTCAACGGCAGACTCCGACTTCTCAAGCTTATCTCGGCAAGTGGTAAGCTCCTCTTTCATAGTGTTGAACTCCTTCAGGTCATCCTCCAGTCCTGAGATCTGATCTCTTAGTTCCTCTTCTGACGCTTGAGTCAGATCGCGTAACCGAATCAAAGCTTCTCGTAGGCGTTCGTTCGTTCGTTCCATCTGCAGCCAATTGGTGCTTGCTCTGTCCTCTGGGGTCATTCCATTACTGTACTCCTCGTTCTCCTCCCGTAGGATTTCAACCTCTAGTTCCATCTCTTCGGCTTTCTGTTTCAAGGCATCCAGCTCGGCCTTCATGACCTCTGCTGTTTCTTCCGCCATCTCTCGGTCGAGCGTTGCCAGTTCCAACACACTTTCGTGCTCTGCTTGCTCCTCCTCCATTGACTCGATACGTGCTATACCCTCCTTCAGCAGCTTCTTCAGCTCAGCATTCTCCTGCTGTTGCGGTTGATATTTTTGTTGCAGCATTTGAATGACATTCTCAAACTTATCCCTTTCACCCTGAACCTTCTCAAGCTGCTTCAACTTGTCTCGATCCTCAACCCGTTTGCGTTCCAGAACCTTTAATTTGGCCTTGAGATCTTCAATCTCTCGGCTTGCTGCCGTACTTGCTGCCGGACGCGCTGCGGTGGTCGTGGGCGTAGGTTTACGTGCTGTGGGTGGTGTAGAAGTTCGCGATAAAGGTCCTCCTGTAAGTTTCTCTAATGCTTTTGTCCTTGCCTGGACAGGACTTCTAGGCTGAGGTGAAAGAATGTCTCCATTATCTTTAATAGGAGAGATATCATCTTCTCTGTCCGAGGAGCCCCTCCGTGCTTGAGAATCGATGGAAGGCCGTCTGGCAGCTGAACTTGGGCGTGATGGTGGTCGCGATGGTCCAGTCAATGACATGCGACTACTCGTGCTCCTCTGGGCCGGTCCTCCAGGTCGTGGTGTTGTCGAAGATGCAGATACCTGTCTCGTTGGTCGAGTAGTAGGTGGTGGAGGGCCCATAGATGTGCGCCCTCCCCCAAGAGATGGACGAGACTTTGCGCCGACGGATGGAGCGCGAGGATGCGAGGGTGTTCCTGTTCTAGAAACGGGGGTGCTTGAGGCCGCACTCATCTGCTTCGTCGGGGACTTGGTAGGTGACTTGACGAGGGTTAGCGTTCAGATATTAAATCTACACAAGCAGCACCTACAGCTACTCTTGCAATACTCGTCGGCCGGGCCACCCTAGGTACCGGACTCGGACTCGGTGCATTCAAGCTCTTTCTCCGGCCTAAACCTGCATCCCCAGCCGCGCTCGATGCCCTCCCCGAAGCCGGGTTGAAGCTACTCGGCCTTGAGGGCTTTCGAGCCTGCGGTTTCGGCGTCGGGGCTTGTGCAACGATGGTAGCCATCATGGGCTTGACAAACATGCCATAGCCCATGGGACAATCAAAATACCGCTCCCCCTGAACGCTGCCATCGTTTTTGCCCGTCTTCTCATCAAGTTCGACGCCTATCCACTCGCCAACCTGGAAGTGCGTATTGCCTGCGAAGCGGACGATGCCTTTGCGGCCATCGTTGAGCTGGACAGTCTGCCCAGGCTTGAAATCCGGCATTATAATATGTTGTTGAGGTCATGGGGCATCGTGGCGTCACTATTATTTGGGTGTTGTCGACGATATCGACGTGCTCGTCAGGCTTCTGTTTGTCTTTGGTTGTTGAACTATGTCTCCTGAGTCGCGTATTGATTAGAGGGGAGCTGTTTACGTAGTGGAGCCGTACCTCCCTCAGTCCCTAGAGTCGGGGCGCGTTTACCTTCGGATAAATTGCGACGGCGGCAGTCGTTCCCGGCGGTTAGCAGTTGGGTACGTACCGGATATGCAGGGGTAAAACCTAATCCCTTTGGGTTGCAGGGGTTTGTGGATAGCTTCAACTTTCGCTTGTAAGACCTCACGCGTGGGACAAATCTTGACAATAACCATGCTCATTTATTTTGGAGATCATCAGCAGTTCAGTTTTATGGTCACTGTTTCACTTCTTTCTTCCCAATCATCGGAACTATTCGTGAGTGAATATCTTTGAATATGACCTTACCAACTCCCTACTCCTACTGTACCCATATCGAGGAATGTTACATTAAATGAAGCAGCCATTTTCTCGTCTTCTCCCTTGGTGTATCTGTCCCTGAGAAGCTACTTTACAACGTTTGTGCGATAGCCAGGTGTAACCCCGGCAATAGAATAATCTCTGCAATCTCCACCAAGTCCAGTTTACATGATTACGACGTTTCAATCATCGATTCTCTCGGAAGCTCCCTCCCCTTACCCATTCAACCACCTCAAAGGCAACTCGTCTCTCAGTCGCCTCATCCAGATCTCTGCCCACTGCTATCCGTATGACCATGAGCCCCTTGTGAAGATCAACAGTGCCGCACTTGGCGATCTCCTCATCCAAACTAGGCTTCACGTACACTACAAGGTCAGGACCCAGCGTGCCGCGCCAGAGAGTCGCCATCCACTGCCAGTGATCAATAGGTGCGTATGCGTCAGATATGGGAACTGTGCAGGCGAATGAGTCCGAAAGGGTAAGGCTGAATCCCTCTTTGATCAGGGCAACAGGTGTCTTGAACCTGGCAATGCCATCTCGAGAATCCTTGTGATTAGTGTCCTCCATAGAACCACGACGGGATATTGGTGATTCCGAATCCCTTTCTCTCTTAGAGCCTGGCAGTACTTCTGTGAGGGTGGTGATGTGCTTAACCATCTCTCGTGATTTCTGATGCCAATCAATCATTGTTTCGAAACATGATGCAAAGTCATCCTTGGTTTCCGACAGGTCCTCACTCTGCGAGCCAAGTCTCCCACTTCCCCGCTCATCTTCCGCCGCCTTGCACCAAGCCTTAAGTGCCACTTCGTTGGACGAAAGAAGAGCTCTTTCAATCAGAGTTCCAACTTGCTTCAACATTCTTGGCTTTGGTCCTT
The DNA here is from genome assembly GCA_013396295.1 of Fusarium heterosporum. NCBI lineage: Eukaryota > Fungi > Ascomycota > Sordariomycetes > Hypocreales > Nectriaceae > Fusarium > Fusarium heterosporum. Next base: position 382,861 of record JAAGWQ010000095.1, on the reverse strand, counting down.
CGATTGCTATAACGGCGCCACGTTGCTCGACTCCCGAACTGCCGGGCTCAAGAGTGCTAGCATGAGTACGGTTAATCTTGGATAAAACAGATAGCTTGCGGATGAATGGAATCGACATGACCATGGCCTCAACGCTTCTAGCTTGAGGATCCCTAGTGTTCGATATTCCAAGTCCAGTAACAGGAGTTTGAAGTTGTCGAATGTCAACTTCTGGTGTTGCAGTGGGTGACATTGGACCAGGGGTTTGCAGAGGAGGGAGTCTCAGAGACTCGTCGTAGGAAGGATATCGACCTCGATTCTCTTGATCGGACCACGGTCCTCCTGCTGGTCGTGGAGGAGGGGGCATCGGGCCTGACTTTGATCTAGTAAAATGTGGTTCAGGCAGAGGCGTCACAGGATATGGGCGCTGCGGAGCTGATCCCATCGACATTGCTCGGCCTCCGTGGATAGGGGAAGATACAGGATGGTAACCACCAGTGGTGTTGTAGCGACGTCTTTTCATTTCTGGAGAATCAAGATCGTAATCATCCACTTCTCGGTGAGCAGGCCGATTCAAAGGATGGCGCTGTCTCATCACTGGCAAGTTGCTGAAGCTCCCACGACGGATAGCTTCTGCGTCCTCCCCGCGAATATTAGGTGTATATGGGTATGGCGGATTCTTTCCTTCTGTTGAGGGTGTGGGGAACGGGGTGGAAGGGGTGGACGGCGTTGCAATACACCGTAGATTACATTTAGGGCATCTTCCAGAGTCATCTATCGGGGAAGAACCGGGTCTGGTACCTTGGCCCCTATTGCCACGGCGTGGTTGATAACGATAATCAGGATACTGCAGCTGGTGGCGTTGTTTTTCTTCGTCAGCTAGGCTCTTCCAGTTGTCTTTGACTTCTTGGGACTCGTCTTTCCACTGCTCTCCGATGATCTTTGAGATATCGGGGTTTGAAATATTGGGATTGCGAGCAACAACTTGAGCTTGATGATGCTGACGGTAAAGTATGAAAGCTATGCGCAGCGTATTAGCAGGGGGTTTAAAGTGCAAGGAGATAGTTGTGTGGGAAACAGAGTTGTCACTACACAAGAAGTGAATCTTGACAACAACATATGCAGATATATCAACGACAAAGAAATGTGTAACTTACCATTTCGAGGTCTGGGGATCTTGGGCGCTGGAGCGCAGAGACAGATATCTCTTGTACTCTCGTTACTAGCCATACTACTAGGTGTGCTCAGCTTCAGCCTCTCCAGCCGACCATAGTTTGCATCTGCAGTGTTGATGGAAGCAGCACGTTTTCGAGCGAGGCCGGCAGTACGAGGACTGGGAGAGTCTGGAGTGTCGGGCATGACACGAAAGGCTCGGGGCCTGTCGTAGTCATCGGATTCCATGGGGGAGTGGGCCGGGGTCATTGCCTGAGACGGCGTAACCAAAGAGATGACCTGTGTCATTTTCCGCTTTCTTTCTTTTGGCGGCCTAACAAACGAACGGGAAGTAAACAGCAGAGTACCCTAGTCGTTGTGATCCGATGATGGGCGAGTGTGTGCGTGTGTGTGTGTTGGAGAACGAGTTGATGAAAGGAGACGAGACGAGACGAGACGAGATGCAACCACTTTGAGTTATGAGAGGTAATGGAGAAAACCCAGCAGTGATATAATAAGAATCTGTTTTCCCTATTTCTCCTTCTTTTTCTTCTTTTCGTCCTTGTTGAAAGAAGATCGCCGGTTCTCGCAGTGTTGGGCCACTGTCTGTGCAGGGCCAAGTCTTTGTGTGTCAACGGCAGCCAATTCAGTAGCCTCCAGAGAACAATGAAACTGCACCACCAGTCTCTCTTTTTTTGGTCTTTGGAAGCTAAAAGTGGGAAATTAGGTAGGCGTTATTCATTATCGTGTGTCTCTTTGATCTCTTGTCTTGTCTTGTCTTGACTTGACTCTGACTCTGACTCTGACTCTTTCTTGTTTCTTTTGTTAGACTCTTTCTCTCGTTACTTCTCTTCTCTTCTCTTCTCTTCTCTTTTTTCTCGTCTATCACCCGACAACTCTCTCCTTTCATTCCCACGGTGTTCTCTCTATCAACGTCAAAGATAGATTGAATCGTTCTGCACCGGGGATTGTTTATAGTGAACAGCGGGGAATACCCCTACATGTCCCGGTACTTTGCAGCTCTTGGTGAAGCTTGGTCCTGCGTTTGCTTTGCCGTCTGGCTAGGCCTGGTCAAGTCTGTCGGCAGCAACACTCCGTCGCCACTCATCCACTAGGAGGCCCGTAGCAAGGCACCAGGAACAGGGTGCAGTGCTTGGTAAAGTAGGACGAACGGGAGCCGGGGTCTGTTAGTGAGAGACTGAAGGTGGAAGTGAGAGTGTTAGAGCGAATGTGATAGGACCCAACGAAACGGAACGGGAAACAAGAAACACACACAAAGAGAACCACAGCCCACGGACTCTGCCATGATATATCAATAATCACATTTCCTCCCTTTCTCCCCCAATGCAGAGCACGTCCTCACATTATGATGTGAATGCCTGTCTATCAAATGGTCCGCGCACCTGCACTCACTCACGCTCATTCTCACCCTTGTTCCTGTTTTATTCCAGCCTCTTCCAACAACGACAATGCAACGATTGCAGTGCAATGCAATACCGGAATGTAGACTATGTATGCGTGGAATGCTTGTAGGGACTGAAACAAAGACAATGCCGTCCCTGAAATTGGCATATGTATAGTAGTGCACGTGATGAAACCATATACTGTCTGTCTGTCCTCTACCCCCTTCAACACCTAGCCAGATCTAGTTCTACGGGCCAACAATTCAGGGTTAGACAAAAAAAAAAAAGGCAGCTGAAATGACATGATGATTGGTGACGCAGGTTTCCTATGGGTGTACTCCAATCCGACCCAGTGTCTTGGGTATCAAATAATCAAAGGGCTTGTGGGAAGGGGGGCCACTTTGTTGTTTGGTCTAGAATTAGCATAGCCCAACATAAACCAGAGGACAATACAAGGGAGACTTCCTCAAAGCCAAAGGGGGCTAAACTAAGGTGAGACAAGGATTTGCAAGTGACATTCTCATGATGATATCCAGTGGTTAATGTGAGCCAGCCCGACGCCAAACCTCTTAGTATTCCATAGCTCCCTATCAAGTACACAATAGCTAAAGGTCAGGTGTTTTCCTACCTACCAAGTAGCTCCTTAAAATAGTAATTATGACACATCCTCCTTCAACCCCAGCGCCTTGTAGATTGAAATTCAATCCTCCCAGACTACCCTACGCAACAGTCTCCGGTTTACGGCAGGTATCCTTTTCCAGCCTCGGTGCTGAGGAGAGCGGCGCTTCGGCGGGCGTCAAGGAACAGGTCCTCACATTCAGCGACATCCTGCACATCAATTTGGGAACGGCCGTTGGCCTTGGCAAGAATGCTGTTTCTTCAGTGTCAGTCGCCATGTCTCGGATCATTTTAACTTGGGGTCTCCCCTTTCGCCACAATAACTTACCTCGCAGGAGTTAGCAGCTGCAGACAATACCGCAGACTGATGCGGACACCGTGTTCCGAGATCTTGTCAATGGCGGCATCTGATACTGAGACGCCTTCAGTTGTTGAACGTATTCGTACAATACGCTTGATCTCATCCGCCTCGTAGGGTGTTGTGGGAATGATGAGCATGCGTGCGAGAAAGTCGGTGGGGATTCCGTGAGCTGCGACAATGTCGTCAGTGCCTCTGATGGTGCACATTCCCCTATTGGAGGCTAAGACCACGATGGGGGATATGGGCGATTCCAGGGCTCTGTTCAGGTAGGTGAAGCACTCCACATCAAGCATGTGTGCCTGTCAAACGTCACATCGGTTAGCCAGTGTTCCCGTCCTATTATGGGGAGAGGGGGGAATAAGAAAGGTGTTACCTCATCGATGAACAAAACACCGGGCACGAGCTCAGCCACACCCTGGTCAATATACTTGCTGACAACTTTGTTGATCTCGCCTCGCAGTTTGTCCGTAATTTCCGTCATCTTGGGCTTCATTAGCTGGCCCATCATGCTCATGATGTCCTGACCGCCCTGGGGACGAGAGTTGGCCACATCCAAGTCGTGCAGCGTAACATCCTGTACAATCTCCTTCTTCTTGTGCACCTCGCCTTTGGGGATTGGTACGTACTCCTCAGCCTCAAGGTCGAATTCTGTGGCATAGGCGTCAGACCGTCCAACTCGTTTGCAGGCACCCGTGTTCGCTTCGATGTAGATTACGTCGCCGACTGTGACTCTCTCCTTCTGGATCGCCTCGTAGATGCTAGGGTCGAGGCGAAGCTTCTTCTGTCCCTTTGCGCTCTTGAGTCCAATCAGCAATGTGCTGATGGTCTTGCCGTAACCTCCTAGAGGGTTCTCAGCCTCCTCGGGTGTGAGTTCTGTGACCTCTCCTTCGTAAATCTCCTTTGTCTCTCGGACCTTGAGACCAATAGCTCTTCGGAAGTTCTCCATCAACATCTCAGTCTTCTTTACTTCGGTCGAGTAGATTTCGCTGCCGACAATAGGGCAAAATGGTATCTTGGTACCCAATTCTTGACTGATCGCGAGCGCCAGAGCTGTCTTTCCAGTACCGGGTCCTCCTGCTAGCAGAACACCACGGCCGGCCATCTTCTGAGCTCGAATCAAGTCTACTACAACACCGCAAGACTAGACACAGGCAGGTAAGCATTTGTCGATAAATATTCCGTTTTCTTCATCTCTTACCTCACGGGCCCCAACTTGACCGACGAATCCGGCCGATTGCTTCTCCGCGTATCCATCAGATTTCAAGCCCAAGCCCTTGATGTGAGTATGGGCAGCTGTGCGGTTGTCTCGCTTGTTGCCCTTGACCTCGCTGATCTGGACCATGGTACCGGCGGGTGTCGAATTAGTCGACAGTTATAGTTTATAGCTGTATTTATTAATGACGCGATGGTTCGTTTCGGGTTATCGAGCAGGTTCGTTCGTTACGTGGTGATCGAGTATGATGTTGGTGGTTGGTGTCGCAGAAGCTTCTAAATATTTGCGACTGAAGCTGAACCAACGAGCTGCTCTCCATATCAGGCGCGTCCTCGCGCTATGACAGTCACGTGCCAGTTGATGCTTGACTTACCCTGTAGACGATGCAAAGCCAGTGGCACAATTATTATCAGCTACCTACCTGTTACGAACCTACCTAAACACTTAATTATCTTTATTCAATCACAGAGTGGCGTATTTGGTATTTCTGGCTGTTTTTCAGTTTTTTCTATATTTACGTATTACATAGGCGACGGTGCTGGATTAATCAGTCAAAGTCTGTAGCGCGCTCATAACAGAACTGACGTAGTGTAAGTGTACTGGCTGATGATATGTAAAGACATAGTTCCGCTACAATTGCACGCAAGTATGAGGGAGTGCGCTTATGTTTAACAGGCAGCACTTGAATAAAACTCGCGACGCATTAAATGCCTACAACTCAAGTCTTGGTGCCTAACAGGTAACAAGTAAATTGCATGTGCTGTATTCACGTGTTAGTTATAGTATTGAGTCCCTCACCGAAACAGCGACAGCCTCCACGTAATCTGCCAGGGACAAGAACTATGACGCCCCACCAAGGTACTTAACCAGTACCCCAATCACAGAGAAGATATGGTGACACCGAAAGTATTCATGAGAACCCCCAAACGACAGTAGCGGAACACTTAAGTACGCCCCCAAAAGACGCCTGGCAATACGGGAGAGTGTAGGCTGCGACGATGATACTGCGCTGGCCTTGAAATGATCTGTCCCCTTGCGAGCCAAGACACAACGAAATCGCCTTTTCTCAACAAACTCGAGTTGCACTGAAAGAAGTAGAATATAATTCTTTTTCGATTGTCTCGACACTAATCAACTACGAGTTCGCCGGACGGACACTAAACGCGTGGACCCCTTTGCGACTTTGACCCTGAAATGCGACACACATAACCTCCACTGAGAGCTATCAACGATCAACGACCTCCGACAACATTCAACCACGTGGAAACAAACACTACGAACCAACAGAACGGAGAAGGAAGGATACCAAGCCTCGTAGCAGCCTCGATACGATTAAGAAACAATCGGATACGTCTTGATATTACCACCACAGCATGTCTGAGTAGCACTGCTAGCTACATATCTCCCATTCTTCGCCTTCTCGACACCGTACCTCCTCTATTCCTCCTTATCGTCACCAGATTAGTCAGGGATGACGTCCTCACAAAATTATCGAGCTTCCGACCCACCCGATTCTCCTGCGAATGATTCCGATTCCGACCTTGACTTAGACATTCAAGAGCTTGACCCAATATCAACAACCCCAGCTCCGAGGGCCAACAACGAGCGCCCGTCGACTGAGCCTCAGACCTCGCGGATAGCGCTGCGGAATCTGCGCATGGGTGGTGTGCGGCGTGCTGGAAAGAGGAATCGGGGGTATGGGGACCTCGGTCAGGATAGAGATGGAAACGACGAGCATTCGCAGACATTGCTAGGGGAGTCCAATAGCAGTGGGCCTAGGTGGTCGGAGGGAAGCTACAATGAGGACGACCAGCCATTACTAGGGGGGCAACCTTCTCAGGGCCGGAGGTCCCTCAACTCAGATCGAGTTTCTTCGCGACTACGACTCCCTAGCTTCATGTCAAGCACCAAGAAACCCGAGCCAAATGACGCCGAGGACCAAGAGGATGACGACCCGTCCTCATCCCGGCATGTGGCCGTGGGTTCATCCCAACCCGTACGCTTCCCGAGCAACATTATCTCAAACGCCAAATACACAGCCTTGACGTTTCTCCCTATCACCCTCTACAACGAATTCTCCTTCTTCTTTAACATGTACTTTCTTCTCGTGGCATTGTCGCAGGCGATACCGGCTTTGAGAATCGGCTACTTGACTACATACGTTGCCCCATTGGCCTTTGTACTCTGTATCACCATGGGAAAGGAAGCCTTTGATGATATTGCAAGAAGACGAAGAGATACTGAGGCCAACTCAGAAGAGTACAAGATTCTTGTATTCCAGGACGCTGATTCGAGCCAGACGCCCATACGACAAAGAAAACTACTTAAATCGGAAGTGCTACAAAAACACTCCAGGAAGAAGTCGAAGGGAGCACGAGAGAATCTTTCAGATATCTTGGAAGAAGAAAGCGTCGAGGCACCTCCACCATCTTCCCGAGCTATTGAGGTCAGCCGCAAGTCCAAGGACTTGAAGGTTGGCGATGTTCTCAAACTTACGAAGGGCCAACGTGTGCCTGCCGATGTCGTCATCTTAAAATGCTTCTCCTCTGAGGCACAGACCCCTGCGCCTATCCCGGAGGAACCTACAGAAGAGGAAGCCTTGTTAGCATTTGATGGCGATGATACTCAGGGAAAGGGAAAACAGCCCGCTGAAGCAGCGCCAGAACAGGAGGCTGAAAGTGGACCAGGAGGTGAAACTTTCATCAGGACTGACCAGCTTGATGGTGAAACGGATTGGAAGCTCAGGCTTGCTTCTCCGCTTACACAGAACTTACCGACTGAGGAGTTCGTTCGTCTTCGTGTTACTGGTGGAAAGCCTGACAGGAAAGTTAACGAGTTTTTGGGTACCATCGAGTTGGTAGAATCCCGACAAGATGCATTGGCGCACCATGCGACAGTGCAGGACTCCGATACTTCCCATACGGCTGCTCTGTCAATCGACAATACAGCATGGGCCAACACTGTTATCGCCTCCCAGGCCACGACTTTGGCTGTTATTATGTACACTGGCCCCCAGACACGATCTGCTTTATCGACAGATCCATCACGTTCCAAGACCGGCTTGCTCGAGTATGAGATCAATTCATTGACCAAGATCCTATGTGCTTTGACATTGGCCCTCTCAATCATTCTTGTCGCTCTCGAAGGTTTCGAAAACACCAAAGACAATGTTTGGTACGTCAAGATCATGCGGTTCCTGGTTCTGTTCTCCACCATCGTTCCTATCAGTCTCCGAGTCAACCTAGACATGGGCAAGAGCGCGTATTCTTGGTTCATTCAACACGATCCTGGAATGCCTGGAGCAGTTGTGCGAACCAGTACTATTCCTGAGGATTTAGGTCGAATCGAATACCTACTTAGCGATAAAACTGGTACTTTGACCCAAAACGAGATGGAAATGAAAAAGATCCACGTTGGCACTGTTTCATATGCCAACGAGGCAATGGATGAAGTATCATCATATGTCAAACAAGGCTTCTATATTCCACCGTCAACAGACCAAGCGTCTCGGAACATGCTTATTACCCCTTCGTCCACATACTCTAGCACTACAAATATGGGCACAACACGCACAAGACGAGAAATCGGTACCCGAGTTCGTGATGTAGTACTTGCTCTCGCTCTTTGTCACAACGTCACGCCCACCAGTGATATTGAGGATGGCAAAGAGGTTACTGGGTATCAAGCATCATCGCCAGATGAGATTGCCATTGTTAAGTGGACAGAGTCTGTTGGCCTAAAACTTGTGTACCGTGATCGCAAGAGCATGGTACTGGAATACGCCAACAGCAAGAGGCCGGTGGTTCGCGTGCGGATTCTTGATGTGTTCCCCTTCACTTCCGAAGGCAAACGAATGGGCATTATTGTCCACTTCCATGATGATGTAAACAACAAGAACCCAAGCCTGTCCAGTGGTGAAATCTGGTTCTTCCAGAAGGGAGCCGATACAGTAATGAGCTCCATTGTTGCCGCCAATGACTGGTTGGATGAAGAGACTGCCAACATGGCTCGCGAAGGTTTGCGTACGCTCGTCGTTGGCCGCAAGAAGCTCTCGTACGATCAGTTCAAGGAGTTCTCTGCTCGATATCAAGAAGCCTCGCTGTCCATCAGTGGGCGCGATGCTGGCATGCAACGAGTGGTTTCCCACTACCTTGAACATGATCTTGAACTTATTGGCGTTACTGGCGTAGAGGACAAACTCCAGAAGGATGTCAAACCCTCATTGGAACTTCTTCGTAACGCTGGTATCAAGATTTGGATGTTGACAGGTGACAAGGTAGAGACTGCGAGATGTGTTGCTGTCAGCTCCAAGCTCGTGGCTCGTGGCCAATACATCTACACTGTTCAGAAGCTCAAGAAGAAAGATAACGCTCAGGAACATCTCGACTTTCTCCGAAGTAAGACAGATGCTTGCCTCCTTGTGGATGGTGAGAGTTTGGCACTCCTGTTAACCCACTTCCGTATCGAGTTTATTTCTATCGCTGTCCAGTTGCCTACCGTGGTTGCTTGCCGTTGCTCACCGAACCAAAAGGCTGAGGTTGCCAAGCTCATTCGTGAATACACAAAGAAGCGTGTGTGCTGTATCGGCGACGGTGGCAATGATGTCTCGATGATTCAGGCTGCCGACGTTGGTGTTGGTATTGTTGGCAAAGAAGGTCGGCAGGCTAGTCTGGCAGCCGACTTTTCCATTGAGCAGTTTTGTCATCTGGTTAAGCTCTTGGTCTGGCATGGCCGTAACAGCTACAAACGAAGTGCCAAGCTCGCGCAATTTGTTATTCACCGTGGTTTAATCATTGCTGTATGTCAGACCATGTATAGTATTGCTATCAAGTTTGAGCCTGAGGGTCTGTACAAGGTAAGTTCCAGACTCATCTTATTGAATCGTCTTGAGGTGACTAACATCTATAGGACTGGCTACTTGTTGGTTATGCTACTGTGTATACTGCAGCCCCTGTACTGTCACTTGTGCTGGACAAGGATGTTGACGAGAACCTCGCCAATCTCTACCCTGAACTTTACAAGGAACTCACAACTGGAAGATCCCTCTCATACAGGACTTTCTTCGTCTGGGTGTTCGTGTCCATTTACCAAGGCGGTATGATTCAAGGGCTGTCACAACTTTTAACCGAAGTGGACAGCCCTAAAATGGTTGCTGTCAGTTACACCGTCCTTGTCCTCAACGAACTTCTCATGGTGGCCATCGAAATCACCACTTGGCACCCCATCATGATCGTGAGCATAATTGGCACTTTTCTTTTCTATCTTGGCTCCATACCGTTCTTGGGTGGGTACTTCGACCTCGGGTTCTTGATAACATGGTAAATTGCCTATTATCTCTCTTCAACCGCAATTTACTAACACTATTTCAGGGGCTTTGTCTGGCGTGTGTTAGCCATTGGTGCAATTTCATTAATCCCACCATATGCGGGCAAGTTGATCAGGAGGACAATGAGACCTCCGTCCTACAGGAAGGTCCAGAGTCATTAAAATGACATGTCATGGGCAGGAGTTTTGTGTTGGCGTCGAGCTATCATGTAGAAAGCACCGTTTTCACCACTGGTATTGTGTTCTATTTGTACCAATAGATGATGTCTACGCCTGTTCATGAGTGCTTCTAAATACACAAGAATCGTACAGGATTATTTCTTTGTCTTACAATATGCATTACATCTTGAGAATCAACCAGTCCCTTTCCAAAGCAGGATTTTGTCTCTGCAAACGGCCAGCTACTCCAGCAACTGGCCCTTGGGTCTGCTGGCCGCCCAGCCAAATCTTGGGCCCGGCATAATGTTCGATGAAACCGTCGGGCCCGGAGACGATAAACAAGTTCTTGCCTGGCATTTGACCATCTCCTGGTTTACATACGCAGCCAGGACCTTCGGGCAGAGCGAATTCGGAGGCGTGAACATGCATAGCCTGATCGTGAAACCGGCAGCCTGCGGCGAACGAAGTAGTGGCCCCAGGCGATGATGTGATGACCTTGCTGATGTCCTTGTCCTGGAAGCGGGTTCCCTCGTCGTCAACAACAACTTGAATCCTCAAACGATCACCATAAGTCGATTTCAGATCTTGCAAGCGCTTGGTAACAGGGCTTGGATTCTCCACCTCAACCCCCAGTGTCGTCGGTTTCGGTTCTTGCCAGAATTTCCATGACGATTGCCGTGGAGAAGCACTGCTCTGAACTTCTTCTCGTTTCCTCACAGCCCAGAGTAAGTCAACGCTTGACCTGCCATTCGCTTCCAGCACAGCCTTTGCTGCCTGTATTCCCGGAACCACACCCGTGCCGCCTGCGAGGAAGACGAGACGAGAGTGCTCGGCGAGTCGCTCAGCGAGTTCAAACCCAACATGCGGACCGCGCAGGAAGACATCCTCGCCGACGCGCCGACGACCTAGGTAATTTGACATTTCTCCATCGCCAACGGTGCGGATATAGAATCGCAATGCGCCATCCGTAGGGTCCTCGGTAGATAGAGGAGGGAGAGGCGTGTAGTGTCGTGAGATCTGCACCTCGGGCTGCTTGAACTCGACCGACCAGAGAGGATTGCTCCATTGATTGGTGTCCGGGTTGAGATAGGGGAGGGAAGGGTTTGGAGTGTGTGGAACGGCGGTAATGACGAATGAGGTTGGTGAGATGGCCTCGCGGGCTGTGATTGCATAAGGGACAAAGGTTATGTCGTTGAGAGTGCTTGGTCGAGAAGGCGGCGTGAGGAGATAATAACCGCCGCTGACTAGGACAATGCCAACAACTATTAGAGAAGGGAATATCCGGGCTTGAAGAGGCGCAGAAAAGTCTGGCTTTTGAGATACGGGTTGTGAAGATGAGGCCGAAAGAACCCGTGATGGGGTATTGAGAGATCGAGCTTGATCGTTCGATAGTCTGCTCTGTAATTGACCACATCGAGTGATAATTCGTCGATTTTGAACCCCAGTTCGTAAGGAACTTGTGAATATCCTCGTTGTGGCTCTCATCATGTTGATTGATGTGAAGTACACGTTTTGATCTCAGAGTTTTTTTCTGTGATATTATCAAGCGCTCATGTCCAGACCAGAAATATTAAATATAAGTATCGACGAGAAAAAAGAAAAGACCTCTAGAAATATGGGTTACGTCTCGTTGTTGAACTGATTCTAGATTCGACGATTTCTCAAGATTCATGTTACAAAGAAGTGACCATGAAATTAGACATAAGGTCACGTGGGTCCCCGAATCGCCTTAATTTGTGTACATCGTCATGGAGTTGGACATAACTAAAGGGAAATAACACCACTTATACGTAAATCTATCTTCAGAGTATCTGTTATAGTCTATGGCATCGTTTATAGTACAGGGTATTCACCAACAATAATCTATATATCATCGTTCCCTCACATCCTCAGCATCTTGCGCTGAGCATCGATCCCCCCTCTAAACATATCTGCAACCACGGTCCCTTTCAAAATAGTCTCCTTCACGATACCCTCTACATTCTTGGGATCTACTCTTCCATACCATATCCCATGCCCCGCCAGTGGATGTGCCTCATTGCCCATCTTTAAGTCTGGTGGTAGATAGATAATGACGTTGCCTGCGAACTTGTGTCCGCCAATGTGACTGATTAGCCCAATTCTAGCTGTGGTCTTTTCTTGTCCTGTATCTCCTTGGATTCTCTGCGAGTCGTTGAGATTGACTTGCACGGGTCCGTCTTGAACATCAAAACCCTCGTGCTTCAACTTCTCCTCAAACTCGGTTTTAAGGACAGGCGCCGTGATACCGCACCTTGCATCGCGGCCTGTATGTCCGCAAATCAAGACTAAAACATCGCGGACATCCTGAACGCCTGGGAGTAGGCCTTGGTACCCCTCCTTGCGGGTTAAGCGATCTCGATGTATGGGCGAAAGACCTTCATGCGCGGAGTGAAGTTGTTTTGGAAGTAGAAATCCCTTTGCAAGTGCTTCTACGCTATCGAAGGAGACTCGCGGGAGAAACGGTACGTATTTGAAGCTGGGCAGTATATAGGCGGATGTGGTCTGAACTTCAGCACGAGGTGGTATCGAGCTGGGAAATGAAGAGTTGAGCACAGAAACATTGTGAAATGGCTGTGACAGTTAGCAAAATAGTCATAGGCAATGGAGAGCGAGTACGAACATCGCTATAAGTGCCGCCCCGCCCAAACAGCTCCTTGAGATCCGCAGCGAGACAATCGCCACCGTTGTCATCCTCTATTCTCGACGGCCAGTCTGCATTTCCCGTACACACGAGCACATGTTCTGAATACCCAGCGATTGCACCCTTGAGCGGCCCCTCACGATCCAGAGGCAGATCCTCAGGTATAGGAGGAGCAGAAGCGCATTCACATGTTGGTTCTGGACATGTCGGAACAGTCTTGAACGGCGGAGGAGGCGGAGGTCGCGTTTGCCGGGTCTGTTGGGCAAATGCTCTGCGCGACGTCGAAGAGAATCTAAAGAGACATCGTCGGGTCAAGTTTAATGACGGTCGGAAGGACATTACGAAGATAATATGAGAAAATGCAGTAGCACTTGCTTGTTTCTCATTAAGATTCAGGTATTATGTCAACGAAAGACCCAGTCCGGGGTAATGTGAATAGCCCGAATATCACGGCCCGGTCTTTGCGATGGCCGACAACATATGTACATCATCATTTTTGGTCCCGGCCTCCGGGAACCAAAGAAAGACATGCGATTAAATCCCCCACTTTCCGAGGAATCAAGCCCCCACGCATCCATGCCGAACCATATGATAGATGCTACATTAACATAGGCTTCACTCAGTAAAACAGTCAAAGAAGTCATATTTTGCAGAAAAGGCTGTCTTGTAAAGTGAAACTCGAAATTAAACCGGATTAAACCCTATAAACCCCACCATCGCTATTGCATATGCTACCTACAATCTATCTATTCAATAACACCACCACAATGCAGAGTCGTCCGAACAATGAATCCTAATCCATGCTATACCACCTAGCTGAGCTTTGGCTCTCATACCCCTTAGCCTATACTCACAGGTACATGTATATGCCAATCATGAGCTCGGCTTGGATCCTCAGAATCCAGGCATCACTCCTCCTCTCCTGTCGCAGTACCCAGGTTGCTTGGGCTCGGCAGTGGCCCAGCTCATCGCAGTAAGGGTTGTTGCGTACGCCATCGCAATGAATCCAAAGATACAGAGCAAGATATCCGCCACTCTCCAAAACTTTGTACGAGCGATAGCCTTGTAGTGAAGCATAGGCTAGAAGGGTTGTCAATATTAAACGTTCAAAATTCAGACCAGATTAACTTACGGGATAGATGAAGACAAGCGGAATGCAGGCAAAGTTGCCCACAAGCGCAACAAACTTATCCAGATGATCGGCTCCGATCCAAGCGATGGCAGTGCAGAGCATGACGACAAAGAAACGGAAAACGTTCTTTTGCCACTTGACCCAAGGGTTGTACTTTCCACTGCGTGTGAAGAGCTCCGTCTCAGCGATACGGATGGCGGGGAAAATTTGCAGCGGTGTAGACAGCAAGATCGCCAGGGAGTACAAGAACTGAACACCATTAACCATCTTGTTATCCTGCGGCAAGTTGAGCAAGACAACAGTTTCGGTGTGCGATCCGTACGCGGCGTATGAAATGGCGCCCATGCCGATGAAGAGAACTGTAATGATGATCATAACAATGAGTAGAACGCGAGGGAACTTTTTGGGGTGCTTCATTGATTCCTGTACAGGAATGATAAGACCAATACCCTCAAATGTGAAAATGGCAGTTCCGATGAACAAAGTCCAATCGTTTTTGTTGAACATAATGATGTCGGCAATGCCGTTTTGGTTGAGAGTCAAGATGTCGTAGTACAGAAGATAAGCCAGACCGATCAGGATGAATGCATCTGCCACCAGAGCAGTGAACGCGAGCTTTCCAATGTCTCGTAGTAGAGCAAAAGGAAGGAAGATGACCATCTGTATAAGGATGAGCCACTGAACACTGATCGATGACTTGCAGTCGGAAACTGCACGGACGAAAGCCTGCAAGTTTGCGGCTGTAAACACAGTATAAGCAGCCACGAAGCCGATCTGGCTGACGACGATAGAGGTCAGAATAAGAGTACGCATGTGTTTGCCGTACAAAGCACCACCAAGATCACCAAAAGAACCACCAATCTTGAGCTGTGTCTTAACGAGGAGTACAAAGCAGTAATAGCTTAGTGCAGCAACGCCAAAAAGAATCAGGTTGCTGAAGAGCATACCTCCGTTGAGATAGGCTCGGGGCAGGAAGAGGACGCCAGTGCCAACGAAGGACTTGAGAAGTAGCAGCGCTGCGTTCATAGGACTGTTGTTTCCAGTGCCACCACGGACCTTGCGCTTGCGTCTGCGCCTTGATGGTGTCAACAGAGCGCTGTCTTCCATAGGCTCCCGCTCATCATCAGAGTTGTATTCGTCAGTATCTTCTCCAGAAGAGAAGTACTCGTTTGGGCCGAGGTCTTCGTCATCCTCCTCCAGCTCCTCACCAGCGAAGTGGCCGTATATCGATAGAAATTCGAGGAAGCTCGATGTGAACAATCTTTGCTGGCCGGGCGCGGGAGAATTGTGACCATCCTCAACATGACCGTGGGGGCCGGGGCTTTGAACAGTACGACGGAGGTGGTTTCTTCGGAAGCCACCCGGCACCTTTATCGAGTTGATGTCCAGTACATCGGTCTCTGGCTCAGGCCTTCCCAGATCAAAACTCTTGCTGCGGTTGTACTTTGCTCTCGCTTCTGCTTGCTCAGTCCACTTATAGATACCTCGAGTGACATCGCCTCCCTGTAACCGCAAACTAGAGAACTCGTCTTCATTTAGGCCAGCCCCACCAATCTCGGCTGGTTGCTTGCCCTTGGAGTTACCTTGAATGGACGACTCTTCTGAGGCAGGAGTCTCGTCTGTGGGTTGGACAAGATGGCGCTTCACAATTTCGGGGTCTTCATAGGGTGCACTAGTGCCCAGGGCATTCTGTGAGCGTGAATTGAAAGAGCCATAGTTGGTTGGTGTCCCAGAGTTTCGGACACCAAGTAGAGGAGATTGTGATCGAAGCGGAGGAGTGCCAACTCGAGCCGCAGGAGTACCGTGTCGTGGAGGAGATTGGCCTAGGGAGTTGGAAAGGGCCGCAGCAAGAGCAGACACACCAGGACCTTGAGCATTAGTCCCAGATCCAGGTAGCTGGCTCAGATCTTCGAGGTTGTCCGCGCGCGAAGCTGCATCGGGTCGAGGTGTTCCTCCTCTAGGAGGTGTCGTGCCAAATTGCGCCGGGAGGGGAGAAGCAAGACGCGCCGTCAAATCAGCTCGAGGGACCGAAGCAGAAATCGATCGAGGTCGAAAGCTAGAAGGCGAGGCAGACCTAGGAGGCTGTTCAGATGGAATTCTCGAGGGAGAAGCCATTCTTGGTTTGGTTAAAGACGAGAGACGCCTTATCGCATACTATGGGTGGTGTTGACAACAGCTCCGAGTCGCGAAGAAGCGTAGTGACGCAGAATACAAAAGATTATCTCAATGCCCAGCAACACTGATAAGGCAGTTGGAATACTAAGTAGACAGCGGAAAGAATGACGGCAAAGAATGATGGAAAATAGTCTCGGGGACAGAGATTATGAGAAGCTGTCACAAGTGATCGGATGACAGAGTCAATTGATGTATTGTAATTTCTGTTGAAGAAAGAAGAAGCGTGAGGTAAGATAAGGGCTTGCAGGCTGTATCCCAAGTTAGGCTGGCGCTTGCTGTAGCCTGCAGGCTATAGCTGCCCTGAACGGTGAAGCTCGAACAGGGAAGGCCAAGCCTTTTGGGGTCTGGTGACTAAGGTAACCTTGGGCAGTTGCCGAGTCGAGCTAGGCGGGCTATAAGTGGACGGCTCTCCAGTGAGGGTCTAGGTATCGTAGTTCAACGGGAAGGTATGGATAGCGGCCAACCTACATGTACCTAATGATAATCGACAACCTCCAAAATGAAATGGTAGCCAACGTCTGCAGCCTTATCTCCAAGGTTCTACCTACCAGTTCGGGCTTACAACTGTCGATTGTATGGAGGGGAACATGGAGACGTGAGCAACGTGTCAGAATCCTTCTGTTCTTACAAGTATTGATCGGCATCTTCATCTTGCTTCTGCACAAGTTATATTTTGAAGATCCTTCCGATCTAGTCTCAACACCAGGCTTGACCTTCTTCTCAAAGAGCTTGTGGACTACGAAAATACGCTTACCGAAAGGCACAGGACGCTCGAATTAAAAATCGGCTCGACGAACTCCCTATCAAATCTTTCCTGTATGGCCAAACGGCGATAATGATGGCGCAGTACCCGTCAGTTGGTGCGACAGAGCGGGCACGTTTGTACTGTCACGCTCAGTGGGGGCGTCACGGCCCTTTGAAGTTGAGAGTCAGGTGTCAGATAAATGAGGCGCATGTCGACATGTGAAGCAATCTTCAGGTATATCTTACCCTCTACCTCTCTACGATCTCGATCTCCATCTAGATTTATGGTGTTGCAATCATCTCACCAAAATGTCACGGCCTCTTTTCAATTCCTGAATATGCCATCTGGTGAACGTAGTGGACTACCGCTCTTTCAAAACCCCGGGATCAACAAGCACCAACCAAAGCTTGATATTTCAGAGTGGACTCCGAGTATCCATGGCCTACGTCATTTGGTAGCACCCGCAGCGCCTATCGCGATACGAAGCTGCACTTGTGGTTCACTAATAAGCCATCGATATGTAGCAAAACACGCCAAATCTGCGCATGATCCGGTATCCCCACAAACAGAGTCATGACGGCGGCTATCAATATGATATCTCGAGTTGTGGAGGTAACGGTGCTCATCTCGGGCTGACAGCACTTGCCCCGGGCGCTCACTCCTCACTAAATTGAATTCTGTGTTGACTTACAGTTCATATTATGAGCTTTGACCCGCTGGAAATGGATGAGCTTTTTAGCGGGGAATACAGGACTCATGGACCCTTGAAACCACAGTCTTTAGCACTCGGGTTCCTGGTGACAAGCCTCTCGGCTGACCACTCAAGCCTGGCAAGCTTCTCCAACGAGTGTGTCCTGCCAAAGCCCAGAACTGTCAAAGGATATCTCTGGTCTCTTGTGGCATCAATGATTGGTGTTGATCTCTAGAATAAACAAGGACATTTTCGCCCGGATTGCCGAATCTTGGCTCGTATTATCCACACTCATCACCACACTAACCACACCCAATGCTGTACAAGGGAGGCTTCAGCTTGGAAACTTCTTGGCAAACAGAGGGTTAACGACTGCTTATCCAATCGCCTAAAACCACCTCCAACAATACAATACAGCATATTATTCGATAACTCCCATGCTTCTTTGTTTCCAAAAACCCTCATCATTGTGTACGGTGTGCCCTGTCTTGAGCTACCATCCCTTCACCGTCTCTCATGTGGGCCAGACCTCGCTACTGCTAACCCCTCGTCTCGTCCGTCTGTCTGACTGACTGCCTGACTTTCTCTCATCGGCTGCATCATGACAACACCTCACCAGTCAGATATAAAGGGAGCCGACAATGGAGGAGAACTCCAGCAACATGGCGTTGGCGAGCCCCATGATGGACGAGTCTCGGTCAAGATGGAGGCACGACACAGCAACAAGTTGGGCAGCATCTCAGGCGTCTATATCCCGGTTTTTCTCAACATCATGAGTATCCTCATGTTTTTACGTTTTGGTCTCATTATTGGAAAAATTGGTTTCGTGGGCATCCTTGGTGAGCCTGATAATCATATCGTGGGTTTTCCATATATATTGACTATGTGCAGGACTTCTCGTTACAGCATACTCTATTGACCTATTAACGACACTGTCTCTATCAGCTATCGCCTCCAATGGTGAAGTCAAAGGCGGCGGTGCCTACTACCTCATCTCTCGGTCCTTAGGTCCCGAGTTTGGTGGTTCCATCGGCATCCTATTCTATCTTGCTCAGGTTCTCAATGCAAGTATGAATGTGGTCGGTCTCATTGACTGTATCCGACTCAACATGGGACCAGCCTTCCCTCAAGGATTCTTGATCGGTTACGGACTCCAAACGGCTGCACTCCTCCTGTGCACTGGTCTCTGTTTCTTAGGATCTGCTACGTTTTCAAGGGCGTCCAATGCCTTGCTTGCTATCCTCAGCTTAGCCATCATTAGTATACCAGTCTCTGCTATCTTCAAGACTCCCTTCCATGACAAGGATCTTGGTATTAACTTCACCGGGATCAGTCTTGATACGTTGACGGACAACTTTCTTCCTCACTTCGATAGTCCTCAATTCAGAGGTCTTGAAACATTTCGTGACCTATTTGGAATTCTTTTTCCGTACGATCCTGACCTATGATCCCACCTTCCAGTCCGTACTGACAACATAATAGTGCTACCTCGGGCATTTTTGCGGGTGCATCCATGTCTGGGGATCTGAAAGACCCTGGCAGATCAATTCCCCATGGAACGCTGTGGGCAATGCTGACAACCTTCATCATCTACTTCGTTGTGATTCTTTCTCTGGCCGCGAGTACGACCCATGCCTCGTTCTTGGCTAATGCCAATGCCATCTCAATCATCAACCTCTCTCAGCCTGTTATCCTTGCTGGTGAATGTGCAGTTACCTTCTTCTCAGCTCTTATGGGCCTGATTGGCGCATCGAAGCTATTCCAGGCTTTTGCGAGGGACAAGCTTCTCCCTGGTCTTGGTTTCTTCAGCAAAGGCACGAAACATGGCGACGAGCCAATATATGCTCTGATCTTGACTTATGCCATTGCACAGCTGGCGCTCTTCGCTGATCTCAACCAGATCGCTACGTTCATCTCTATGGGATATCAAATGACCTTCTTCGTCATGAACTTAGCATGCTTCTTACTTAAGGTTGGATCTGCACCTAACTTTCGGCCCAGCTTCAAGTTCTTCACCTGGCAAACCGCATTCTTCGCCGGAATCCTCTCAGGCTTTGCTATGTTCTTTATCGACGAGACTTACGCTGCTATCGCTATAACAGTCCTTGTTATGCTCTTCCTCCTCATTCATTACCTTAGCCCTCCAAAACACTGGGGTGATGTGAGCCAGAACTTGATCTATCACCAAGTGAGAAAATATCTTCTGCGTCTCAGACCAGAGCATATCAAATTCTGGCGACCACATATCATATTACTCATCAACAATCCACGTCGACAGACCAGGTTGATTAAGTTCTGTAACTCATTGAAGAAGGGTTCGTTGTACATCCTTGGTCATGTCATCGTGACCGACGACTTCAACTCTGGTGTTCATGAAGCCAGACTACAACAACATGCCTGGACAAAGTACATCAACGAGTACTCAAAAATCAAAGCCTTCGTGCAACTAACAATGTCTCCCACTATCACTTGGGGTATCAGGAACCTGATACTGTCAGCTGGGCTTGGCGGAATGCGTCCTAACATAGCCGTGCTCGGGTTTTACAATATGGAAGAACTACGAAAGTCTAACCCGAGACTGCGCATCCCAGATGTTCCTGTGTCATTTTCAAAACAACTGCAACGACCGGCTAAATCAAACGGCAAAGCACCCGAAAGGCCCCGAAGACGGCGAGGGGATACATCAGCAAGACTCATGGAGGGCATGCTTCCAACAGATGTTATCCGTACTGAGAACATGATGTCTCCAAAAGAATACTTGACAATTGTAGAAGATCTTGCCCTGCGATATCGACTCAACATTGCAGTGGGTTGTGGATTTGATTCGCTGGAAACTCCACGAAAGGACGGGACGAACACCAAGAAGTACATTGACCTGTGGCCTATCCAAATGTCCGCAGAAGTAACATCTGATGGAAAGAGTCTATTGACAACCAACTTTGACACCTGTGAGTGGGTATGTTCTTCAATCATGTAACAAGCTGACACAAGTAGATACTCTTATCTTGCAACTCGGGCACATTCTACATAGTGTGCCACTTTGGAAGCATGCGTATACTCCACGAGTCATGGTATTTGTTGAATATGAAAGCGAGGTACATGAAGAACATGCCCGAGTCTTGGCACTTCTCGAAAAACTACGAATTGATGCACAGGTCAAAGTATTCTGCTTGGCGTCAGGCAGTTTGCATACCTATGAGATTATCGTCAACGGTATAGGCCACGATATAGATTGGGAAATCGTGGTGAATGACACACTTCGGAATCAAACGTGGTGGGACGATGTTCAGATGTTTCGAGGACGTGAGGACAATATGACTTCGACTCAGGAGTTGGATCAGCTCGAACACATCTATGACTCTACATCCGGTAGACCGGGCTTGTACAATCCCCATGAGGAAATATATGAGCGTCGACGTGCAAGCACGACGGATGTTCCCGAACTGCCAAGGCGCCCGGCTATTCGGATGCTTTCAAAGATGGGGGTGAGCATGGGGATTCATACTCACCATCTCCCAGACGACGCGTTGGACGAAACGAGTAGTGAGGATGATGAGACCGAAGATTCCCCAACAGATGACCTTGAAGACGAGGAGATGAGGTACAGTTCCGAGTTTGATCGAGGGCTCAACGACGAAGCCAGTATCGGCCCGAGTGATTCGGTGCGTCAGCCGTTATTAGCGGGTGGAGATTCTCATGATGAGGATGGCAGAGTGCGTGGTGACTATTGGGAAAGGTTTGGCCGTCGTGCTAGGTCAGACGGTGTGGGAGATGCCGTTACTACATCGACATCGTACGGCACAATATCATCATCAGCGACAGTGAAAGGTGTTGGGAGAGTTGAAGCATCGCAAACGGCACCCGTCTCTCGATTTGCCTCGGAATCTTCAACACAAACAGGTCAGCTTTCACGCCAAGGTAGTACAGCCTCTATTGGAGAAGCGTTTCCCTCTCTCGTTTCGCGAGACTCTTCGGGCACTTCGGCAGCGTTTTCACGCGTGCGTCCCGCGAGCCCTACACGAGAAGATACCGCACGCCCATACCGCGGCAGCACATCAACGCCGGGAAGGCCAAACCTTTCCAGGCAATCTTCGACCGTGAAATTTTCCAGCCGTCCGGTCCCCGAGACAAAGATTGTCGCCTCAGAGGCGGAAGGTTCCACGATAAGCTTTGCGCCTCCTTCCAGTTCCGAATCAGAGACTCCGAAGGCCGGGCCGTATCGACCAAGCTATTCTCGGCAATCTTCACAGGGCAAGTTCCCGAGCAGACCTCCTCGGCCTAGCGCTCAAGTGTCGGATGGTGAGCACGATAGCAAGAAGGTATCCTTCGCCGAACAATCTCAGTATGAGCCACATCCAACGCAACATTCTGAATTCCATTCGCGACGTAACTCTCGGGGATCTGTGCAAGAAGGTGGTAGCGGATCTCGCGACCAAATTCCTGAAATGCTCGAAAGATACAGATTAAGCTCGCACCTGGAGGAAGAGGGTCAGGAACCGGATTATACGCCGCAGGGATTGGAACTCTCCTTTAACGAGCTACCAAGCAGGGCACAGCACCTCATTGTCAATGAATTAATGCGTCAACATTCCAAAGATACAGCTGTTCTTCTCAGCACTCTTCCAATTCCTACGGAGGGGACCTGCTTGGATGAGGCGGCGACGATACAGTATTTGTCTGATGTCGAGGTGCTCTGCAACGAGCTGCCACCGACATTACTGGTTCTTAGCAATAACATGACAGTCACTGTCAATCTGTAGATGAGATGATGGATCAATCAAAGAATCGACAAAGCCGCGATATTTCCATGATTGACGGCTAGCATGGATTAGCCATGTATGGCCTTTATGAGTGAAATACTACGTACCACACCACACTACCACACCCAACCACAATGTCTCCCACAAGATGGCGTAAGCCGAGTCATGGCTAATAAAGGATGGCAAAGACTGCTAGCCAGGAACAGCATCGAAGAGGGAATGTCAGGGTCAGGTACAGGCTTGACAGGCACCGAAAGATGGGTCTGTGCTAAGAACTCGATATAGTTTTTTGTGAATTCTTGCACAGCATTTAGAATTTCAGGGGCATAACTCATTGGAATGGATGGTCTTTGGTATTCTGGGTAGGTATGTTGGGTGGGGGATAGGCGAGTTTTTGGTGGCTTTTGCCATGAATCGTGAGCCATCCGCCATGTGGCTCTCTGTACCTCGCACTCTCTCGTCACAAAGAGTGGTTCATGAGCAGACGTTTATATCGAACTCATGCTTAAGCTCGGGCTTTCTTGCGGTGTCTCTGGTGGAAATTACGGGTGTTCCTCACGCTCAGGCTCGTCTCGTATTGCCCAAACCGCATTCCTGGGGAACAAACTCTTTTCTTTGTACAGTACCGTACCGTACCTGTGCCGTGTTGCGCACACCACCTAAAAGCCTAAAGAATGAGTCGGCCCCCACACGATGACAACCATAGCGTTGACGTCGGAAGCTCCGAGCCGTCATAGGCAAGACGCGGTGCGTACTATTACAGCAAGGTTTGCGCGCCTCCAACTACGGGAACTCTATCCAACTTCTCCGAAGCTACTTGGCTATCTCGATCACTGAGAGCCTCTCTCGTGGGGCCTGTCAGACCCAGGACCCTCATATCTATCAGTCACTTACATTCCAGTCGGCCAGCCTGACACCACTTAGTCTGCGAAAAAGGGGACCCAGAGACATTTCTTATAATGGAGAGCTGATAGCTCAATTGTGTAATCAGGTTTTTTGAGAAATTCCTCCTCTTGGCCTCTGAGACATTACGTCCCAAGTTGGTAAACTCAAGCTTCCCAACCTCGCTCGTCACGATGCCTTCTTGGACAAATACCCACGACGATAAGATGAGCAGTTGGCGGGACCAGCTCTCACACAGGAAAATGAGCTTCCGGGGTTTCAGACGAGCTTCCGAGTCGGTGGCAAAGATGAGCTCATCGACAAATAAAGACTTTACCATTATGCATCACCCTGACCGTCCCTCACGAAGAATTACTGAGGCCGATATACCCAGCGACGATGAATGTAAAAGGTCTTTTGTGACCATGCGCAAGGCTTCTCTTGCAGAGCAAAGATACGAGCGACATGACCACCCACTACAACAGCAATTATTTGCAGTACCAGAACCTCCACGAGAAACACCTATGTCATTGGAGATGCCAAAAATCCATGTACTTCGAACAGAGCGGCCACAGACAGAACGGCCACAGACAGAGCGGCCTCATATACAGCAGCCTCGAGCACAGCAGCCGTCAAGATTGACATTTGGTCCTATGAATGGACCTTTCCGATCAGCATTTGGACCACTTACACCCGCTGAAGAGGAGCCGTGTCCGTTTGAAAATATTGATGCCAATGACTCCACGGCAACAACACAGGATACACTGCAAGTCCCAGAGACATCGGTGGAGATTCGCAGCAGCATATTGATCGGAGATGAACTAAGTCTTGCGAGGGGGCCTTCTCCTCCGCCTGTGGTCATCAGCGAAGCTAAAACTATCAGGCTGGAGCGAGTAGACAACCTCTCTACACCCAATGCCTCGCCACTCTCATCACCACGACCTAGTGATGCTTCTGCTTCAGGTTGGCCTAGACGAAAACAATCTGTCCAAATGGTCGCAATTCGTCGGTCATCTCAAGATTCTCAGAAGCGCAAGCCGTCTGTTCACACAGTTGTCGTTCACCGACCCTCGAAAGTGACTGTAGATGGCCTCACTACTCATCCCGTGCGTTCACCTACTCCTACGCAGGTCCATATACGACAGGACAGCGCCTCAGATCCTATGTGTCGTCTGTGCCATAATGGAATCGCTGAAAAGTCTGGGATTTGTTCCAGTTGCGACAATGATTCTATGCCTGCCAGTCCTGTCGAGATTAGCCCTAACTTCTCTCGACTTCACTATAAGCCAACAGTCAAGAGGTACAACCGCCCACCTCCATTGATTCCTCAGTCTCTCGACAGTGTCGCAAAGCTCCATCGACCTTCTGCCTCTCTCACCTCAGACCCTGAATCAAACCAGCCCTCGCCGCCAACTTCACCAAGATCTCCTTGCAGCAGCCCTGCTGAGACAATTCAAACAGTTACCAGCGGTCCTTCCGTGCCACCAACACCCATGTCAGCACTTCCAACACCAGAAGTGCTCAAACAGTTCAAGGATGAAATTGAGTCTAGAGCTCAAGCTGATGATAGCCCTGCATTCGACGATCCTTGGATGATGAAGTCTACCAGCCCCGAGGCCGATGTCTATGAGGATGACTGGGCGGATTATTACTTCGACGAGCAAAATTTCAATCCTGGGCAGGGTCAACGTGTAATGGATGGTCCACTGATCAAGGTGCAAGCCGCTTCTCCAAGCCCTGTCTGCCCAGGCCCAGGATGGATATAAGATGTTGCGCAAGAGGGAAATTCCTGTAAAGAGATTGTATATCTGTGTATATTCAAAAATTAAGTAAGGATAGCGGGTTGTCTTTTCTATATCCCGGTCAGATAGCGACAAGCGTGTTTTTCTTTTATGTCTATGTTCCATCAAAACTGTTTCTCTCATTGCTTCGTGACGTGTTTCCTCATCTAAGTCTACTTTTTGTTGTGTCTATTTCTCTGATCTAGAGAATCTTCGTAACAGTCAATCCACTTGAGTCTCCGCCATCAAGTTCTATCAACCCACCAGCTTCTAGCCTCTTCTTCCACTTGTTGCTTTCGTAGCGCGCAAAAATTATCGTCATGCGTAGTGTAGCATCGTTGCTCGAGTCATGCTCTTGCAGCGCTTCCACAACAGGTGTGAACGTCCATCGGCCAAACGCCCAGTTGAGAATATATCGGCCCGACGCGCTAGGCTCTGGCTTGGGAACATCGGGATCTGAGTTTGTGGGCGTGGTGGATAGTGATACGAGGGCCTTGATGCGATATGCTTCATCTTTGGGGGCGGAGGAGAGGAAGGCGAGGAGCTTCTCCGTTGATATGCGTGCTGAGGTTTTGGCTTTGAGGACGACTGAGAGGACCTCGACTTCGCTCTGGTGATTATGAGAATGACCGTTTGTTGTACCGTTGGAATGGCCATGGCTGTGTCCGTTGGTCTTTTCGACCTCTCCCTCGGTTAACTTTTGCGCAAGGCCTCCGTCGACGCCAAAGACCAAGTCCATTGACACTTTGCCCTTGTCGCTCTTGACCTTGGCAACGTCCACCTCCAAATCGCCAACTCGGTCGAGACATTCGTCGTATCTTAGCATGCTCACGTTCTCCCACTTATTGAAGACAATCAGATCGGTGTAGCGCGCTTGAATGCGGGCTGTGTAGCTTGTATCCTCGTAACCCTTCCAGTTCTCAACGTCGATAACACTGATGACGCCGTCGAGAACATATTTGCCGGACTCGCGCGCAAGACGGTTCACTTCTAGGGCGAGTGTCGCGGGGAAAGCAGAGCCGCTGGTCTCGATAACAATTCGATCGGGGGTGACAGTATCTTCGAGTTCCTTGAGCGCGGGGCCTAACTGGCCGACGAGATTACAGCAGATACAGCCGTTGAGGAGCTCTTGGACACCTGATATAGCAGAGTTGGCAGCCAGTTGTGAGTCGACTGCGAGATCGCCGAATTCGTTTTTGAGAAGGGCTAGTTTGTAATCTGGGTTCTGGGCGCGGAGTTGGGGAATCAGGTTGAGGATGAGGGTGGTTTTGCCTGATCCCAGGAAGCCTGTGACGATGGTGATGGGAATGGGCGCCATCTTCTTCTGAAGTTGTATGGAAACCTGGAAATAAAGAAAAAGGGTAGGGCGTCAAAGTTTTGTTCCTGATTTAATGCCTCTTTAAGGTAGGTAGGTATTGTTGGATGATAGTCAGCCCATCAAAATGGACCGATAAGATTAGACTTTTGGGGTCGTTATCGGGCCTCGTGGAAAACTACCTACCCCGCCGTCTGCGACTTGACGTCACCCACGATGCTCCAATGCCACGCCTGCCCAGAGGGTCCAGGGATGGCTTTGTGGATTTTGCGCCATTGCGTATGCCAATGCTCAGAGAAAGAGAACAAGGAAAGCACGGTACTTGGTGGCCTGGGATAGGATGGTATTTACAGTATCCGTACCTGCCTCTTTCTCTTTCTCTCCCTTGCCATACTTAGATCTCAATCGGAGCATCACCCTTCATCTGGAAACACGATCCGCACCCAAGCAAAAGTGAAAGCCAAAATGACTTCCCAAGAATCAGCCCAGAACAGCAACGCGGATGACGAGACCTTCAAGCGTCAGCTTGACAGGGCTGCGGATACCACCCGCGACATGGAGAACCAGAAGCCCAACCCTATTATTGAGAAGAGTACCAATGTTCTGTCTCGGATTACGATACAATAGATGCTAACAGTGAATCAGTCACTGAGTATGTTCCCGCTGCGGCCAAGGTACTGCCCGCTCGCCAAAGCCCTCCCAAAGAGGAGGACAAGCCCCAAGGGCCTCCCGAGCGACCGCATCACGACGACCAGATTGAAGACTTTGTGAGGGACCAACACAGAAGCCAGGGTGTTGACGGGATATTGCGCGAGTCTCCCAACGACGAGTGATGGTGTTTTGATATTGCATAAGAGTTTCTAGCAACAGTACAATAAACTTGTGATTCACGTATTTCGGAGTTAAATTTATCATGACTGCTCACCACATCCATCATCAGAAGAGTGAAGTGCCATTGGTAGCAGACGCTAGCCACGAGCATATTTCATAGATACCAGTTAACTGCAAGCGAATTTTGAGCCTCATGAGCTTGGCTTGCTCGATATGAAGGAATCGCTCACTAGAGGTCTAGTCCTGCATGGCGCGATATAGATCGTTAACCAAAGTCCATACGTAGCAACGACTGCCGGGCAGAAACACGCTGGGTACACCAAAACGAGAGCCTGGAACTCTTGACAGCTTGCAATCGACAGTTTTCCAGAGACTTCAAGCAGCTCTCATTTATACGATACGCATGCATGCTTACAAGCGAGGACTAATTGCACGATAATATCAAAATTCTTTTCAGAATGACGAGATGTCCCCCCTTCTTGGCATTACACCGCCTACAGATATCGCTGCGAAACAACGACCTGACGGAGAATTTCCTATATCCAAGGGTTTTAATCTACTGAGCGTTTCCCGCAATGGGAAAGGCAACGCGACACCGTGGGAGGTGACCCAAAGGTCGGGTGAAGGTCGTGGCGGCTCAGAAAACATTAAAAAAATGCTTTTTGATCTAAGGAGCAAAACTAAAAGAGATCGGGAGAAAGTCGAGTTTATATAGGTGCTCAAAAAAAAAATAGTGAGTGGGGCTCCGGGCTTGGTTCGGGGTTACTAAGCAGAGTTTCTTATACGGGCTCCACGACAATCTCAGCAGGTGGTTGGTAGTGGGCCATGGGGGGTAAGGTTGTTGCTTTTGAGGCTACCCTATATGTCGATATGAATTGTTGCTATTCACATCTAAACACTGGATGTTTTCTCATATACTTTGTACTGGTAAGTCTCTAGCGCCTGCATGCTTGGACAGTGTCGGCTTCATGTTTTCTACGGATCTGATGTTTACACCATGTAGTTGTGCGCAACAGATATTGAGCCGTTGTTTATTTATATAATTCGAGACAGTCAAGAGTCAAGCTACTAACACCCACGACGTAATTCTTCCAAGCAACGTCACTCATGTGACAATTGACAACACCTGGAACCCTCAAGCTTGACAAATATCTAACAAACACCCCACTTCTCCAGGCAAGCCTTTACTGTACTCGATATTCATCCTAGATGCGAGGCTCTATAGAATGTGGAATATACGGAGTAGAGTACAGGGACTGGATATCGACTCCGGCGAAGGCGATATCCAGGATAAGCTAATCTTGCCTTGTTCGATGACTGCCTAGGAGCAACAATCTGTTGTTGAATGATTTGCCTAAACTCCTCTAGATTAACCCCAGATAAGCCATCTTCATGTTGCTATGGACCTTTCAGACAAGCCACGGAACTGCGCTGTTGATGAAGGACAAATAGAACCAGCATACTTGACACGATATAAACATTTCCCAGGTTCGAGTAGAAAACCGATGACGAGCTAGATTGCTGGTGACCATATGATTACTCCAAGTCTCGAAGTTCTCGACGATAAATGCGTAGTCTCCGGCTGTCACATGTATATAGTACATGATATTTTGTCCTTCTGCCACCAGTGGGGAGCTGGCGCAACGGTAGCGCGTCAGATTCCAGTGATCTGCTGTTTCCAGCAGTAATCCTTGGGGATTCCTGAAGGCTATCGGTTCAAATCCGGTGTTCCTCACATTCTTTTGCTCATCTCGGTTTGATTTCCGAGTTGAGTTATTTTTTCCTCTTTCATCTTCTCCTCTTTTTTTATTTCTTTCCACGATCAGTCCCCGCTGCGACGATATGAACGTAGTCTTGCGGGCCTTCAGACATCGACTTGGGGAGCTGGCGCAACGGTAGCGCGTCAGATTCCAGTGAGCTGTTCAACAGCTTCTCTCGGGGATTCCTGAAGGTTATCGGTTCAAATCCGGTGTTCCTCATGTTGCATTTTTTGTGCCATCTACAGCACCTTTATTTCTTTTTAATACAAAATCTGGTAACAGAGTTTGCTACGCAATGTTTTTTTCATCATTCACAATGCCCTCAAACCTCATGTGTAACTCAATCAACACCCAATTTTACAGTCATACTTAATGGTAGTCACCATAGAAGCAAACAAAGTCCAACAAAGTCCAACAAAGCAACATCGTCTCATGTCCGAGATATGCAGAGTTATGCACATACATGCAAACACCCCGGAAGGATCTATCTAAATAAGTAGTCATATGTCGATGCAAGGGCGTAAGATCGACCATTAAATTGACAAGTGTGGACCTTGGACGTGGTTGCCTTTATACACTTGCACGTTTGATCCCCACTTGTATCATCATCAACATCAGCACGAAGCATGCACAGCCTCTACGTCAACCAGTAAAGTACCGATAATTAGCATAGGCACGATGCCTTGCAAGCATCGCAGTGGGCCAAGGCATTTCCCATTAGTATTGTATTGCTCAGTCTTTCAGTCTAATTTACCTGCTAACTCACATGTCCATAGTCATCATATTCCTCGGAGGAGCAAGGCACCAGCACTGCCTACACTCCACAGCCTGGGCTAACAGAAGCTGGTGGAAACAATACCTACCTAGCTAACATAAGCATTCAAAGCTCAACCCTTGACTCACTCGGCATCAAAAGCCCTCAATACCAAGGTTTATTTGCGCCCTGCGCTTGACACGATACTCTGACAGCCCAGGCTACAAGGGCCCTGCAGAAACACTGGTATCCACCTGTAAGGCTGAAGTCAACCTTATACATCTCCGATCAAGTATAAGATGTGTCGACTCCTGCTGTGCAAATGAATATTCTTCACACAAGAAACATACCCAAAACCAGCCGTGACCCTACGAGATCACACCGCCACCTTCAAAATGGCTACTGCTACCGAGCTCCGAATTGAGCCGCCCTCCCTCTCTTTCTCGCCTCAAAATCCAACACAATCGTCGTCGACTAAGCACAACGATGTGGTCAACATGGATGAGGCTGTTCATCTTGCCGCCCTCTGCCGCAAGAGTCTGGCCGACCTTGACCTTCACCTCCCCAAGTTCAACCCGTCCCATCCTTTCACTGCAGATGAGATCACGGCACTGCCCCTGGATAAGCACCGTATCGATGATGCCCTTCATGACCTCCCTCGTCGCAGGTCGGCTCGTCACAACCTAGCCGTGGCTATTGCTCCATTGCTCTACCCCGTCCACGATGGTTCGTTGACAGCCATCATCCGTTTCGAGGCAGACCGTGTGCGGCTTCGTGCATGGGCCGTCTTGCAGCGACGATATGACATGCTGCAGGCCACCATTCGCAATGGTCACACCACTCGAGGCCTATCTGGTGGTGCCGCACCAGGTGTTCAAGCACCTATCTGGGCCTCTCGTATCCTCTCTCAGGGCGCCTGGGACTCCGCTAAACATCCCATCTCTCTTGATGGAGTGCCAGCTATCCCTATGCCTGTCCAGATTGCTCATGAGACCGACCTTGCTCCCTTCCTGACTCACCTTGAGGGTGGTGGTACCTTCGAGTTGAATGGTGACGAGAAGGGCTTCGAACTGGACGGTGGACGGGGTGAGCCTTACTATGGTGTCAAAGGTGCCGAGTTCCGCAAAGGTGTCGTCTACGAAGATGGCCGAATGGACCTTTGCAAAATGGTTGTCGGCCCTGACCATATTGGGAAACTGATGGACTCACTTCGATCTAACAAGTTCGTCCATCACTTCCTTCTGGGCAATAATATCATTGGCCCTGTTGGTGCACACGAGATTGCCAACTTCATCAATGATCTCCCCGATCGCATTGATACCTGGTACCTTGCTGGAAATTGCATCAACGGACCCGGCCTAAAGGAACTTGCCGATGCCATGATCAAGTCTGAGGCCATCACCAATATCTGGCTAAAACGCAATCCAATTGGAGCTGACGCTTCTGAGGATGTATACCGTCTCATCACTGGAGTCAAGAACTTGCGAACTGTGGACCTCGACCAGACACAGCTTGGTGACCGAGGAGTTGCGGCCCTCTTCAATCGCTTGGCCGACCACAAGATGCCTGAGGGTATGACACTCCCTCTGAAGCATATCTACCTCAATGGCAACGGCATCTCTACCGAGGGTGCCAAGGCTATTGGAAAGTTCCTCTTGTCACCGCATTGCGGTTTGACCTCAGTCTACCTGTCATCAAATCCTCTCGGTGATTCTGGTGCGGCAGCTCTAGCCCAAGCACTACCCAAGGCACCGTATCTGACTCGATTGCTCTTACAGTCGATTGGAGTCAGCACCAAAGGTGCGGTTGGGCTCTGCAAGGCTATTGCCGGCCATCCAACCCTCGAAGTGTTCGATTTAGGACAGGCATATGCCACCCAGGACCTTGGACAGGCCTACAACTACATTGAGGATGATGCTGTGCCTACCATTCAACATCTCATCCAGACCGAGAGCCGTCTGGCTTACATCAACTTCGGACATATGCCTATTACACCTCCAGCACTCAAGGTCATTTCGGAGACAGTGCTCAAGAACCCAACACTCGTCTACTACTCGGCCTACTCAGTTTTGCCAGACCCAACGCTCAAGCCGGCAACTTTCAAGCCCACGGTTGATAAGCACTTTGCTAACCCAGCTGAGAAGACTAAGCCTCAGATTGAGTTGAACAAGGCTGTGCTGGATCACCTTACTGCCAACGTCCAGACTCGATACGGCGAGGGTATGTCGTACAACCATTTCATGGAGGAGGAGAGACGCTGGCTCGTCAGCGACAAGACGGATGTCCGCAAAA
The DNA here is from genome assembly GCA_013396295.1 of Fusarium heterosporum. Lineage (NCBI taxonomy): Eukaryota > Fungi > Ascomycota > Sordariomycetes > Hypocreales > Nectriaceae > Fusarium > Fusarium heterosporum. Next base: position 350,871 of record JAAGWQ010000095.1, on the reverse strand, counting down.
TCGACAGTGTGTACCGCAATCGTGATGCTGGGCTTGCTCGTCGTCGACTCCTAACTCTGATCAAGAACTGGGAGGAGGGCGATGAGACTTTGGATCGTGTCATGGCTGCTCATGCGCCAACCTGCTCCTTGCGTCGACACTAAGCTAGGTGCTACTCACAGTGATAGGGGGTGCTGAGAGAGGAATTTTTTCAATTGCTCGCCTGCTTTCTTGACTCTATGAGTCTATCAGATCGTTTTGCGATGAAATGCTGTTATTAGTAGTACACAGGAGACTAGTCACATCAGTTGAACACCAGTGCTCTAAAAATCCGTACTCTTAAAAAAATATTATTGTTGTGTTATACTTTGCAACTGGTGGTGCACCACGAATTATATATACTTAAGTTGTTTTTGAAAATACGTGACCGACTGAGTGGAGATATTGAATGCCATCCATGTTTTAGTGATCAACACCAGTCTGTAATGTAACTTCCTCAAATGTATGCACGTGATGGCGTCCACTGCACCTGCCTGCATCTGAGAATTGATCTGATCGCAAACCGTGCCCTTGCTCTTGAAAATGATATTCTCATATTCCGGAGTTGAATCTATGTACACTTTTCCCTAGCGCAATATTCATTTCCGTCACGCGTGTTCCCTGAAGAATTCCTACAAACCAAAGCGAAACCAACAACGGCATACCCCAATACACTTATATAACTTGGGCGCATTAGCTTACAATAGAAGACCCCGATACTCATAACCACCTTCATAAACTGAGGCGAGGGTCGCACAGCGATGCCTCAAAAGCGCAAACGACCAGATCAAGACCCCGCTGAATCCGAGTCCGCTTCTACCTCCGCATCCGCATCTGCGCCCACATCCAAACCGACCTCTTCCGATCCTCAATCCAAACCCACAGCGCGTAGAACGACGCGTCAAACCCCCGTTATACCGCCAACGCCAATACCAACAGCATCACAACCACAGCCACAGCCACAACCACAACGTACTGAAACTGCTGTACCGCCGCCCGTCATACCAACGCTGCAATCAACTTCTCCAAAAACAACGACTTTGCCCGATCAGAAACGCACTCGTGCCTCCAACGGACGTTCTCAGCCTCCGTCGCAACCCACTGTCATCGCTCCAAACAAGGCGCAATCGCAAACCTCTCCTCCTGTACTGAGATGGGCTCCGCTTGAACAGCCAGGCCCAGCGATACGGCCTCCAGCAACAATGACAGCCATTCCCCCACCCCGACCTACCGCCGCTGGTCGTCCACTTTCAGATCTAGTTGCGCCCGAGATTACCTACCATGTCCCTCAGTCTCACGCAAACTCGTTACAGCGGACTTCAGCTCTAGTCCGACCTCACGGCCCTACAGCTCAGCCACCACGCATACTCGAGCGACCGCCACCTCCTACGGTTACACCGGTTCACCCGCCGAAGCCTCCCATGGCTCCGTCTGTACGTCCGCCGCTGCGAGCCGATCGCAACATTGATAAGGTCATGCTAGGCAATCTGTGCTTCAGTACATGGTATCCTAGTTACTATGGAAAGGAGGTGCTAGGTGAATCATCGAGCAACCCAGCGAGGACAGGCAGTAAGGAAGCAGGTGCCAAAGATCATCAAACTACAGGCGGCAAATCATCATCTCGACGGGACCGTGAACATCACCCTGCGGTCGATCGCCTCTGTGTTTGTCCCCACTGTTTTAAATATTCGAAAGAGTTGGTTGCTTGGTGCCATCACGTCCATGTCTGCGAGCGCAAGACCCAAATACCAGGACGCAAGGTCTATGTGCACCCACGCGGGCGCAGAAAGATCCTTGTACCGCACGATACCAAAGCATCGGGGTCGAAAAGACGAAAAGGGGAGGGGAATATTAGGTACGTTGAGGAAATTGTGCAAGATGAAGGAGAATGGAGTATCTGGGAGGTGGATGGCGAGAAGGAAGGGGTAAGTCCAAGTTTACATATTACAATGTTGAGATCCGTAATGCTGACATTATCAACAGCTCTTTTGCCAGAACCTATCACTCTTCGCAAAGCTGTTCCTCGACAACAAATCCGTTTTCTTCGATGTCACGGGGTTCAATTACTTCTTACTTGTCTACACACCTCCAGCCCGGCCGTCAGACAATTTGGCAGAAGCTCAACCTCAAGGACCCCGAATAACTGGATTCTTCTCCAAAGAGAAAATGTCATGGGATAACAACAACCTCGCCTGCATTCTCGTATTCCCCCCATGGCAGCGAAAGGGCCTTGGTGCTTTGCTCATGGGGGCATCGTACGAGATCTCTCGACGGGAGGGCATCCTGGGTGGGCCGGAAAAGCCCATATCAGACCTTGGCAAGAAGGGCTACAGGCGTTATTGGGCAGGCGAGATAGCAAGGTGGCTACTGGGAATAGAAATGAATGCCAAAGGCACCGAGACTGAGGTTCTGGTGGACATCAACGATTGCAGTAAGGCAACGTGGATTCTTCCCGAAGATTGTCTACAAGTACTGCGAGACATGGGCATTGTCCAAGAGCTGGGTTTGGGTCCTGGCAAGCCTGAAGAGAAGCCTGTTACTGAGATGGAGGTAGAGGAGAAGAAAGTCGAAGAGAAGACGAGGACTTCACCGATTACTGACGGAGTCATCAAAGAAGACGTGGTCACGGTGGTGAAGATGGTGCCACGAGTGCGGGTAGATAAGCAAGCGGTCCGTCGATATGTGGCTGAGAATAGGATTAGCCTGGAGCACATGTGTGATCCTGCTGGTTTCGCGGAAGGCTACGCAATTAAGGTACCTGATGCAGTGGATGAAGGAGAAGACGAGGAGGAGGCAGCGGGGACGGAGTGATAAGATGTCCAAGTTTGGTGCTGGCGTAAGTGCAGGTGTGCCATGTGTGGACAAATATGTATGTATGTATAGATAGATTAGACGCTTCGGCGATAGTGATACCCCCTTATTCAGAAATAACTGAGTCGGAGTTTTTCTTGCTATGATGGTAATGGTTTAATTCTAGTCTCTTCTCATATAAAGACATGCGAATCTGGCTTATCATGGGTTGGGCAGCATCATGTAATTGAGACCCTGCATATTTTGAGGTCGAGCGGAGAGGTCTTTGTCTAAATGGGTACATTGATGACTGAAACAGGCCAGTATTGGACACAAGCTAGATGCTATATCTCTGTCATAAGTCTTTGGATATTTGAAGGTATACCAGGGTCGATGGACCTCTCTCATTCCTGTTTGTTGACTCTCATTCTGCCCCGATGCCGGTACGCCTTGAAGCTTTCCCAAAGAGGTAAAGAGCTCGAACCAGGTGGATGAGTTTTGCACCGTGTGTTTTTTGAATGGCCCATTCCGATTTTGCCCTTGTTCAAAAAGTGTTGGTACTGACTGACACGCCCCAACTGGGCATTGGGCCGAATCTTTTTCGCTGATTCGATTCTATTTTGCCCTCAGTCAGTTGAGCCGGCCGAGTCGAGCAGAGGGGAGGGCCCTGGTCGCCCCAGACTACGCCAGCTGTAAATAATATGGAGATTCGAGATTCGAGATTCGAGATTCGAGGTGAGATGCGGAATATGGGGAAATCAACTGTGACTTGGGCAAGGCTGTGTGTACTGGCCACCAGGCCCTTCATATGAGCATCAATGCAATATCTAGTACTGTATCATGTTATCTGGCAGCCAAGGTGATATGAGCTGTGTCAGACTATCGTCAGAACGAATCATGACTTTGCTGAGATTGGTGCCATGGAGGTTGGCCATTGCCAATGGGGAAAAAGTAAATGGTTTCGGGCTGAAGCCTTTCAGGCAATCAATCGACATGGCTGTGTCACATCAGAGCTCTACCAGTGCAGCCACCCGCTATCGATTGCCTCCATCCGCGCACTGTCCTGCTACCATGGAGTGTTCGACTCCAAATCTCAAAGAAATGAAACTGATGAGCGTGAAAAGTTTTCTTTCCTTGGGGCCGATACGAGGAAAAGCAAGCCATGCGATTCTGTGTATTCTCCCTCGCTTTTCACTGCGAATTCTTGGTTTGGGCGATTGATTGTTTGGGGCATTGTGATAGGTTTGTCGGGTCTCTGAGCATAATTAGTTTTGTCTAGATGTATGACATATTAGGTATGTAAATCACCAGAACTGGAAGCATCGTAGCTTCTTCTGTGAGTGTTAGGGTGCCACCGCTGGGTCTAATGCGTCCCAATCACGCATATTGGCACCTCAGATCCGTACATCTTTTGTGTATGGTTTTCTCCAGTGCGCATAGCATTGGCTTCAGCTTCAATTTATATCAAACCCATAGTTCTATGCTTTCGGTAGTATCTCTTGACAGTTCAAACACGTGGAACTTCTATCGATTCGCTCAGAGCGTCTCGTCAAGCCACCATACTGTGCTCTGTCACTGTACAAATTTTCTTTCATTCGTAGAGGTGTGCACTGCATCACTCTCGACTGCCACTCTGTTCACCTCCGCTGGCCAATCAAAATCATTTTTCGGCAATCACCTTTGTCAGGTACCAGCCGAACAAGCCGCCTTGATATCAATTCTGTTGTCAGTTGTTTAGCCTCGGATGGTCAAGCGCAAGAGCTTCACAGGCAAAGCCGAGTTTAAAAGTGAAGAAAAGAAAAAGAAAAAGAAAAAGAAAAAGAAAAAGAAAAAGAAAAAAAAGAAAAGCTGGCTTCTCAAAACTTTCGAGGTCGATATGTCTTGCACGCTTGCAGTTCAGCAGTCTCATTATAATTGTGTTGACTCGGAAGTCCGGTAGGGCCGTCGTTGTCCGCTGCCAGTTTGGACAACTTGGTAACTAGGTAGGTAGGGGTCTTCATTGCTCCGGCTTTGTCCCTTCTTTCCACCGAGATTTCGCTCACTGTTGCGCGTTCCATCGCTGGTCCCAACCCCTAGCTGCTCTTCATCGTGCTTCTTCGCCCATGATTCATGGCCCACCGCCAAGTGCGGCCCTCGACTGTAAAAGCCTCAGGCTTGAAAGCCTTCCAGCCCATCCAGAGCAATCACAGTTCAGCATTGTCGCGAGACACCCCACCCCATTTCCTCCGACGGCTAAGCAGACCGTGCAGAGCTCGATTCCTCAACCTAATTCGCACCCGTGATATCATCCCCATTCCCATCGTTTTTCAGCGCCCTTTTGCTGCTCGATAAGCGTCTGTTTTTTTTGTTCGTGGGCCGTTTTCCTCGGTTGAAGTTCGTGTTAACATGATTATTCTCACCTGGTTCCCCCGTAGACATGTCTTGTTCCGATACATCGTTGTTCCCTTTCCTCGCACCGTTGCCCCGGCTGACATCCTCACACCCCTGATGATATCCACCCTGTGGGCCCACCTAACCTCAGTTTCTTCCCGGCTCCAGACGCTTTCTCTTCCCTTTTCCTTTTCCCACTACCGTCCTGTCTCGTGCTGAGCTCCGTATCTCTTTTCTTTAAACCTCCCATCAGCCTCTCCCTCTTTCAAACCATCAACCATCTCCCCTCACAAATCAATCACAATGGCCTCTTCTCGTGTCTTCGCCTCTCGCCTGGCCTCCCAGATGGCCGTCAAGGCCGCTCGCCCTGCCGTCCGCGCCAACTTCGCTGCTGCCAGCAAGCGAACCATCTCTGGTAAGTTCTTGATGCGGCAAAAATTTTTCTTCGAGCTCAATTGAGCTCGGTGTCGAAACCGACTCGATCGAACCTCGCCCAATGTCATTACGATCAATGAACAATTCGCTCACACACGATTCAAGGCGCCAGCCCCCTCCAGGCCATGAAGCGTCAGACTCTTCTCCAGGCTACCACCCGCAACGCCTTCCAGGTTCAGCGCCGTGCCTACTCCTCCGAGATCGCCCAGGCCATGGTTGAGGTCTCCAAGAACTTGGGTATGGGTGCCGCTGCCATCGGTCTTACCGGTGCCGGTATTGGTATCGGTCTCGTCTTCGCCGCTCTCCTCAATGGTGTTGCCCGCAACCCTGCCCTCCGTGGCCAGCTTTTCTCTTACGCCATTCTGGGTTTCGCTTTCGTCGAGGCCATCGGTCTTTTCGATCTGATGGTTGCCCTCATGGCCAAGTTCGTAAGTCAATCCAACACCACAATCCAACAAATCATGTTTGATGCCCGACTAACCATGCCCCGCTTAGACCTAAGCTATTTCCCGGCCAATTGGGTAGACTCGTGCCGAGTGATCGGGTCAACGATAAGGAGGACGCTGCTGAGCGCAAGGCATTGTGCCGTGTCTTCAAAATTTTGACGCGGGTGCCATTGTCGCCAGCTTGCACGATAGAGGGGAGGTTGTCTTGTAATAGACGGGATAGAGAACTGGGAAGGACGTTGGTCATAGGCACTTTCCTATGATTAGAGTTGGGGAAATTCTGCATAATTCCTCCCAGGGACCGATTTGTAAAATAAAAAGCCTCATTCATCCCGCTTCGTCCAATGCATCAGGAGATTTTCTATGTTTCATCACTAAATGAAACCTGGTAGCAAAACCCAAAGTTTCGTCTTATCAGGGTCTCGATTGACGTCTCAATTGACTTTCAATCGATGACATCGTTTTGAGTAGCTCGTCTTGATGCATGAGAGCTGCTGTAAAAATGAGGCATTTGCTATGCCTGAGCTCCCGTGGGCCGGTGCCGGGGTGTTGGGCAAACTTGCTGGCAGGCTTTCCCATCTTGCCAACTTAACCGAGTTGACCCGGGGGCCGGGCTGGCCACCTATCACTCGTCACACATGGCATTCCCCTCGACGATGCTTGGGTGCCTGCGATTCAAGGCACAATATTGAGATCGAAGTTTCTTCGCAGAGGGTAAATCTCCACACGGTGTAAATGTTGTCTTTCCTTAGTGCGTGTCGCTAGCCGTAGCGTCTCACATACACCAATCGGGCGTCATGAGCGAGTCGTTCAGGTGGGTAGAAAGAAAGGCTCAATGATCAAGGGGGTTGATAGTGGAGCTGTTGAGAGGGTATGTAAAGAAACACAAACCCACCTGATAATAATGAGGAGCTGATCTGTAGTTGTCGTTGAGCAGGTACAAATTCCAAGTCGAGCGTCATATTGTTCATCGGCGAGATGTCTTACCAGCTTGCTCCGACAGGCAGATTTTTAGGACATCGACGTGTTTTTCAAAAAAATACAGCCATATTGAGGGCGGCATTGCTAATGTTCCCTATTGCTGTGTATCTTTTGTGCGGCATGGTGTTATCGATCCTGCGAACGAAACGAACGAACCCATGGGCAAATAAGTATTTGGCAAAATGCCCCGAGCGAAACCAACTGCCCGACAAGGCTCGACGCAAGCTGATTTTCGAAACACCTCAGCACGTTCAAGTGAACATCGACATGTGACTAAGTATTTCTCGCACACGCGTCTTACCAACAATGAGAGAATCGATAGTCGTGAATAAAGGAAAACGGAATTTTCTTGCGCGACGACAGGGCAGCGATATTTTCGAGCAACAGCGAACACGTGTGAATGAGGGTGTGCCAGGACTTACAGTATCCGTGCCGGGGATAGTTCGAGTGAATGGCGGACGTCCAGTAGACGACGTTGTTGTGTAGGAGCTGTCGTGCCTTCCATTCATTTCGTGGCGATTGTCGATGGGGAGACCTGTTTTGTGTTGAACGCGAGGACGTGGGATTTCGATCCGCAAATTGTGGTTGTGCTCCCAGATATCCCGGAGGTACTCGCTCAGCTCCGGAGACGGTAAGGAAGTGCTGGCCTGGAAGGAAATAACAAATGAAACAGACTAGACACCAACCTGAGGATAGGACGATACATATACTGTGTTCTTGAGAAGAGAACATGTCTCTAGCTGGGTGCTGTATATGCTGCAGTGAAACTGCTTGTTTCTCAAGGCCCCCCTACTTACTCGACTGCATAGGGTATACTCAACTCCACCGTCCTTGGAGCGTTGGACGGCTAGCTGGCATAGGCCGTTTCAAGGACTGCAACGAACTCCCAGTTGAGTCCACGAACCCTTGATCGAACAGCACCAGCGACATGGAAGAAAGAGGAACAAAGAGAAATAGAAGGCTGCATCTTGGGTTTCATCCCGTCTCTTTCCCCTCACCTGAATCACATGACCCATCGGTGTTGTCTGCCAACCCGCTTCGTCTGTCCAAGCCATTGTGTCACATCGCCGAGGGGATTCAAGAATCATGACATGCGTGATCAAGAAGAGCGCTGGATGGATGGCTGTGGCGTACGGGAGAGGCATTTGACCGTTAAAGTTGCTTTTGTGTGGTGTTCCTGGGTGGGATCAAGTGAGACTTGGCGGGTTGCCGACGAGGGTTTAAGTTGAACGAAGTCGTATGCAGAGGGAGGGAGATTCGATCAAGGAAAAGAAGAGGAGAGGGAAGGAGAGAAGAGAAAGAAAACAGGACAGGGCAAAGCAAGACAGGGTAAGGAATTTGTGTGTGGGTTGGCTCCTATTATTATTGACCTGGCCAAGTTTTGAGCAATGTACAGGGACATTATCCGAGTCACAAAAGTGAGGGGAAGACAACGCCATGGCTGCCGTGCACAAGATGAAGGGGGCAATCAACCGCTTACAGTCTTCTGTATTTGGCAGGAACGTCTGCTGGATGGCACCCTCCCATCTTCTGCGATTGGCCATTGATTGCCATGCCACCCATCCACGCCGTGTGCCTTGGGCGTTGGGGTGCATTTCAAGCCGTCAGCAGAAACCCAAAAGGACGCGCACTGGTTGTGATTTGTCAAGGCGCAAGGGGAAGAGACACATTCTACCTACCTTACAGTAGACTACGATTGATCTTTATTTAGATACTGACTGCTGGATGTGATATTCACGTAGTAATCCTCGACGGCGCATAATCTTAGGTATATTTCTAAATGTTTTATATATAATCTCACGCGACAAGTCTGCGCATTATCCGCACCAAGGTCGGCAGTTACTGCATTCTAAGTCTATTCAAAGCGGGGAAGTGTCGAAAATCCGGGGTAATTAGGGTGCGGGTAAGACTTGCCTCCCTTCCGTAGTGGAGCACTGCTGTCGTCTCCTCCTTGTCTCTGCATGTGTTCTCGGGTTTCACAGGGTGGACACGTTGGTTGACCTTGGCCCAAGTCATTCGATTTCTATGCCCAAGTCATTCGATAATCATCATTTTTCCCTTGTTCTTGCACTCACTGCCTATTAATCATCTTGGCTGTAACCACAAGTGCATCGGAGTATTTACTGTTCGATCATGGCCCGATGCATACCCTCTTCAATTACTCCGGTATCCAATTTCTAACACTGCCACAATAGTACTAATTAATATTGGATAATTGGCTTAGCCTCACACTAAAACACGTGAAGTTTGGGACGTCAGCCAGTTTCAACGATAAAGTCATGATGCGAAGAATAAGTGACAGGGCGTGTAGTATCCAAACATAACTTCAAAGATTGTCCAACTACTAAGATGCATAAACAGGCTCTGTAGGAGAGGTCACATAACATAGCAATAAACAAGTAGCAACAATAGACATGAATATTAAGCTATTGACTGAATCTCTCGCCTGTGCCGTAGTCTATACCCCAGAACTCCTGGTTTCGTCATGGTTACCCGGTACCATCATCCATCAACAACGGCACAACCTTATTTTTTGAATGTTGCACTTCGTTCTCCCTTCACAGGAGGCGCCTTGCGTGCTCCCTTGACATCCGTGTCCGCAGACTTGGAATAGGGGTCGAAAAACTTCTTCTTGGGCTTTGCGTCCGCTGCGCTCTTTGAATCTTTGCTAGGGTTCATCACCGACGCGGCTTTGGTGTAGTCAAACGGCACAGCGTCGAACTTCTTGGCCTTTTCCTGATCATCCTGTTTCTTCTGCTTCTTCTGAGCCTTTCGAGCCTTTTTGGCTTCTTGTCGTTCAAGTCGCTCTTGCTCAGCCTTCTTCTCCTCCGCCTTGCGCTGCTTACGGCGAGCATTCCTTGAGGCTGCTCGGTCAGGCTCATCTTCAATGGCCAAAACCCCATTGCCATCCTGCATTTCTTCGTCACTGTCTGATTCCGACTCCTCCTCACTTGAATCGGATTCTTCCAGCGCCTGTGACTTTCGCTTCTGACCCCTCCTCAGCGTAAACTCTTCATCATCTTCTTCAACCTTAGCAACGCTAGCTGCATCGGCCACATCCTTGGACTGTTCAGAAACGATGGCCGCATTGGTGGCTGTATCGTGTTGAACGTCTCCCTCAGCCGAGCCTTGTTGTACGAATTTCTGCCAAGGAAAAGGGATGAGATCCTCATCTGTTTCGGCCGGCCGCGTCGGAAGTTCCCACTGAGAACTGATCGGCATATCTCCAAATAACTGCGACCGGGTCAGCCTACTGACCGTGACCTCTCCATCAAGATCTGGTAACTTTGTAGTCTTCCTAGCTGCCGCAGGAATGCCATATTTTCCTACACTGTCCGGCGCCATCGAGGTAAAAAAGTGAAGCAAGCTAGGGCCACCTTTGGCTTTGGTGTCTTTGACCTGTCCCCAGATCTCGTTGAACCGGGGCCTTGCCAGGGATGCATTCAGCGGTAATAGGCTGTGGAGAGCCTTTGCGTCAGGTGGGTTGATCCGGGCGATTTCTGCAATATCTCTGGTGCTGAGAACGTAGTTGGTGCTCTCATCCTCTTTTCTCGCTGTATTATCTCTCCACTTCCACAGTGCTCTAAAAACAGCAAATTGCTCACTGTCGAAGGCGAGATGTGAATTCTTGAAAATGTATCCATACCAACCGCGAGAACCCTCGCCAGTCTCTTCGTCATAGCCCGGGTTTTCGTAGCGAGAAAGTGACTGCTCCCTTGATTTCTCAAGAGCTCGACCTATGTAGTCTTTGTCGAGGTTGGTTTTGTCCGAGGCAGCAATAAGTTCGTTTCGTACTCGATCGTAGATGTAGAGTAGGTAGTGAGTATCAGACCGAGCATAGTACATCATCTCCTCGGGAAGTGGTCGTATTCTCCAGTCTGCCAACTGGTATTGCTTGTCTGCGTCGAAGTCGACGAACTTGGACAGCAGATATGCCAAACTCTTGGCTGGGTAATGGAGTTGCTCGCAAGCAAAAAATGTATCAAAAAGGCCATTCACGTAGAGTCCCAAGTCTCGCTGCAGCCAGACCATGTCCATATATGCACCGTGGAAGACCTAGTTATGTTAGTTGCGACTTTGAGCTGTTGATTTCAGGGTACATACCTTGACAATCTTGGGATTGGTAAAAACCTCATTCAAGACCTCAAGCTTGTGGCGCCATGGCTGTAAAGTGTCTACGATCCAATCCTTCTCTCGCGTGCTGATCTGCATAAGAGATACAAGCCCGATGTAGGTTCTGAAATCGTGATGCTCCAGATCTACTGCAATCTCTTTTGCCTCTTTCAGTTCCTCCAACATCTCGAGAACACCCTCGTAGGTGTCAACGAATGTCGCCTCGGTTGTTTCCACCGGCTGATATTTGATAGGTTCAGCTTCTTTAAGGACTCGTTTCGGGTATGTCATGCGGACAATCTCATGTTCGTAGGGATGCAGGTATCTGAAATTGCAGGTTAGCGATCGGCTTGGAAACTGAACTCCTGGTTCAACTATGATCATGGCAGACGTACTGCGGTATGCCGTTCTCGTTGGGCGCTACAGTAAGACTTTCTTCCAAAGAAAGCTTTGCGTTTGGTTTCGATGTAAGCATCGGCTTCCATGGTGAAGGTGCGAAATTGTCGGGCTTTCGTTCGAAAAGGAGTTGAGGCTTGGAAATGTTGGCATTTCGAATAACCTTGTTCGTCGATTTGGGCTTCTTGGGCTTGTTCGCCTGTCGGTGTTTTAGCTAAGTCGCTTATAAAAAGAGTGGCTCACATACAGAATCAGAGACTGGTGGCTCTTTTCTCTTGACAAGCCCCGTGTACTCGTCCAATGCTGTGTCGGCCTTTTCGAGTGAAGAATCGACGACATCAACCACGCTTCTCCAGTTCATTTCGATATCTTCCACATCCTCGAGCTTAGGTGCCTTGACGGCGCATGCTTTGCCAGCGGACTGTAGTAGCTGTGTAGATAGTTCGAGGATTCGCGAAGTTCGATCTTCGAGTTGTTGAGCAACGTCGGGGTGAACTGTACGCTGGAAACTCAGATCCTCTGCGGCGATACGATTCACAGTTTTGACTGTCGACACAAGTGACTTCTGAATGTTTTCCTGAAGCGATTTAAAGTCCTGAGATTGCTCCATGATTGCGACAACAAATGCGCGATGCGCGTGTAGTTGATGGCTGTATGTGGTGGTCGCGATGCGGTAGCGATTCTCGAAAAATTCCTAGCTTTGCTTTGACACGCTTATCGATAAGATAAACATTATATCTGAGTGCGCACAGGGCCCCACAATAAAGTTGAGGAAGTTTATGATGCGAGAAATCACGAGCAAAGTAGAGTCCTTTCTCATCTTGTGTATTAGATCGAGATGGAGCTCTAAACTGATTTATCAGAGACAGCGGCGGAATGCCTTGTCGATCGCAGGTGGCAGGTATGCTAAGACATGCAAAGAAAGGGGAGAGTAGTCTGACAGCCTCGGATAGATGAAGTATAAATTATTGATCTAGCCCAGTCACGGTGCTTGAATTCCTCCTCGAGATGTGTGTCTGGTTGAATCTTTAGCTGATTAGAATCCAGATGCAAAAGAAAATTGGTAACGGCTCCCGGGCCGACGCTTATGCACCTCATGTATTTGAGCCTTTTGAAGTTAAATGGCACGGCTCAGAGACAAATCCGATTGCAGGGTTATCAGGCTATCATCACCAGTTTCTCACTTTTTCACCTCCCCTGGATCGGTGACAGAGATTCAGGACATTCTGTTCCGGTCAATAAACCTGGCCAAGGCACAAACATGGCCGCGTCCTCGCCGCCAATTGGTTGAGTGGTTTATTGAGATATTAAAGTCCACTCTGTCAGTTAGTTTGGGTCTTTTGGGAGTCAGTCTCAGATAAACCTACTAAAAGTTAGGCCGTGTAATACCCAATGAACAGAATCTGGACAGAAAATGCCCTGAATGCGTCACTTTTCGATCAGAGTAATTGTTCATTTGATAAGTTCCAAGACAAGATCCAAGCCTTGGATCACTGATGTGGATACGAGTCCACTTCGACCGGTTTTTGCTGTCTACTGACCACGTTAGTTTTATACTTAAAACGAGGTAGACTAACAATGCGAGACGTTCATAATGCCTGTAGTGGCCGATGAATCAATCCCGTCTCCGGAAACACCTCCGGACTGGCCTCTGGGACAAGCGTTGGGGACTGAACCACCAATGAATGGACGTATAGAAGCGGGCGGAGTTGATTCGCAACTCAGTTTGGTTCGAAAATGGATGTTTTCCAGTGCTACTGTTATCGAAGAATGTGCATCAACTTCCCCCGTGGGCAGGTTGCTTTGCTGATACTGTAGTGGTCCGGGCCGTGTAAATACCTCCTCCACTCCCAATTTGAAGAAAACGGCCCGGATCTCGATGTTCAGCGAATAGACATCAACCGGGAAGCGGAAGGTCTCGGCTGCGGGATAATACTGAGAGTGAGGCAAAAACAAAACACGAGAGATTGTTTATTATGAGGCCAGATCAGGCACATATTATTTCAGATACATGTCTACGCAAGGTACCTTGCAAGAGACGAGAAACTTGCCGATATCATGGTGAGTGTTGTGCTTCAACATGATTTGCACATGCCAGACATCCATGCCAGCATTACATACCTAGTACCGTAGTAGTACTTATTAGTGCTGCATATATCCATATCGCCCTGAATGGACCTGTCCGTGTTCAACGGTTATGACACCAAGCAACAAGCTAGGTACAGTGACTAGAGTCAGTGAGCACCTTCGTATTGCATTTGCCTTGCCTTGCCTTGCCTTGGTGAACTGGACTGGACTGGGCTGGGCTGCTTGCGGGCAGGTGCTAGATGCCCCTCACTTTCCATATTGTTTCCTGTCCCCTCAGACCCATCCTTGCTCTGCTTCTGTCTTTTTCTCTTTATTAAAGCCTCGTCTCTCCCTTTGGTTTTTCCTCTCACTTTCTCATGCCGAAGCACATAAGCTTCTAAACCATCTATCTCCATCCTGTGCCTGTCACTCGTCAACAATCAAAACAAATTCAACCCACTGTCGATATTAACCAAGAGATCCTTGTTTCTTCAAATACATACCGTATCCGCTTACCACGCTCTTCTCCAATAAATCGACTGACCTTACGCGCAATAGCGTCATCGTTCCGCTACTCAACAACCCAAAGCTCCCTGCGCTAACTCCACTACCTGCTGGGGATCTACGCTTCCAGCTGCCAGGTCAATTCGTTGCCCCTCTGCCCCTCCACTGACCATCGACCATCGATCATCGGCCACAAAGAACCGCGACAAGACCGATTACTTTGCACTCCGATTTTTCCTCACTTCCTTTCTAGATCTCTCAACCTCAATTTTCCCAATATTTGAGAATCATCGTTCCTGCCCAGCCAATATGCCCGAGACTGTCGGCGAGAACGGCCAAGCCGCCCCAGGTCGCCTGCTATTACTTTCCAATCGATTGCCTATCACCATTAAGCGATCCGATGATGGTAGCTATTCATTTTCCATGTCTTCTGGTGGTCTTGTGACTGGTCTCAGTGGCCTCAGCAAGACTACAAGCTTCCAGTGGTATGGTTGGCCCGGCCTTGAGGTCCCCGACAACGAAGTCGAGGGCATGAAGCAACGATTAAAAGATGAATACGGCGCGCACCCGGTTTTTATCGACGATGAGCTTGCGGACAGACATTACAACGGTTTCTCGAGTAAGCATAGCTATCTCCAGGCCTGGCCCATATACGCCTCTAACAACTTCTTTTAGACTCTATCCTTTGGCCTCTTTTCCATTACCACCCTGGTGAGATTACATTCGACGAATCCGCTTGGGCTGCATATCAAGAGGTCAACCGCCTCTTCGCCAAGACTGTTATCAAGGACGTTCAAGACGGCGACCTCATCTGGGTGCACGACTACCATCTGATGCTTCTTCCGCAAATGCTTCGTGAGGAAATTGGCAAGTCAAAGAAGAATGTCAAGATCGGTTTTTTCCTCCATACTCCATTTCCCAGCAGCGAAATTTACCGAATCCTGCCTGTACGAGAGGCTCTCCTTACTGGTCTTCTCGACTGCGATCTCATCGGTTTCCACACCTACGACTATGCTCGTCATTTCCTGAGCAGTTGCTCCCGTATCCTCGAGTGCCCGACTACTCCTAATGGTGTCGATTGGAACGGTCGCTTCGTGACCGTTGGCGCCTTCCCCATCGGAATCGACCCCGAAAATTTTGTTGAAGGTTTAAAAAAGCCAAAGGTGCAAGAGCGCATCGCTGCTCTGAGCCGCAAGTTTGAAGGTGTCAAGCTTGTTGTTGGAGTCGACCGCCTGGATTATATCAAGGGTGTGCCCCAGAAGCTACACGCTCTCGAGGTCTTCCTCACTGAGCATCCTGAGTGGATTGGCAAGATTGTTCTGGTTCAGGTCGCTGTACCTTCGCGTCAGGACGTTGAAGAGTATCAGAACCTCCGTGCCGTCGTCAACGAATTGGTTGGTCGCATCAACGGAAAGTTTGGTACCATTGAGTTCATGCCTATCCATTTCCTGCATCAGTCGGTCAATTTTGATGAACTCACTGCCTTGTACGCCGTCTCTGACGTCTGCTTGGTCTCGTCCACTCGCGACGGCATGAACCTTGTCTCATACGAATACATTGCAACACAACAGAAAAACCACGGAGTGATGATTCTGAGCGAGTTCACAGGTGCTGCCCAATCTCTTAACGGCAGTCTTATCGTCAACCCTTGGAACACAGAGGAGCTTGCCAACGCCCTGCACGATGCTGTTACAATGAGCCCCGAGCAACGAGAGGCAAACTACAAGAAGCTCGAGCGTTATGTCTTTAAGTACACAAGCGCTTGGTGGGGTGCCAGTTTTGTTGCTGAGATGACTCGTCTTAGTGCCGAGGGCTCTCAGCACAAGACTATACGTAATGTTTCGGGTGCTGTCATCGGCCTTGAAGAGAAAGCTGAGCAGGCTGTCTCTGCTCTTCAACAGAAAGCTGCAGACCTGCTGACTATTGATGAGACAAAAGAAGTCGATTCGAGCGCAGAGCCTTCTCAATAAAAGTCGTTTTCCTGCGGTGGGACATGGGTATGAAAGCACGAGTTCACGAGTTGAGGTTTAAGCGGTCATGATTTAGGAAGTCTCTACAGTTTGTTCTTTTTGGCATAATAAAATATATCTCGACGACCGCGTTGTTCCTGTTGCTATTCTCTACTTGACTTTGCGACCAAAGTTAGCTCAGTATTTGCATGTCCATTCTTATGTTTGGCTCTTGGACAATTAGTATTCAAGTGCTCCCGATTAATCTTGTCAAATGAGTGCCTCACGTTTGCTTCAACTAGTTTCTAGCCCACTAGCCCAAAGTATTCCAACAAAGTATCTCACGAGTGTGGCCCGAAACGAAGATGTATGAAGAAGGCAAATTGAGTTATTGCGACGCAGATGCATCAGCAGCTGGTATCTAAACAAAAAACATGAAGGTTTATAACCCATGTCCTACAAATTCCAAGGTTCACCAAACTCCTCTCTTCTGATCCCATTATGAAACCATACCATTTCCGACAATATCCCACTTCACAAATCGTTGACCACTTATGCACTTGATACTCCGCTCGATTTAGTATGGTGCGTTAACAATGTCATCCTTGCCCAACTTGTATCGACCACTGTCCCGAGTGCCGATACGGCCAGAGCCTCTGCGTGAATCACTCAGTCGCACATTGCCAATAATACTTTCGCGAGTAGGATTTCGCAGGCTCTGTTTGGCAACCATGTTGACCTCATTGGGCAAGGCAACAATGACATTTTTATCAGATCCATATTTAAAATCATCAGCCTTGACTTCCTCTTCGTAGCGCTTGATCTTGTAAGAAGCCTTGGTGCCTCGAAGAATTCGCTTCAGGTTCCATTCGATAATGTAAGGACCAGTGGCTGTAATTATACTGGTCTCCTCCGCACCTGCTCCAGTGTTGAACTTCGCAGGAGTGAAGTCAACAGGCTTGCCTGTCTCGTGATAGAACTGGGCCACATGCTCGGGGGTCAAGGCTAGACGACGAGGGTGAGGCTTGTCAGTGGCCGCGAATGCTTTCTCGAAACCCAATTTGCCCTCATTCTTGCCGGACTTTTGCTGGGCATCAACAAGGAGGATGTAGTTCTTGGTTGTACCCAAGATCCATCGACCGTCGGCAGAGACGTCAATACCAGTGATGGGATCACCAAGAGCAGGGAGTTGCGTCTTGGCTCGGATACCGAGGCGATCAAAGAGGCGAATGTCGCCCTTGTTGCTGGCAACAGCGATGTAGCCTTTTTCGGTTGTGGCCAGGGCAGAAAAATCGTTCTTGGAAGCGTACTGCTTCATGTCCGTATCAACAAGTTTGTTACCAGACAAACGAGGATCGACGCGATAAAGGGCGTTATGGGAGACACCAAGAAATGTTTGCTCGGATGTCATCTGAGCAAACTTGTTCTCAGGAGCAAATGTGACAACAGGGATGTCATCATGGACGTGCCATTCATCAACAACCTTGCCGTATTCGAGATCCATGCGGTAGAGTTTGTTAGGGTCAATCTCATTCTGTAATATGAGATCGCGATCCTCGCTGTGCAGCATGACCTTCTTCGGATTCATCAATTTGCCGCCAGGGGTTGTAACCTTGGAAATGTTTGTGGAGAACTCAAGGTGATTATTAGGCGTGTGCTTGAAAACTCCAATCTTGGAACCGCGGACGACGAAAGAACGATCATGCTTGTATCCAACGGCGAGTTGAGAGTTGACCTCACCGTCAGCATTCTTGGGGAAACTGCTATCATTCTCCTCGTCACTGTCGTACTCCTCCTCTTGGGCTCGATCATCTTCAAGTTCCTCCTCCTCTTCCTCCTCCTCTTCTTCTTCTTCGGTGGAGGGCGCATCCTCCATGGTCAGATCACCGAAAGCATCGAGAACATACTCACGTTCTTTGTCTTGCATCTTTGCCCATTTGGTTTCGTTGAGCTTTTCCCAGATGGCCTGCATAATGGCCTCTTGGAACTTTTCCAAGGTGGGTTGATCCTTAAAACGAAGAAGCCAGGATCGTGCAGTGCCGTCACCACTGAAATGGTTGAACACGAAGGAGAGATATTCAAAGTCGAACACAGGGTTAAAGTCAGCTACAACTGGGGTTCCCAGGTATGCCTTTTCACCCGACTCGACCTGAAGCCAATACTCCCATTTGCCGACCTCTGACACTTGAGCGACCACAGACTCATCTACAAGAGCGAAGTGACCAGGCTGCGGGTCGAATACATGAAGCTCTGCTGTGACAGCAGCATAAATCTCCAGAGCTTCGGGAGGGTTTTCAGCGTCTGGTCCGGTTAGAACGGGCGCCTCGATTTCCTCATCTGGTGCAACGGCAGGCTCCCGTTTTGCAGCTGTATTGGCCGTGTTCTTGGACAACATTTCGTCGACAGACTCGATGGATCGAGCGAGAGTAGGACTGTGGAGAGGGCTTGCGGGTGGAATAGGATCTTCTTCCTCGAATTCGAATTGTTGCAAGTCTGATTCCGTTGCGTGTGAGTTTGGCTTTCGGTACTTGCGCTCGTATTGACACTCTTGAGCGACTCGGACAAACTGTTGAACTTGTGCGGATGTGGTGGAAGCGTCACAAACAAACTGGAATAGGTCGCCTGTATCGCCGCTGAGATCCTTCCACGCTAGGACCTTATCACCACTCTCTCGGATTTCGAAACGGAAAGATAAAGCTTCGTCTAGGAGGAAAGTCTTCTCGTCCTTTTCAGAAGCAAGTGCGTCGATGGCAGCGTCTTCCCCTTCTTCATCAGCCAGAAGCTCTGCTTCACCTTCCTCGAAAACACGCTGGACGACGAGTTGGTATTGGAATTCCTGGTTGGTGCGACGGATGCGGATAGCGGAGTCTCTGAAGATGAGTTCGGAATATCCCTTGGGCGATAAGGGGCGAACGAGATAGAGTTGACCCTGGGGGAGTTCGATCAAAGCCTCTTGCGTGCTTGAGCCGAAGATAAGCTTGCCAACTGGAAGAGGGAGCAGAGTGTCAGCGTTTTATATCGGTGGAAAGAGTGCGATGCGTGCAATGCAGAAACAACGTAAATGAAATGACAAAGCAGTTGAAACCAGGATGCTCTAGTCTTTGTCTTGGAGGAGGTATGTTGGGTTGAAGGCAGGTGGTAGGGATGATGCGGGGCAGCCACTTACTTCCTCGTAGGGCGAACATACTGATCCTGGTCTCTGAAGGCAGAAAGAGGGAAGCAGAAAGGTAAAAGGAAAGCGCAAGCGATGCAACACTTGGGCAGTTCTTTTTTGACGACTCTGAATCACGAAGTCGCGGCGTAGGTATTTCCCCAAGTTACCCAAAAAGGAATGATGGAGGAAAAGAGATGGAAAGTTGACGATGCTGCCGGCGCCGAACTAATAAAAAGTTGTGACGTGACAATAAGACACCAGGGCAAGTGCAGCAGCAGTTAGGCAGGCAGGAGGCAGAAGCACGTTCCCGTTGGCTACCTTGTTTCTAAGTGTGCTTCTGGGCTTGAGATACCCAGCACAACGGGAAAGAACGGTAGATTCTGACTGGACCGACAGCTTGGGCAAGATCAAGCTAGAGAGAGTGCAAGAGGAACAAAGTGCGTCATAACAGGTGAAGGAGTACAACAACAAGTAGTTGGAGGGAAGGAACCGCGGCTGCCTCCCGCCTTTTTTTTCCTTTGTGTACTTTATTTAACCTTGGTTGGAGGGGTGAGGAAGGAGGGGTCGTTTTCGCCACAACTGATGTGCGCCACAGAGGCTAAGGCAGTGAGTGGTACAGTAGTTCTCATGTCTTTGTCTCGAGAAGTAAAATTGTTATAAGGCCAATTGTGGGAAATTCGATGATGCAAAATGAATAAGCCTAAGGTTTCAGCTTGGTGATAGTCGTGTCATATACTACAACGAACAAAAAGGTATCATGCAATTTCCTGTAGATAAATCTCCCATCCCCATATTCATATTCTTAGCCTAAAATAACGAGTGATGCCAAAAATATGACAAACATATCCAAAGTGACGGTGAAAGAACTGCCAAGCTTTGCTCAAATTAGAGCTCTCCTTCACCCTGGACATGTATGCCTTCCACCACTTCCTCCACGGTTACCTGATCTTTAGCTTCAGCTGAAGCATCATCTGGGCGAGATATTCCAGCAAACTTATCAACAACCAGCCGTGCCACATTTCTGCCCATCAAAGCACTGGTCTCCATACATGATATAAAACTCTCAATGCCAGACGTGTAATAAACACCCTTGCCAATTACAGGGTCCTCAAATGTGACGCGAGGTAACTCTATGGGATAAGAGTAAAATGAGTGTGGATAATACCACGAGATGGGCTTGAAGGAGTCGACCTGTCCCTTTGTGGAGGTGACTGAATCAGAAATCTCAGTACCCAAAAGTCGGGTGAGAAATTCGGCAGTGATGGCTTTGGGCGAGAAGATCTTATAGACGCGCTCCCTCTGGCCAGTCTTGGGATTGTCAACGTATTTCAATGTGCTGATGGAGAAGAAACCGGTACGGCCAACTCCCTCTGCACCTTGCTTTGACTCCTCATTTTCTCCCAAGGTTGTATAAACAGTAGAGGGTGCCTTGCTCCCGGGCTTCAGACCGAAGAAATCTGGACTAAGCTCTAAGGGTGACGTGAAGAGCGTAACATGAAGCTTAGTATAGGGGATCTCGTCGATTTCGCGGTCGAGAACACCCTCCCCAGCCTTGATGTCACCGAACTGCCAAGGGTTGGCTATGATGACCTTATCGAATTCAATGCCATAATGCTCGGCAGTGTTGTCATTCGAGTGGACATCTTTAGTCGTGATGACATATTTGTTCTTTTGAGACTTTTCGATCGTAGCCACAGTTGTGTTGCGGTAGATAGCAGCTCTGCTTTCCAAGATCATTTGTTCAAAAATTCGCCAATTGCCTGTTTCAACAGACATGGCATTGTCGGTTGCGAGTGAGACCTGTTTTTCAGTTAGCTATCAAGCTCTTAAATGGCCAAGCCTCGTACTAACCAAAGTCTCCAATCCGTGAATATGAGCCAAGTTAGAAGCATAGTTGACTCGCGTGCCGACCTGCAAGATCTCGCGCGCGAAGCGAGCGTCGATATTCTAGAAAGTTAGCCATCAGCAATTTGTGGCGATGCCGTAGGCTTACAGCTTCCTTCAAAACCTGTTCTCCGGTGAGGCCTGTGATCCGGTTTAAGCCCGACTGCTCGGCTCTTTGCGAAAGCGATTTGAAAGGAAACAATGGCTCTTCATAGAGCTTGAGAAACTCGTGGACCATGGAATCCACGACCTTTTTGACTCTGTATGGCGAAAGCCCGTATCTCCAGAACATCTTGGCAAGATCCCACCCTCCCCAAGCCCCCTCAGTTGTCTGGAAGACAAACTCGGCACCGTCCCATATGACGGTCATATCATCTTTTGCGAGCCGGTGTGGCTCGCTCACGGGGAGCTGGAAGCGCCTACTCGCATTGACAAGAATGGGATTCGCGCCAACAAATATGGAGGCGCCAAGTTCAATGGGTAGAGAGGGATCATCGTAGGCGGAAACTGTCAAAGAACGGCCTCCGATGCGGTCTGTCTTCTCAAAGACGGTGATGTTGATGGCGATGTCCTCTTTCAGAGCATATTCCCACAGGTGGAACGCCGCCGACGACCCTGCAGCGCCAGCTCCTACAGCTTGTTAGCAGATGTCATCTTGTTGATAATCAATGATGGTCGAGAGTGTCCCGAAAAGAATTGGTATAACAGGTGGGGAGCGTTGATCAAAAACCACTCCTGACCATGAGTTGAGGTACGAACCAATAATAGCAACGTTATTGGCAGCTTCTGCTCTACACGGAGAGCTCACAAAAGCCCCAAGTAGACCCAGTCTCAGTGTCTTTGTAAAATACATCGTCTTTCGTGATATGATGTGTATCACGTCAGCTAAGACAAGGATGATGGACTAACAAATAATACCACGAATACTCGGCAAGTCTCCATTCACGTGACGCATACGAATAGGCTTCATGGAATGTCAGTTGGCACTTCTGACCACTATATCAACTTGAATGATACTAGATATCTTCTCCCAAGTCATTTGCCATTGACCACACTGACGTCAAGATCATCCTCAACGTCATGTCTACCTAGAACGACAAATGTCTTGTCTCCTTATGTCTACGACAATACAATGTTTCACAGTGGCCACGGATGCATCAATGAGAATGTTTGAACAATGAATTTGGTATCTTAATATGTCATCGGAACTATGACTGTTCCTCGCAAGGTCCAAAAAACAAACCCATCCTTTAAGTCAGTTACTTTCCACAGCTATTCATGTAAAATGCCAGGGAGTTATCTTTCTCCTCTCTAACGCCAAGCTAAATATAAAGTTATGCAACCTTCCCATGAAAGCAGAAATCCGCACCTAAAACATACAAAGCGTGTTTTTGACTTTCATATTCATGAAATCCTTGAACCCCATAACCCCAAATGAAATCGTGAAACGTAGAATATATCATATAGTGACTCGTTCGCGAAGCATGCGAATTCAAGAGTCCTCATCACTACTGCTGTAGCCACTCTCGGCTGCGCCGGCAGTAGCAAGAGAACTGGCATCACTAGATATCGCAGGATTTGCGCTGGTACTTTTGCTAGCCGCTCGAGCGGTACTGGCAGCTGCAATAGCACTACTGGTACGGCGGCCAGCTTGTCGAGGCCTGTTTGGCAAGGTCTTTGGATCCGCGTTGTCGTAAATATCTCGGTTTGGCGAATCATCAGGCTCATCACCCTCTTCATCGCCACTACTCAAATCAACGCCATCAGGATAATCGTCTGAGAGACGGTGTGCCATTCGCTGACCCATAAGATTCTTCAAAGACTCGGAGGTACCATCGTCCTCTGAATCACTATCATCATAGTCGTCCGAATCTCCTGTAGATTCGGAAGGACTGAATGGCGGAAAGAAAATCGCAGGGGGTGGGAGCGAGACTGGTGTCAGTCGCTTGATTCGGCCGGACATGTACTCGATTTCGACAGGGAGGGTAGTCATGGCAGGCATGGTAGTCATGACAGGCAAAGACTTCGAAACACCCAACACTGGTGAAGAAGTTGACATCGTCGCTAGCCGGCGAATAACGCCATCTGTACTCTCGCTTGATCTTCTACCAACCGGCGGAATTGAAGATAGATCGTCTTGCTTAGTTCTTCTGGTGGAGACAACCACCATGAAGTGATCCTCCGGTAAAACTCCTCCCAGGCCACAAGGTTCGAGAGGGTAATGCTGCATATACTGCGCATTATTGCTCCAGGTGAAATCCAGATCAACCTCACTCATGTCGTCAACATCATCAGTTAGGCCTGGTGGATCTTCACTATCAATATCCATGGCCGTCTCCGGGATCGATGCAAGTCCACGATCAGTCAATGGCCGATAGGTAATGAAAGAGCCGGAGTCTGATCGCTGAAGAGGAGATGGCGGAATTTTAAATTCGTCCATATCCTTATCCTGGCTAGAGGGTTTGATCTGGTTACGGGGCGACATATCGCCTGGGTCTCCAGACAAATCTGTACAAAATGGGGCTCCACTGTAATAGATGATGGCACCGTCATGGCGGCGTTTCCTGCGACCAGATGTGCCAGAGCCACTCAGCCCCCATCTTGACTCGCCAACATTGCTCTCCTCGGGAGGACCAAAAGAAGAGACGGTTTCATCAGCTGATGTCTGACCGCCAGAGGAGTCTTGTTGTGCGAACAGAGGCTTGTAGTGAAAGCTTTCGGATGGAGCGCAAAGTTGTGGGTCAAACTTCATGCCATTCTGACTTGAGCTTCCAGATTGGTACTCATCGCCTGTTGAGCGTTCAGTCTTTTGGCGTTTTCGTTTTTTGTCCATTCCGTCTTCAGTGTCATCGGTAGATGGACTCTTTTGAGAGTTATATCCAGAGCTGTCGCTGCTGAATCTAGTTCCCTCGGTTCCACCTCGCCATCGAATCTTGCGACCGTCAGGAGACAGCTGGAATTTTGTGCTTATACCAGACACAGCAGAGCGAACAAAATCGGGGGTGACATTGATCATGTGAAGCTGAGCCAAGCTGCACAACAAGTTCAGATAAACCCATCCCTCAGCATCGGGGTGAACATCTTGGCTATGTTGCTCAGCAAGCAACTCCGGTGGCACTAAACCCAAATGCCGGATATAATCCATGTTCTCAGCTGGAACCTGAGTACGATCAGGATCCAAATCGAGAGGTCGTGTAGCTCGTTGTTCGGGCAAGGCTGTTTCTGTTGGAGAAGGGTTTGTGCCTGAGCCGTTACTGTTTCCATTGCCGGACTCATTGGTATCGCCGTTAGAATTAGACGAAGAGCCATTGTTAGCATATTGGCTCTTACTACCAGAATTGCCGGACTGTTGCTCGGTAGGAAGAATTCGAGCCTCTCTGGTAGTTCCCTTACCACCGGTTTGCAGTGTTGGTGGCTCGTGGAGGGATGAATTAGCTCGGGGTTGTGTGTCCGCAACGACCGGCGCTAGAGCGGCAGAGTCACCGGTTGTTCGCACAGGCTGCTTCTTCACCACATGGCGTCCGCTAATCTTGCCTGTGAATAGCTGCTCTAGTCGACGCACAACAAGCTTTTTCCTCTCCTTTTCTGTCATAACCATGTGTCGTGGATACAAGCCTTCGGGAATATCTCGAAGGTAACTTTCCACTGTCTCAGAAGATTTGGCCTGAGAGCCCATGCTGGGTCGACTCAGAGATGTTCCTGATGACTTTGCCCCTGATGACATGGAAGCGTAAGCAGAGTCCGCCGGGCGAATGTTGGACCCTGAAGACGATGATGCATGCTTGGACCCAGATCCAGAGTACATGTTGTCGCGGTTTGCATGCCGGGACTTTTTGTTCTCTGACGATGTTGCATCAAGAGACCCATCAAGACCGGATGCAAAATCTCGCAATGTCGCTTCCAATTCTCTCTTCTTCTTCTTCGGCAATCCGTGAACCTTGATCTCAAACAGCTTGTCCTTCCGGAGCATCCCTGGGCCCGTGTTCTTGTATCGTTTTAGTTCTTCGCGTAGCTTCTGAATCTCTATTGTGAGGTCATCGATGACGCTCCGGTAATCATCCGCGCTGCTGCTATGTGCTGCTGTGAGCTTAGGGGGTGCGAGCTGATGATGGTTGTAAAAGGGTTTGTCATCGTTTGAAGAGTCGGACTCTTTTTGAAAGAAAGGAGGATCGACTGGCCAACGAGTTAATTCGTTATCATACCGTTTTTCGAAGTACCCATGCTTACCTTCCATTACATTGCTATCAAATGTGGCAGTAGCATTTTGATTTGACTGGTCGAACCATGTATTCGGGTCGCTTTGGCCTGTCTGACGACTGTCGCCCGACGAGTTACGCCGTGGTGATGTTGTGGTCATCTTGACGACAGGCGCCTGGTCCTTGCCAGCTTTGATTGATGCATCGCGTGCTAGTCGATGGTGACGAAGGGTGACCGAGTTCTCTGGTGAGGCTCGCCGGGGGAGCGGGTGGCCAGTCTTTGACGAAGACGGCAGCGGCTGCGTTTGGTGCGAAGTATGTTGGTTAAGTGGCATTGTCCTCTATAAAAGTGTTGTGTTAAATGTCGATAGATGATTTAGCATTTCCCAAAATGTGAGGCAATGAGCATGTCGTGGAAAATGGTCGTCGAAGATGGTTCTGGTATAAGTCCAAGGGTCCGATGATCCTGACGTAGTGCCTAGAAGCAGCTTACAGCGAGCAAAAAGCCTATACGTAAGGGCTTTGGTTAGCACGGTCAGTCCAAGTGAGATGATAGACAGTATGAGCGGTGGATGTTTTGGCGAACTGAGAAGGTAGGATGCCATTGGCTGTGGTGGTAAGGCGGATCGATCGATCGAAGGCTTCATCGCCAAAATGACGAAAACATGATGATACGGGTTACACAGTCAAGCGAGGAAAATACCGTATGTCACTCACCTCTGTAAAATTCACCACAAAGCAATTAAGCCCTTGCAGTGAGATGTCTCTTTTTTTAATTAAAAAAAAATATTTTTAGAGGGTTCAGCAACCTCTATCCAGTTCGGTCGTCTGGTGGTTTGTGTGCAACAATTTGTTTCGTAGTCGCGATACCCCGAGTGGCAAGAAATTGGAGTTTCCTCTCCCAAAAATCCGGGTTGAACCGCCAGATAAGATCGTATCCACCACAAAATAATTGCAACTGTTGTACGAGCTGATAGCGCGTAGGTAATGAAGATATTGAGATGTCGATTTCTTATGTTTGTGTGATCAGGTAGCGTTCGATATTCGATACGGGTCGGTTGCGATGTTCGAGTCATATGTGTCTTGTGATGATGCAGGCTTAAATAATAACAAAGCAACGGGGACAGGCGCTGCTGAAATGGATCGCAAGAGGGAAGAGGAGAGTTGGTGTAGTACGGCAACTCAACGGTTGATAATATATACCTGAATCAACGGACCGGGATCGCTTGTGACGACACTCAGGTGGCACTGGGGGGTGGAAGGGGTTTGGATTAAGAAGAAGCACTGACTGCCGTTCCACAGTGGTAGAGGAAGGAAGGGGAGGGTTGGATATGAGTAGAATTGGGTTGATGGAACCCTATTTTACGACAAGCCTTGGAGGTCGAAAGTGTTAGGTAAGGAAAGCAGAGTAAACAAGCCACAAGCTTGAAACAGTGCTGGGAAGGATATTTAAAAGTGAGCGGGAGTTGGAGTGTGAGTCTGGATGGCAAAATTACAATGCAAATCTAGAATAGAGGAGGTGGTGCTTGGGACAGGGTGTAGAAGAAAGAAGAAGCCATTCAGACGCCTCCACCAGGGACCGAAAAGAGTTTTGTCTTGTCACTGGGAGACTGGACTGTCAGCGACAGGCCTGTCCTTACTACCAGGACATCCGAGTCCCGGGGGTGCGGCGGCGGCATGGCCAGGCGGAGGCGGCGAAAGGGTGAAGTGAGGATTTGCCAGGTTGGGACGAGGATGCAAGAGCTACAAGTTCAGATCGCGCCCTCATTGCTTCGATTTCCAAGTCGCTGGGGAAGCATAGAGATCAGAGACCATCGGGGCCAAAAGCAGGGACCTCCTCCAACGGGCTCGACTAGCGTGTGTTGTGCACTCCACCCGAAGTGCGAATCTCTAATCTGTTCACCCCCTCTTGTGGTCAACACACAGGACCGAGTCCCCTAAAGCTGGAGTCTCTCTATTATGACCACGCCCTCTACCCTTGGCAGGTTCGTGGTGCTCGCTTCCGTCCCGGAGCATATTTACGACCAATCATCGGCTTGAGAAGTGGGTGAAAGAATCATGTCATGAAGGTCCCGTACAATCTCGGCCAAGCGAACTGCCCTGTTTTCTTTCAACCGCCTTGTTCTAAACTGCCGTTGATCTTGTTTTTCCTCAGTCATCGACCTGCTTCACCAAGACATTAGGTTTCTAGACTCTCCGACCTAGCACGCCTGCATAGCAAACCTGCAACCATCGTTTCAATTTCACTATTTAATCACATGCCTTGTATGCATGTTCTCTACCCGTAAATAGCTTCAAATTTCCATTGACCCTTCAACTTGTGGTTTCGTACTAATTATCGGTATAAAGTGGTCTGATTCCTACGTCAAAACCCACTTCGCCATGGAGTTCTTTTCCAGCAATCTTTGCTTCGAGTAAGTACAAATAAAACAAGGCGATTCGCATTGTCACAATAACTACAGTATCTACCTAGGTAGTAGACTTATCAAAGGAATGCACGAAAAGAATACCCTTAATTCCTCTATTTTCCGAATCCCAAGGACCAAATGAGACCCTTGGATCGCTGCAGGTCACCCACTCCCAGCTCTACCCTCTACTACTGTACCTGGTAACTGATCTTCAGCCCCCGTAACCGAGCAAATTGTTACATGTCCCCTGCTTGTGAGTCGGATAGGCGACAAAGAAATACCAGCATTTTGTATTGATTTTAGCGGTTCTGGCTTTGCAGATGAAGCTGATTGCATTAACACGGTCCTTCAAGTTGTCATCTCACGATAGATTCCCCTCTCCTTCGTTAAAAGGACTCGGGGAGTCGGAGAAGTGGGCGTTGTCCACGCGGTATTTAATCCCTGACAGCACGGACTCACCATGTACCAACTCAACCGGTTTAAACAACTTTCTACCTACTCCAAGCCCTCCTTGATAGCTCGTCGTTGCCCTGCTACACTTGGTAACGGAGTACCGCAGGCCAAGGTGCATCAAAAGAGAGATTTTGGCCCTTTCACAGTGGGATGTGACAGGCTGCAGCCAGCTAATCAACCCCTAGACACGTCATCAGCTTCCGTATCAAGCTCGTATGCTGTAGATCATCTTTCATGTGACGTCGATTCGAAGGAAGAAGAAATTCAGGGTCCTAACAAGGTCAGGTCCTCCTGAAGGAAAAGTCTTTCCACGGACTTCGAGCCAAAATCTTGTTTCCTTGATTTTGCCAACCAATTATCTACTTATATTAGGGTAACGGTACTAAGAGCGGGATTGCTGAACATACGTAGGTGAGGCCACTCAGGCTTGGTCTGCCAAGGTCACGGGACTTGAGATTGATAACAGCCACACTTTGATGATTCTCCGCAATAAGGTCGATCTGGATGAACAGGGGAAAGTTCCCGCAACACCAAAAGCACATGCCCAGACGAGAATTGCATACCCAAGTCACATCCTCTGTGGCAAGATAATGCTAATTTTTTAGATCCCGATATCGAACTCTGCAGCAAAGAATTGAAATTCCTATAACAAGTGGCAAACACGCCCTCCCTCGCGCTTCGCCACATCCCTGGTATCGGATATAGCGACCGAATACTTCATGATTGGCCAGATTGACGCTCAAAGTCTTCTCGATCCCCAAGAAGCGCAGCGGTAGCTTGGATCGGGCTCCACGGGACGACCCTTCGTGCAGGTGGCTGGGCGCGATGGCTATGCGTGAACCAAGATGGCTAGTGCCTCTCGCGTTGTTCTATGATCTGTTGGAAGGTTAAGTCTTAGCCGTACGTTCAGTGTCGATCAATCTGTGAAACACACAGAGGCACGGCGATATACCCCATTTGAATGAGCGAGTTTGGCTCGTTCTTATGCTAAAACACGATCCTCAGATGTTGGGACTTTTCAACAATCGCATATGTTGATCTCCCGTTAGCATCGACATCGATTTGGCCACCCCCTTGATCTGGTTTGATGTTGAATTGGATCCTTGTGACTCGGATCTGATTAACATGCAGCCCCAGTCGGGCTCTTGGAAGCCTGCATGTAAGCTTACCGGACACGAGGATATCGTGTGGAGTGTGGGATAGTGTTGCGATGAATTGACCCTCTCAGCACGAAAGGTCGTGGGATCTGGGATCTTGACATTATCGATACTGGATTTCCGTTTCCGTATCAACTCAAGATGGCAACTTTCACACTGCATAAGCACAAGCAATATAGTGTCCTGAGCCCCCTCTCCTTGATCTATCTTCCGGGGCGGCCCCATGAGGCTAATGTTGGTCATTCAGGGGCACGCTTGCAACGGATGGTTAAAATCCCGTCAAACTTACGGTGAACTCCATCTACTAGGTACTACGTCGACGATGATGTAGGCATGTACGAGTTGCCTACCAAGTATGAAAGCGCGTAACGAACGATAGAGTCACCAGAAATCTATTACTCGTGCGTTCCGTTCTCAACTTTAGTGGGTGAGTAGCAGGTGGCACAGAACGAAGCAAGGGTACGGACATTGGTCATTTGCTTGTCTCGACCCTCGTACTCCACGTGCAACAGGCCGGTTGTGGAGTGCATGGGTTTCGCTCAAGTCTCGACTCTGCGTCTATCTCTTATTTCCGCTCGATCGTCGGGACGTTGCCATTCCCCCACGATCGAACACCAAGAAAGGTACGTACCGCCGATATCCATCGTGGTATGGATGGAATCTTCAGCCCTAAGGCAGCTCAGCTCAGCAAGCATTTGTTCATTTCAATCCCACCATTCCGTTTGAGTTTCCTGCGCACTAGCTGGTGTCAGGATAAATTGATCGCCGGAGGTCCCGCTCCGGTCTCTTGATATCAAGGGTTCTGGTTACTGAGGATGCTGGCTACTCGTCTTGGCAGGATGACAATTAGCTTTTGTAAGCTATTGTCGACCCCTGGACGATCGTCCTGGTGAGGATGTGTGGCTTGTGGGACAGATCTGAAGCATTGTGGGCTATCGATGATCGCCCAGGGTATGAGAACTGATCTGTGATCCGGAAGTGACTCCAAGCTCTATAATTGGTTGAACGAGCTTCCACGGAGTTCACTTGGTTCAGCATAACGAAATTGCTAAGCTGTCGACTCTAGACAACTTGCCACCGCAAGCCTAACAAGATGGGTATGATAAGATTTGATTTGATACCCACGATAACGCCCTTGAGAAGAAAACCAGCTGAACTTCTTTTCGTTTCTAAATTTTTGTTGTTTCTTTATCTCATTCAACCTTTTCAGACGATGTCCGGGGTGTCAGAAGGCTCACCTTTTCACATTGTACCCTACCGATTTTCCGACAGTAGCGGTCTCATTCTTCAATTGCATGGAGACATATCAACTTCGTGTCCTGTCATACCAGTGGAACAGAGAAGCTCAGGATAACATCAAGGCCAGTATATAGTATGCCAATATACCTGGCAGTGGTTTGAGAAAGCTCTTTCGTCAGAGCGTCACTCAACAAAAAGAAAGGAATAATTATTGGCTCTAGTGTTTAAGAGCAAAGCATGAATGCTAATATGCATATTATCGTCTGTCGTCAGTGTTGTGTATAGGGTGGCTGGGTAGATGGAGCACCCATTGATACAATCCCAGAGCTAAAGGACAACGTTCAATGTTTAGTAGGACTACACATGTTGACAAATGAATTGTATTACCAGATAACGACTTGCTATGTGCATTGTACGCCCTCTCCCAATTACTGAAAAGTGCAGCGAGGACTCGTTTCTCAAATTAACACAAACAGCCACTGAGACGCAACATTGTTCTCTATCCATAATCATTTTACTTTTTTAAACACATTCGACTTCTTGTCTATCCAGCCGAGCATAACATCTAACCCTTCTCAACTCCAGAGTCAATGCGTCGACTCGCAAGTAACAATAATCGATACCCACACGCCCAACGCTCAGCCATCAACAAATCACTAATAGTGCCACCACCACGGCTACATCATCCTTCACGTCTCTGGTTTTAGGTACGTGTGTTCATAGTCATCATCATAATTAAGCCTTCTGGAGGAGGGACTTTCCAGTCATCTCCTCGGGCTGGGGCAGACCCATAGCAGCGAGAACGGTGGGGGCGACATCACCGAGAACACCCTCGTCGCCTTCCTTGAGGCTCCAGCCCTCGGGGTAGTTGGCCATAAGGAGGGGAACCTTGTTTGTGGTGTGGCTGGTCTTGGGCTTGCCGTCAGGGAACTTCATCTCCTCAGCGTTGCCATGATCAGCAGTGATGAAGAGGACGTAGCCTTCCTTCTTACAGCCCTCGAGAATCTTGCCAATGGCCTTGTCGGTAGCCTCGCAACCGACAACGGCGGCCTCGTACACACCAGTGTGGCCAACCATGTCGGGGGGAGCAAAGTTGTTCATGACGAAGGGGAACTTCTGCTCACCCAGACGCTTGACGACCTGGTCGGCAACGCCATCGGCAGACATCTCAGGGGCAAGGTCGTAAGTGGCGACAGACTTGTTGGAGGGAACCAGATCCTGAGATTGGTCACGAGTCTCCAGGTTGAAGGCCTTCTCAACACCACCGTTGAAGAAAAAGGTAACATGAGCGTACTTCTCGGTCTCGGCAATGTGGACTTGCTCAACGTTCTGCTTTCCTAACCACTCTGCGAGGACGTTGCCCATATGCTGGGGCTTGAAGGCAACCTTGAAGGGATAGTCGGCCTTGTACTGGGTCATGGTGACAAGAGGCTTGATCTTGGGGTACTGGAAGTCGGGGAGAGGAGATCGGTCGACGTCGCCGAGGAGCTGGGTGATTTGACGGACACGGTCAGATCGGTAGTTGAAGAAGAAGACAGTGTCGTCATCTGTGCAAGCATTAGATATTATTCCATGAATATATAGTAGTATAGCTTACCCTTGATGCGGCGCTCGTCGCCACCGACAATAATGGGAGTCAGGAACTCGTCTCTGTCCAAGTCGCCGCCGCGCTCGTATCGAGCCTTGACCGTAGCAACAGGGTCCTCAGAGGCCTCTCCATCGCCGAGAACAAGACCCTTGAGAGCGATCTCGAGGCGATCCCAACGCTTATCACGGTCCATGGCAAAGTATCGGCCGACAACGGTACCGATCTCACCAATGCCGATCTCCTTGATAGTGTCGACGAGCTCCTGCATGTAGCCGGCGCCTGACTTGGGATCGGTATCACGACCATCACCAAAGAAGTGGATGAAGACCTTGGGCACACCAAACTCCTTGGCGGCCTTGAGGAGGGCGTAGAGGTGGGTTTGCTTGGCGTGCTGTCGAGTGTAAGTGAATGATCAATGTATGGAAGAAAGGATTTGTTGCATATGATATGACTTACCACACCACCATGGGAGACGAGGCCGCAGAGATGTAGGCGGCCATTGCCAGCAACAGCACTCTGGAAGGTCTCCTTGATAACGTCGTTCTGGCTCAGCTCACCGTTCTTGATGGTCTGGTCGATTCGGACAACGTCCTGCCACACAACACGGCCAGCACCAATGTTCAAGTGTCCGACCTCAGAGTTACCCATGAGACCCTCGGGGAGTCCTACCGCCAGCGATGAAGCCTCGAGCTCAGCGTAACCCTTGGAGTCCTTGTAAAGAGCGTCCATGACAGGGGTCTTGGCGTTCGTGATGGCATCGCCGTTCTTGGGGCTGTCGGCGGAGGGAATGCCCCAACCGTCAATGACGACTGTAAGAGTGCAAGAAGAACATGATTAGCTAGGCAAGCTCCAAGTATAGATGATGGAACATAGGGCCATAATCCAATATGGTTGTGAGGGAGGTAGTTATAGGTGATTGAAGGACTGGGGGAGTTGCTTTGAGCGTCGCGCAAAACGACGAGCCATTGCAGGCTGTTCAATTTGTATCGCGATCGCGGGGCATGGTGTTGGGATTGAAATTGTGAACGGATGGAGGGGGCGGGGCATGACGACGTACTGAGGCAGGCCTTTTGATCGGTTTTAGACATGATAGTTATTTTGTTGGTTTCTTTTCTTGCACCAAAGCAATGAAAGGAAAGAAGAAGAGAAAGGAAGGGTCCAGCAAAGGAGAAGAAATAGACGAGGTATAAAGTAGAACGTCTTAGGTCTCAGGTAGAGGCAGATAAGGATAAGACGGACAGTAACTCGGGCTTGAGTAAAGGAAATGATGCGTGATTTGATGGGCCCAGACAATGACGGATGATTTTGCAGCGAAACACGTTAGTTGTAGTGGGGGTTTGTGTCATGTCACTTCAGAGCCATGAGGTGTATTAGCACTGTGTATATAGTGTCGTCTAGCACGAAAACATACCGTACAATGATAAATCTGTACTGTAATCCCTTCTTCTCTTTCGGACCGTCCACCCAACAACAAAACGGTTCGTCGGCCCAATCGATCTTTACCATTTGCCCACCATCCACGACTTAACCTCGATGCTATTACGGGACGCTTCTGCAAGGCTGAAGGAGTCCACTCGGTCCATTTCCTACGGCCATTGAATTTGTCGCGCCCAGATCAGAACACCCGCCTCCACACCGATCTCGCCTGATTCTCTACCTATCTTCCACGAACAAGTCTGCGAGCGGTCAAGGCGGAAACGGAGTCGTATCATAAAAAGACTGACCATGTCTTCGTCATCTGTACCCGGTCCACACCCACTGGCTCTACCATCTACTTTCTCCCCTGATACTCTGGACGCCCTCTCCGAGCTCTCTCTCGTCCTCGCACGCGTCCGCGCCGGCATTCAATCCTCAGCTGGCATCACCACAGAGCCTGCGCCAGGAACCACCGGCCCTAGTGCTTCTGGACCTACATTATCCTTCAAAGACGTGCCCGGAGCGACTGATGGCCTGAAACATAAGTTACAGCGTGCTCGTGCGCATGCCCGCGAGTTGCCGGATATGGACCGCTCTATCGCTGAGCAAGACAGCGAAATTCGCGAGCTAGAGGACCGCATCGAGAAGCAACGCGCACTGCTCCAACGACTTAGGGACGAAGCTACAGGAAGAGATCGAAAAGACGATGTCGGGGCAGGTGACAAGATGGAATCGTAATATATCAACATAACACATCACCATGGGTCTCCCATGACACTTGAGATCAATTGTTTAGAGTCATCATCTTGATTGAGCAGCAGGGCGTTTGGAGTTAGGATGTCGAGCGACAAAAAAGTAGCTTAATTGCACCTTGCTTTCTATACAAGTTTAATCATCCTCAGAAACGGCGAAGGAAACCAATCGTTCAAGTCTTGATTCAAGAAATATAATTATAACCCTAAGATATGAGACAGGGGCGCTGATTCAGGTTTCGCTCAAACTCTGAGAATGTCGCGTTTATTGAGGCCATATAATATCACCGCGGAATGCCTAGCTTCTTCAACGCCTCGTCAACACTTACGCCTGCTCGACCGGGGACGACGTCTCTCCAGAGCTCATCGCTGAGCCTCTCGTTCTCTGACAGAGTAGTCCAGTTAGGACTGTGACCAGCCTTCAGCCACTTGAAGTCATCTACTTGATCCCACTGGTTCTCCTCCGGCTCTTCAGCTTCAGTCCTCTGTGCTTTGTGTTAGATGGACAGCACACTAAAGGAGATGTGGTGAAGACTTACATATACTTCAGGCAAAGGTGCAAACCGCATGCCAGAGCAATCCTCAATGATAGGATGGCTTCCGCAATGCAGGTAGATATCAACGTTGCTGCACTCGTGAATTCGTACTTGCCTAGCCACAACTACTATACTGCTATCAGACACTCCTGTGATATGGACAGCACCGTTGACACGACCCGCAACAATAAGACTCTTGGTCACGTTTTTAATAGCAAGACCAGGGAACGCTGCGCCTGACGCAGTCGGGATGGACATGTCAATGATGCAGCTCTTGAGATCAGTAAGGCTGCCTGAAGAGGTGGCGCGTGATGCTGAGGATGGCAAGATAATGTGTAGGCCTGTGTGGTTTGATATACCAATGTTCTTTGCGGCCGAGAAGCTGGGTTTGCGGAGGGCAGAGGCGCTAGGACGTGCCATCTCTTCGTTGTAATTCTTGTAGGTATCTTTGGATGGCAAGTCGCTGAGGGTATCCTCATTACTCAATGGAGGAGGAATGGCTATGTTGGAGGCGATGGTCGTGTCATGTTTGGTGCGAGAATGACTTCCTGGGCTGAGACGGGGGTCGTTCTCGGGAGCGCCCATATCGACATGATTGGTCTTTGCACGTCGAAATTGGAATTTTGATTTAGGTGCGATCTTGGTCAGGGTCTCGTTAAGTTTGTCTTGCAGAGTCTTGATGGTCTACAGAGTACATGCGTGTCAGTTGGAGGCCACAGCTGATCAAGATGATATTCTAACCTCGGAATACTGTTTTCGGTCATAAGAAGGAGTGTAATCAGCTGCATCTGATACTTCGTTTTGGAGTTTTGCAATACTGGCAAGAATATGGTCGATAGCCTCTTGACGCTCACCACCAACAGTAGCAATGGACGGCAGCTGATCGATCAAGTCTCTGATAACTACGCAACACAATGATTAGGAATCATGAGCAAGATATTCAATCTCCGGCAGTCCACCCTTACCTGTGACGCTCTCCTGGAAGTGGTGATAAAACCGCTGCTTGGGATCCATGGTGGTTGACTGAAGAATGACCTGATGGACGGCAGCCCACGGGTCGTGTGGATGAGATGCTGTTTGAACCTGAGTTTCCATTGATGCTGTCAATATTGATCGCTTATGTATTTAAGTCTTAATTTCTCTCTTATTTAAGCAAAACGTGGAGTGCTGAGGTGGCAGGATGAGATGAGTGGAGGATATTGCAGTATTTATATAGTTACTGGCGGCGATAGGCTCATGAATAAGAGGCAGGAACATAATAGGACCATAATAAAACAATCATGTGCCATCAAGCCGACTAGTCAATGACACATTCTGGCGGAGATGCAGCAAAGGGACTGTGCCGAGGATGATCTCTCCAAACTTGGAGATATATATGCACGACAGGGTCGAGAAGGTCAATCACTTACCAGGAAATGAAATAAGCCGCAGCAGGTGATGCTAGTACGCGCCGCTAGCTTCTGCTACCCCAGGAAAATGCACTGCTACCCCCCGTTCGCGAGGAACTTTAATGATGGGGTTGCTTAAGCTTTCAGGGTTCACAGCTAGTGGTGACGTCAATGCCGCCTGATGGAGTCGACGAGAATGGGTAGATGCCGTTGAATGTGGTGATGGTTGCTGAGTGGAGGTTTGCCCTGAGTGGTTGTGGGTGGGCGGGATAAATGGTGGATGGTTTGACGAGGCAGGTAATTTGCTAGTGACAAGTTGGCGAGCGGCACATGGCGTGGGACGACCGAGATGAAGTATTGGAGGTGCTGCGAGTGTGGTGTTGTTGTCAAACCGTGGCACCACCTCGGGCTTACGGTAGAAGCAGGAGACGAGGAACTACAGTGGAGGAGGACTGGGGAAGTGCGAGGGTTTTGGACCCTTGGCTTTGGTGGGCCAATGCTTCTTCTGAAGGTTCAACAGAGTAATAATTAAAGAATGAGGAGAGTCATTCTTCACTCAGTAGGTGACAGATGTTGAAGTGGGCCGATCGTGAAGACAAGGACGGACCCTCGAATGCCTGACGAGGTTAGGCTTTAGACCCTGAGTGAATGACATCGGCAAATGGCCATCAATGAGCTTGTCGTCATTGCTAGTCTATGGGGACAATTGTAAATATCGGTGCGGTATGCCGGTAGCTACTTCTAGTTTACGACGAAAAAACAAGCTTGACGTTTACAAGTCAAAGGGGTCACTGAGTTATCGTTTCTGTCCAAGATCAACGCCGTGCAGCGTGGGGAACATGATGATGGCGGTGTTGCGTTGGAGGGCGCCACTTCATTGGTTAACCAGTTTTGCGATAATAACAGCCAATATGTGACAAGTTAACTGATCATTCAATTACTGTAATTCTTCAGCATTACTGGGATGATGAGATTCAACGTTAATTGCTCGATTCATACACACCTGGCCAGGCTTGACCATCTGTAGCTAGCTTGGTGTATCTTCTATGTCTATCATTCATCTACTTCGTCCATTATTCGCCGAAGTCCTTCTACCCATATTGGGCAATGGCGGGATATATGGCAGTGGCATTCGCTTTGCCGGTCTGGTTTCTGTATTCAACGCCCTCCACATCTCCCAAATCGTTGCCCGACTAGCCGGCAGCATACTGTACTGTAGACTATACAAATTTTTGCGATTGATGGGCGGCACGAACTTGCCTGTTAGCAGACAGAAGAAGACTTTAGGTGACAAGTAGTGTTTCCGAATACGATTCGCCATCTGGAAGTATTGGTTGAACATAATCCGGAACGTCAAAGGAATTGACTGGTAATCAAGTTAGCAACATCTCTTGGTGCATGAGAAACAAGCATCGACCGACCTTGAGATAAATGACCGAGGTGGGTGGCGGTCCACCAGCAGTACTCGTTTTGTCGTGCCTATAATCATGGGTATCTCGAAGCTCAAATCGGATACCACCTGGAAGCCTCCTTGGGTCTTTGATCCTTAACATGAGTGCAAATAGCGGGAAATGGTTCAAACAGGACAGCATGGTATCAAACCCAGCTTTGAGGGATATGATGGCCATTCTGGCTATAGCAAAATTAAGATAAAAGACAGCAACAGTTGGCAGGAGGAAGAAGAGCAGTGTGAAGAGGATAGTTCCGACTAGCAGTTGATCCAAGTCGTAGTCACAGGAATCGATACGATTGCGAAGAACGTTGTGCTTTTTACCTCGAAAGAGGTGGAAGAGAGATTGCAGAATCGTGAGTTGCCAGTGGTATATCCGCCCAGACGCCAGGTAGAATGAGTAAATGTGGATGGTCAGCGTGGAAAGCATGTCGGAGAACATAGCAATTGGCATGCTGGCTCCAGCAAACGAGGAGAATCCTATAAACCACACCATTCGGGGTAGCGCTGGCGTCAAAGTCCCGATACAACCTGCAATCGTCAGTTAAGCCAACAAACCGTTCCCTCGAGACTTACTGGACCAGTAATCGATAACCCATAGGAACAGATCTCCTAAAAATGCGGCCAATTCACCGTTTAGCTTGAGGCCAGCAGGCCAGCCCATCAACCATGAGATACTGCTTTGGAGCGCATCCACAGTGTAGGTCTGGAGCAGGTTCCCAATTTGAGTCGCGACCCAGTCTGCATTCTCAATGATATAAGATCCTAGCGCAATGCCGATAATGACATCGTTGGCGACAAGCCACAAGCTGTTGTAGAACCTGATGTAATCTGGATGGCTTGTCGTGACGCTAGCCCAGTTGTTCTTCCGTTGCCGCAGCGTCGTATATTGCATCGGCCAGTAGCAGAACTGTTGGAGCCGTATCTCAACTTGTTGCGCTGTAGCCGATATATCTTTTAGCGCCGCATAATCAGGCTTGATCCGGAATTCGAGTAGCAAAAGGAGCATCTCTGCTACAATGCGATGACCCATGAGAACAAGGACAAAGGTCTTGCGTATCGTAGGGAAAATATAGAGCGTGAACCATGTCCATAACTGAAGGATGACATAGTTCCGCATAGTCGATGCTGTCTCAACCACTCTCTCAGACACACTAAGGCTGCGTCGTGGTCTTGATCCTAGTCGTCCCACATTCTTCTGCAGCGTTTTCTCGAGTTCCCAGGACCAGTTTATTTGATTGATGATTTTGGGTAAGGCTTTATCCCTTGCAGAAGGCACTCGTTTAAAGATGGTGTGCTGCTTAAGCTTTTCCGCTAATTTGCGCTTTTCTTCTTTCATCTGCCTTTCTCGAGTCTCTTGTTCTCCCTCCGACGCTGTCGTGTCGGCCAACAGAGACCCATCATGGCCAAGAGCCAGGGCAATTGGTTTCAACGACACATATTGCATTCCCTGAGGTTGAGGGCGATCGTAGAGGATAAGCTGTACGCTAACAGCCTTGGCGCATGTGATCTTCGGTTCTCGAGGGTTCAAGTTCGTTGTTGCGCAAAACCAAGAAGGGTCCACTGTAGTCGCATCTGTGGCATTCGAGAGACCAAGTACATGCATTGAACCATGGCCGCACATGTCGGTGATCTGGCTGGCCGGGTGTAGCTCGCTGCGAAAGAACGTGCCGACCTTGAGGTGGGATTCGGTAATCCAGGCCTGCTCACAGTCAGTATGCCCCCGGAGTTATCTTATACTGCGCAAAGACTAACATCTACATCTTCAAGGATGGCTACAACAAACACATCAAGTATTGAATTGCGCCATCCTACCACGACCCCAGGGCGGTCGGACTTGCGGATGTCCGTCGGCCAGAACACTCTCATCAACCCATCATGTTCTACCATGACAAGCGGTTTTGTCGACCGGAACTATATTCTTTAGAAAGAACCTCGCCTTCTGAGCTGTTCCCGTGCAGAAATACCTGCTCCGGTTCCTCGAGGATGCTGAACCCATGTTGTTAGCCCTTGTCAGCGGCGTCGGATGGTATTATCGAGCGTACCAGATTCGTTTCTTTTCTGGCTAGTAAGACGGTCGGCGCGCAAATGGCAAGGAAGAGGACTGATAGTGCAGCAAAAGCTTTTGTTGCGCGCGTCTGCGTAGACAAGAAGATGCGTTAGCTATATGCGATCTGTGTAGAGGAGGAGGGGTTGACAAGACTCACGACAACACCGTTTTCCCAGGCAAAGATGGCAAGTTCATAGAGACGAGTGACTAGATCCCAACGAGCAGTGATGTAGCCAGCGACGAAGATGCCGAGCGTGAGGACGGAAAAGGGGTGCATAGAAGCGCTATTGCTCGTGGCAGTACATGCCGTCCTCTGATGAAAGTTAAAAAGTATGGACCTAGTCGTCTATGCCAAGCTGTGGTGGGTTTTGCTGGTGGGATGAAGCGACAGTTGATTGTAGGCCTGTCGGGTATGTTTTATTAAGCACTGGATGTGCCTATTTATCCCAGCGATAGAATGTATATTACAATCAAGCTTCAGGAGGAATTGCCAGCTCAATACAAAAAGATTGAGTTGATTGGCTCCCCTTACGCGTTGTTCTTTTGCTGTCAAGCAACGTCAACGTTGAGCTAAACCCCACCCACCATTTCAAGATCACGTGTAAGCGGTATGATTCCGCATCAAGTAGTTGAGCGATGACGATGCGAACAGGAAGAGAGCGACATAGAGACCATGGGGTGCAAGAGGTGGGATGAGAGTTTATAAAGACAGACATGTACGATTATACGTGTGCTGAGTAGCCAGAATCCGAGTATGAAGCATATATTTAGCTCATACTCCATCCAATACCTGGACCACCACCGTCAATTTGAACGCCGTGCTCACCAAGATGATGCTTTTATTCTGACAATTGCGTTAGCAAGTTTAACAATATCCAAGAAGAGGTAGAGGTGGAATACTCTTGGGCCCCAAGTGTCTTAAATCGTTCTCTTTGTTCTCCTCTCGAGCCTCTGCAACCAACTTATCGACGCCTCTGTCTTTCAGAGCAACCTGTAGCCGGCTATGAGTAATCAAGACTTTTAGGCATGGGCAGAACTTACCCTGAGACAACTCTGGTACTCTCTGAACATGTCGGCGCATTCTTTATTGTCTTTTTCCTGCCCTCGGAGGTATTCTACATCTCATTAACCAGTTGCCGGACGGATGCTGGAAAACATACTCTCGCTGTACCATTTTAGAAAGCAAGTATCATAACGCCTAAGAGAATTAGTTAAATACAATACGAATCAAAGGTGTGATGCAGACTTACTCCTTGACCTCATTGCATTCGGGAGATAGGGAGGCCGACATGGTGATTAACAGTTGTAGTAAATGATGTAAGATGGTTGGAGCTATAAGAAATTCAGCTTGAGTGTACACAGACCCTTGCACAGGTGGCAAGGGTTAGAAGAGTATAAAAATAACACTTAATTAGCCAGGTTCTCTAATCCCGACATTGAATCAGTGACGATATATGGTAATAGAGAGCGTATTACTTGTTGAGTCTAAGTAGAGACACTGATAATTGAACAGTAAGTAAGGTAAGTGTAACTCTTTCCAGAAAGACAGGAATGAATTGATCGTGACAATTGTAAGCTGCCATTGGTTGAAGCTCATCCCCGCCAAACGGAATTCCCCACAAAAGCGTCCAAGCCCACCCTCGGCCTGTCGCGTCTGAACGCGACTCAAACAGAACACTCGACTTCCTTTTGTAAAGTGTGAATACATAATATTGAACAACTCTTTTATCAGCCTCAACAAGTTTTCGAAAACTTCCCGATCAGAAGTATCCAGTGTCAAATATGGCGCCATCCGATAATGAAATTGAACAAGCGCTCCTCGATGCAACTTACCAGGTCTTTAAGGCTTTCCCTGAGGAAACCACAGTGAACAAGGTTCGCAAGCAGACTGAGGAAAATCTCGGCCTCGAGGAAGGGTTTCTATCAACTGGAGACTGGAAGAAGCAAAGCAAGGCTCTTGTAAAAGAGAGAGTGGTATGATTTATTCCAATAGTGATTTCTTCTCAGAGACTTACACGATATCTAGGAGAAACTTGCAGAAGGATGGGTTCCTGATAACGAAAAGGAAGATGGCTCCGATGACGAGTCGGAGAAAGGTGTTAGTGTGAAGCGCTCTTCTCCAGATGTTGAGTCACCTCAACCAAAATCTAAACGCCAGAAGCGCTCACCCAAGCCGAAACCAAAGGCGAAACCAAAGCCAAAGAAAGCCGCCAAGAAAGTGGAATCCGATGCCGAATCTGATCTCAGTGAGCTGGGTGAGCTTAGCGAGCCAAGCCAAACGAGTGAAGTAAGTGAGATGAGCGAAGAGGAGCCTCAGAAAAAGCGAAAACGAGCGCCGTCAAAGAAGGCTGCGCCAAAGAAAGCTACACAAAAGCGCAAGCCCAAAACGATTGAATCCGACGAAGAGGATGAAGATGTCGCTATCAATTCCGACACCGAGAAACCTGCGGGAAAGGATGAAGCGTCTGCCAGTGAAAAGGAAACAACCCCCTCAAAAGCACAGAATTCGGATGACGAGAAGACGGCCGTTAAGGAAGACGAAAACAAGCCGGCTATTGATGAAGAAGAAGAATACTCAGACGTTATCGACGAGCCCGTGAAGCCCAAGCGCCAGAAGAAGGAAAAAAAAGAAAAAGGAAGCAAACCCGCAAAGGAGCCCAAAGCCACTGTCAAGAAGGCTACTACGTCTGACGATCCAAACACTGAAGAGATCAAGAGATTACAAGGATACCTCACAAAATGCGGTGTTCGGAAGCTTTGGCACAACGAGCTTAAACAACACGGCGACGATGCCAAAGCTAAGATCCGACATCTCAAAAAGATGCTCACTGACGTCGGAATGGATGGTCGTTTTTCAGAGGCCAAAGCTCGCGAAATCAAGGAGAGGCGGGAACTTCTCGCCGAGGTCGAGTCTGCGCAGGAGATGAGTGCCCTCTGGGGTGTGGCGGGACGTGGTCGTGCAAGTCGAAGCAAGAGCAAGAACGCCAAGATTGTTGAAAGCGATGGCAGTGATGTTGAAAATAAGGATGGCGACGGCAATGATGACGAGGACGATGAAGAGGAGACGTATGCTGCGAGACGCAAGAGAGCGAGGGCAGACTTGGCATTTTTGGGTGATGACAGCGATTCTGAGTAAGGAAGGTTTGCATCTAGGATTCTACGTCCAGGGTATTGTTTGCATCTGGGTATGGGCGAACGGCATGTAATTAAGGACGATGGGATGTATCATGATGAGCTTTGTACAATAAGGGGTCTGGAGAATGGTTTTACGGTAGTTTGTAATTTTCAGAAAAGCCAGGCGCTGAGAAATAGCCTCTATCCAATTGACAATTATCTTGCTTTAGACTAATACCCAAATCAGTCGGCCCATGCCTTGTATACGGTTCTAGCACCATATGTGTCGCCCTTCTTGAGCAGGACCTGGTTCTTCCATTCGGGTACATTGGCTGCGTTGACGTAGCGAGCAGGTTCACAACAGAAACCGGCACGAGCGCCACGGGCTGGCAGACCGTTCACAGCAGGCACGTTGATTCCGGCGCCCGTGTAGATCTGGAAAGTAGGCTCAGTGCTGTAGACTTCAAGGTTGACGCCGGAGCCAGAGTGGTGGGCCTTGACGTTGAGGTTGAGGGGCTGGCTTCGGGTGTCGAGAGGCACAGAGGTAGGGTCTGTGTTGAGAACGAAGCAGTGATCGATGTTGGGCTCTTGGGGGCCGAGGGTGAAGGTCTTGTTGGCGGTGACGCCAGGGAATGACTCAACCTTGCCAGTGGGAATGAGGTCGTCACCAACTGCGAGGTAGTCGGCGGTGGGGAGGGTCATCTCAGTGTCGGCAATGGTCTCTTTTCCGCCGGGGTTGAAGTAAGAGTGGTTGGTCATGTTGATGACGGTCTCGTCAGCGCCATCGACGAGCTTGGCCTCGTAGTCCATGGCGAG
This sequence comes from Fusarium heterosporum, assembly GCA_013396295.1. Taxonomy (NCBI): domain Eukaryota; kingdom Fungi; phylum Ascomycota; class Sordariomycetes; order Hypocreales; family Nectriaceae; genus Fusarium; species Fusarium heterosporum. The sequence goes on along the minus strand of JAAGWQ010000095.1, from coordinate 307,201 downwards.
AACAGTAGCTTCCTTGCCGTCGACCTTTTGTGTGCCGGTTGTGTAAGTGACGGTAACCTCGACAGTGCCGGGATATCCCTCCTCGCCATCCTTGCTGATGAGGGTAAAGGCAACGCTCTCGCCGCCCTCGAGTCCCTCTACGCCGGGAATCTCACGGGTACCAACAGGCTTGGGGCCGTCCCAGACGCGGCTGCTCCAGCCAACCTTGCCACCGTGGAGATGGTTCTGTCCATCATTGGCAGCAAGGAGAACCTCCTTGCCATTGAGGCTATCGATGCGAGCACCCTTGATGCGGTTGGCGACTCGGCCAACGGTCACGCCAAAGTAGGGGTAGTTGTACTTCTCATAGTCCTCCTGCGTGGGAAAGCCCTGGACGATGTTGACGCCGTTGACGACAAAGGACTGGATAATGGCGCCGAGGGGCAGGAAAGAGATGGGAGCGTCAGCCATGATGAGCTCACTTTATCTTTATATGTGGAGGTGGATGAGGGGTTATTGAGTGGTGTTTATGATGATACTGGTCAAAAAGTCAAGAATGACTGAAAAGAATAGGGAAAAAAAGCAAGAAAATATATTTAAACTGATCTGAGACGAGATGAGATGAGACGCGGCCAATGTTATCTACTTGTTCTCTTTGCAACACCAACGTGCAGTACATGGGGTAAATGCGAGGAGCTGGGGGCCCATCATGACACAACGTTGAGAGACTTCAGGCTAAACTGCAAATGGGGCCATGAGCCGTCGAGTTTTGCCGTCATTCAAAGCAATTCCCACGACTTTTGTATGGAACTTTCACCCATGACACGGGCGGTATTCGGGCCAACTCGACCGAGCGCATGGTGAGAGTGCGGGGTGCTCCATTAATACCATGTAATGAATGGTGCGGCTGTAATTACCAACTTTCTACACATGGACTTTAAGTTACTTAGTCTAACGACAGAGCGCATGTCAGGTCTGTGAGGCTTGAAACCCTGCAGTGCACAGTCGATCATAGCAGTTCATTTGTTTGGGCTGCCGTTGTATCGGTACATGGCAATCTTATACCATGATGGGCTGAACAGAACAAGGCACAGCAGCTCTGGTTATCATGATGGAGACTGATCCACGGGTTCCACTGCGTCAATCACAATAGGCTTATCCCATACAGTATTGTAATCTTCAATGTTGCTCTCTTGTAAATACTAAAACTATATACTCGTGACATGACTTTATCATAGCCTTTATAAATGGCTTCTAAATGCAAATTGCTAGTGTGGTATCGCTAGACGTGGTATCTCAAAAGTTCACAAACCCAAAATTCCAATCATTCATTCCTCGCCCTCAATGACAAGGCACTCTACCACTCCAGACGATCGTCGCACACCAGCTTGACGTCGAATCGCTCATCACCCTGCCAGACCTTGCTACCTGAGTTGCACCCGGCCACAATTGTGCGGAGGTCGCTAATCATTCCACCAGGACCACTGGCAAAGACCGTTGTAGGGCCACTGATGGTGCGGCTCACAAAGTCGGTGATAAGCTTGGGTAGGTTGGGATGTCGGTCTTCGTCGACGGTTCCCTGTCCGATCTTGGCAACGGGGATATCGGTACCGCAGGCACAGCTGTCGTCTACTACGTCTGAAGACGAAGACGAACCGACTTGCCTGGTGGTGTCTGAGACATTCTTCTCGTCGTCAATTCGAACCTGAGAACCGGCTCTGCTGCTGGCGTCTCGTGTAGCATAAACTCGAATCTTAAGGTTGAGGGCCTTTGAGGCTTGCTGTAGGAGGTCCATCTCTGGCTGAACCCATTCGGCATTGGAAGTGTGGCGGATGGCCCAGATGAGCTCAATCTTGCGGTCCCGGGAGATGGGTGATCGTGCGAGCTCGAGGAGTACAGGGAGCACATAGGCGATACCAGTACCGCCTGCAACGCATACAATATTGGTGTCGGGTGCAACGTGATCCATAGTCGTCTCACCGTAAGCGCCGGTGAGGATGATAGGGGTGGTGGCCCTCTCGGAGGTCTCGAGCTTCTTCGCGGCGAGCTCGGCCATCTTCTTGGTCTCACCCTTTCTGGCGCGCATGATGTACGAGTGCTTCACAACACCGTTCTCGACAAAGGGAGCGTTCAATGGAGTGAACGGGTGAGACTGCCAGATACCACTCTCGGTGAAGCATAGGAAGTAGTGCTGGCCAACTTGCCAAGGGTCCTGATCATTCTCAAGGTCGAATCGTACAATGTCGCCATGCTCGGAATCGGGGAATCTGGTCATGACAGCCTGAGCAGCCTGGAAACCCATGCTGCCGGAGGGAAGATGGTGATAGTGGAGGTAAGCAGTTCGGAGGAATCGGAATCCTCGGTCACAGAACCAGAATAGAAGAGAAGGAAGCAAAAAGCACTTGAGCTGCACCCAGTGAGCCCAGCAGGCGCCAATGTAAATCATGGCGAGAACATAGTGGGATTTGCGGAAAAACTCGTAGCCTGTTGCACGGATTCCCCAGGGAGTACTACCGATGAGCATCAGGAGAAGCAGTATCATGGCCACGATACCCCAGATGATATAAGTCTGAGTAACCCATTCTATGGCCACTGTAGGTTGAGGCTGGTAGAGACGAATCTCGACAATGCACCAGCCTATGGTGTGAAGCGCACTCTGGACGAAGATAAGGTAACCTGACCAGCGATGCAGAAACATGAAGCTCTGGTAGGGAACTCCAGTGATGAGTGAAAGAATAGATTCTCTGCTGGCAAGCAGAATAGTTAGAGGTGTCAGGGCATATGCCAAAACGCCAATTCGGTCAGACCAAGGGCCAAGAGTAGTACGTGTGTTGTAGACTCCAGGGGAAGTCTTGACAGGAGTAACCCATGTTTGATAAGTCATGCCGACAAAGCTCCAGATAGTGAGGTAGCCAACGAGAGACAGCATGATGACAACCTGGAGACGGGTGGTTCGGCCAAAGATAGCGCGGCAGGCATCTGGGAGAAGATATCGTCGTGTGAAGGAGCCAATACTGCGGCGAACCTTGGCGAGTCCGGCCTTGGGGTTCACTCCGAGAGTGATGGGAGGAGACGAAGGTCGACCGGCGTATCGAATGATGGCCCAGATGAACAAGATGGCGAGAATAGTAGCCCATATAATTGCAGTGTAGAGCATGCCCAAGTCGTGAGCCGAGTATACAAGGTCAAGATACTCGCAAGAGCCCTTGTCGTTGGTGCAAGGAAGAGCTCGATCGGCGTATCCCCAGTGAGGCTCGAGTTCTTTGGCCTCGCTCATGTTTTGGATGTGACGAGCACCCAGCTCGTGGAGGGACGCCATCGTGAAGAGCTATGATGGATCTTTTTGGTGTTTGAGAAGTTAAGTGCAATTGGAATATTGAAGCTCCTCACAGGACAGGCTCATACAAGGCAACAACAGATGGAAGTAGAGGGGTGATCTGCAGTTAGCTCACATGAGAAGGGATGAGTCGACGAGTGTCAAGCCAGAGCAAAGGACGTGATAGCATTAGCTACAAATACGAATTGAACGATCCGCCAAGTCTCCACCGAAGAACCTGGTTGACGCGATTGTACTAGACTTTGAGCATGTTTGAGGTTCTGGGCTGGATGCGATGTGATAATAAGGCCCTCTTGGCGCGGGAGCCATTGACATATTGGGCAAACGTATCCCGATTACTTGCTCAAAAATACCTAATTGAGGATTGGCTCGGAACGAGCCCTACAGAGGAAAGATGCCCAGACCCTGATGCTGATGCGTAGCGAAACACGGGTTGAGGCGAAAGTGAGTTGGGTCTTGACGGTTGATAGACGATTTGAGCAGAAATGAGCACGTTTTACAGGGGTTTTAAGCTTAAGTGCGGGGCCCGTCGCAGCATCCGTCTCCACCAGACTCCGCAACTCGGAATTGGAGGCTTCGGGATCTTGGTTTGAGGCTTTTGGAGCTGATTTTAAAGGTTCAGTTGGTCCGTATCCGGGCAAACATTAGCACGTTTGGTTTCACCACGGCATGGAATAATATCCCCTTGTCGATAACTATCTTGTCCACCGGCAAATCCTTACCCATTAACCATATTCCCTGACTTGCTTATGGCCTCTTAATTCTCCGGTGGCCTCTCTCAAAAAGTCTTGGAAACAGCTCAATCATTCTCAGTGGACCTCTCTGCTCCTGGTATTTGCCTTACTTATCTCCTGAGCCAGCCGCTTCACTTGCTGCTGCTCTCTTGTCCAGAACTTTTGCCTCTTTGCTGTAATCCAGTGCGATATATCGTCTTCCAGACGCTTCTACTTTCAACTTTCAATCTCTCACGACTCAAGTAAACACTTCACATTCACATAATCGCCCAAAATGGATCACGGAGCAATGGGCGGGAGCGGCGCCGACTGCAAGGTCGAGGTATGATGATCCCCTTCACAATCAGGCATATACATCGTCCACTCACATTTCAATCACCAGATGCTGTGGAACTGGAACACAATCGATGCCTGCTTCCTTGACTCCTCATGGCAGATCAAAAACCAAGGCATGATGGCTGCCACCTGCATTGGCACAATTCTTCTTGTCGTGCTTGTCGAGTTCTTCCGTCGAATGGGCAAAGAGTACGACGCTCTTCTCCAGCGAGGCTTCCAGCGCCAAGCGACAACTCACAGCGTTGCTCTCGCCGCCGCAGGATGTACGGGGGCCGTCGTTCCGACGCGCCAAACTCTCACATACCGCGCGTCGCCTCTGCAGCAGTTCGTCCGCGCCTTCATCCACGCCGTTACATTTGGCGGGGCCTATATCATCATGTTGCTGGCTATGTACTTCAACGGCTATGTCATCATCAGCATCTTCATCGGTAGCGGTCTGGGCAAGTTCTTTTGCGACTGGTTGGTGGTGAGGATCGAACTTGAAGGATTAGAGGGTCCTAAAGATGAGGCCAAGGGAATCGAAGAGACCACCGTCTGTTGCGGTTAAAGGCCGAGGGTTTATGTCACGCATGATGAATGTGTTTTAGCGATACCCTTAAATAGCATGCTTAAAGTCGAATTACTTATTAACAATATCCCTTCATTCCTTATAAAGACTTATGGAAACAGCTTCCAAACAAATATATGGCTGCAGCACTCGAACCATAAACGACATGCGCCATGCGATAGAGCATGACTAAATTTGAAGGGTTACAAAGTCTAGGGCACCAGTCAACTCATACATGATGGCCTCGATATATGCATGTGAGCTATGTAGGGCTGTTGGGTCACACCGACCAATATCACAACGAACATACAAAGCAATTCTACCACAGCGCTACCTCAAAGGCAGATTGTTAAACATTGATTAAATGCTACATGATCATTCATGTAGGTGAGAATTCATACTGGTTTGCTACTCCGTTGAGCCATCAAGGTAATGTGCCAGCATAAGAGCAGCATACCCGCACGTCCAATTCAGGACAAGACTAATGTATCAGCTGTAAGCCTCGACCAACATTAATTGAAACACAAGTGCGCTATGTTTAACTATGACTGTCTAACTAAAACAGGGTAGTCCTTGGTGATTCAAATCCATCTCTCGATCAATCCTAATTCTGCAGCTGCAAGTTGTAGTCGACAAGGATGGCAATCTGGGGTCTCGACTCTCGGCCGGCATTTGATGTATGAATAGTAGTGGAGTAAATAACTTGCTCATATCTTTCTCACCACAAGAAGGTCTGTATCTTTGCTATACAACACTCATATCTCAAGACAAAGCAAGATAAGAGACATATGGCTATTGTCTTGCCACTATCACGAGTCGTCACGTCGAAATTGTCAAGGGGCCGTGCCAAAAGGCCCGTAGAGTTATACCTATATTGGGGATCAGACGTCGGTTGCAAAAAGTCATGGCCGTCTGAGACGACTATGGTGGCTTCTTCTCCTTTGGTAGAGGCCTTAATAAAATACATGCTCAATCCAGCTCCAACCAACTTATGACCTGAGGTGATTTATTCAAAGAGGCCCCCGTCGCCGTCTGATAGACCACGCCATATATCAATCCACCACCTACAAGACTGCTGTGAACCTCGTCAGCCCTTCACTATTCGAACATTGCATCTTGAAGCTATATATCCTCTCCATCTCTCATTCATTATACAGCGACATTCTTTACCCCCACCGATCACACATCATGTCTTCATACTCCAGTCAATCCAGTTCCTACACAGGATCGCCAACTTCAAGCGCGTCTTCACTTTCCTACCACGACCATTCTCCGTTCTCAAAAGGCGATAGTACAAAAATCTCAGATGAGATGGGAATAATCAAGACGTGGTTCTCAGTACTAGACGACACCGAGCGAACATCTGCCCTCACATCCATCGCTGAACTACCAAGCCTACGAGAAATCGAGCCCTTGATCCAAGCTCTCAAGGACCGCAAGCGAGAATTATGGAGGCAGCAAGAAGAACTCGTTATTCGACCTTCGGTCAAGCCTAAATGGATTATGCCAACGTTTCCGCATACTTCCCAAGACCCGCAATGGGCGACAAAATGGCTTCGAGCTTTGAGACTGCACAAGTACGAGGGCTGTCTGTCAGGACTGTCTCCAGCTCAAGTATTGCGTCTAGACGACGACGACTTGCGACAGCTAGGCATCGATACAGTCGGCGCAAGGGCCAAGATGCTTCGAGTAAGTATTCCCATAGTTGATATTGCGGTAGATGATGTTGTCTGACATGATACAGGCCATCCATATCTGATAAAGATTTTATTTCAACCTTGTACTTTAACACCAGCCGGCCAACAGGCTTGGTCACGGCGAATGGACGATCCATCCATCTGGGGGTTTTTTTTTAATACGTTGAATGCAGAGTTAGCGAGGAGAAAAGGTGTTATTCACGCATGCCCTGTCGCCAGTATTAACATGTGGAGGCCATTGAGCAATGAATAAGTGGCCTGAGATCTGGCGATAGTAGTATTGTAGTGGTTTGATTTGGGGAAACAATTGGCGTTGGGGTACTGATTCAGGGAGAGATGGTGAAACTACCTCTACACCGCATCCGGCATGTCACAAATTAGGCGTAAACAGGCCGTCTTTCACATACTCAGTCAGTATAGGTATAGCAAGCTACAAATGTACATATATATATATTCGTCTTCTCATTATGGTTGTGTATGCAAACAATGGCCACCCTGTCAGCATCCAAAGCATGCCGATCAGCGGCAGATCTACGATATGATGCTAGTCATAGAAGATCGAACGTGACCGGCGTATCACAGCTGGATGTGACGCTGAAATTGCGGGTGAATCACGAGGTTAATAATGTATATGTTATTTGTCTGTGTACCTTGATCATGCTCTACATATTTGATTATCCAGTTATAGTAACTACTATAGTAGATGCATTGTCGTTCTCATATCAAAAGTAACACATCCAACTGGAATATACCCTCAAGTCACATTCCCCCCTCGTGCTTACCTCTTTGGTTTACCCTGCAGTACAAAAGGTACGTAGGGAGGTAACAGCAGGTGGTGCTTGCGCAACCAAACCAAAACCAAAACCAAGCAAGACCAAGACCAAGACCAAGACCAATAGTTCTACTTCTAGTTCCATCAACTCTCGGCGGATCATTCCAAACAATAAACTATCTCACTCAACTGGAGCTTTTCTACTTGACTTGACTTGACTCGACTCGGCTCGGCTCGACTCTTAACTCCAATCCTCAAACAATGAACAATGGCAACCACCACTAGCACTCCAAAACGCAAGCGCGAGGATGAACCTTGGGTATCGCCCATACAGTTCACTTTTGAACTTGACCCTCTATCATTTGCATTCCTCTCTTCCACAGCAGACTCCGAAGATGGCAGTAACAGCCCGCGGTCAAGAGTCGCCCACAAGTTCCGTGGCCTCGCACTGGAAAGTGGGGGTGGGGCACCAGTCAGCAGCCAACACCGCGATATTCTTCCTGAGATGGATGAGTCTATGAGGAAGCGTCGGAGGCCGGATCAGATAATGGGAGAGGCAGATGCACAGCCAGCGCCTACAACTGTGCAAGGTCTCGTTGACCTCGATGGCAAGTCTGTGATGCCCTCCAAGGAAGCACCCCAAGCTTCAGAAATTTGGGTGCAAGCGCCAGAGCCTCACCAACATCACACGCAAAAGCAACTGGCTGGCAGCCTGCAGCATGCATACCCGTCTATCAACAGGCTATCAGAGTCCAGATCAAGAGTCAAAAAGAGGACAGGCTCGCCCCCACTACGCATGAAACGTCCTTCCAGGAGACCATTTGACGACCCAGACGAAGAGGAGGTCCAGATAGTCGACCCGGTCAGAGCTGCACTGACGTGGCACGAAGATGAAATCACCATCTACGACCCTGAAGACGAAGATGATGATGGCGTTGGAATCAACGGCATAGGTTTCAAACCTACCGCAGCCCTTGCACAAGCCCGCGCCACGAAGAGGAAGCAGCAGATGGCAGAGTATCGCAAACGAGAGGAAAGCGAGGCGCGAGCGCGACGTAGCCAACGAAGAGGTTGTGGCTCAGGGGTCAAGTTTAGGTCTGAAGAGCAACCTCCACCAAGAAAGGTCAGATTCACGGATACGGACGGTTCAAACATTTCTATCACTACAGGATAACGACATTGTTTGACGTGTACTAGGGTTGATGCCTGGGTCAGGTTGGTCGCAGACAGTTATACACATTTGGGTGGCGGAGACTGGCGTTTATCATTTGTACGGGCGGATTTCAACAAACGGCGTCTTGATTGTCAACAAATTTCTTTCAAGTCTTCTAACGTTATCTTGAGTGGGAGTTGAACGGTGGCTGAAGGACACATCAAAGGCTTCAATAGGCCACTTTTATACCCTGATCTTAAGATCACACAACAGCACGATTTGGGACTGAATTCATGCAAGCAACCCCCATATACTTGCTCTTGTGGGCAAGGTTTTCTTTTCTACATTTGGGACTTTTCATTTATAACCCATAGTTATACCCAATGCACAAGATATACTCTTACACATAAATTGTACACAGCATGAGCAGTATGCTCAGCTTGATGGTCACCAGACTTTGTACCAAGGTTTCTCAGCCGCCTTCTTTTCAGCCTCGAGCTTGGCATGTTCCCGTCTGGCTTCCTGTATCTTCCTAGCCTGCTCCTTTCTGGTCTCTGACACCACTTCGATATGTCTCTTCATCTGTCGACGTTCCTCACGGCGTAGGTATTGGCACCATTCGTATGATGCCATGCTTCCAAGAACAAAGACTCCGACAGCCCAGTTCGCAGCACTGCCGGCATTTCCTACACCCTGTTTAGACCGTGTCTTGCATTGGAATATATACCCTGGTCAACTCACCTCTTAGAACGAACTTCAAACCTCCAACACCAGCACCTGATGCAATTCCTGTGATAAAACCTTGTCGTGCACACGGGGTGTTGGCAATATTTGTAAAGTCGTCCTTCTTGATCATAGACACAGCCTCTGAGATAGTCGGCCTAGTATTCGTTGATGTCGTGCCATTCTGGCCATTCGCTTCGGTTTGCTCTATGGGCTTAGACCAGACATGTAGAGTCTTGTCGCCGGGCTGAGGCTGAGGCTGAGGCTGCCCATCCTGTGGATTTGAATCCATTCCCGGCTATATGTGCGTCGCAATTGGTGTCATGAACGAATCGGCATTGCCAGCGAGATTCGACTTTCTTCAGGCACGTGGGACGAGACCGATGACGCTTGACAAGCAAGGCTTGCATCGGGGTCCAGGATGGTCCGTGCACTAGACTCGTTGCTCCGTTGAATGTCCATTAAACTAAAGTGGATTCTGTCGCGTCGCGGAAGCGCGTTGCGGCGCGTCTCACGCTTTACGCTTTACATTCTACCAATCTCGGTCAAGGCTTTAGGGACACCCTTCATTTACTTGTTCCCACAGATACGCTCCGCTCCTTGTTGACTTTTCAAATCACTTTTTTTTTTCTACAACTATTTAATCTCCGATTTCTTCTGACCTTTCGTCCTGCAGTCACTTCCTTTTCATGCCGATTGTTCTCTTCCCTCAGCTGTCAACGGCCTGTTAAACCACCCTCCTTCAGGGGAGCCTCCCCTCCCAGGACACTCCCAATGCCAAACACAAGCCTTCGTCGCCCTCAAAAGGGCACCCGGCGAGGAGGAAAGGTTGCCTATCATGGCAATCGTACACGCACGTTCGCGGCCTCGTCCAGGAACGAAGCTACATCGGCGGATGAGAAATGGGAGCGGACACGGTTGGCACACAGCATCGACGAGAACATGGGCTTTGCGCGCTATGAGAGTGGAAAGAAGAGAGAAGGATGGTTGGTCAACATCCAACCTACATCGGTCGAGGACGAACGGATACCCGGTGGTCGTGCCGCCGTAGACTGTTACTTCATCGAAGAAGACGGTTCAACCTTCAAGGCCACTGTAGAGTTCGAGCCTTACTTCTTGATTGCTGTCAAGAAGGGCCGTGAGTCTGAGGTGGAAGAATGGGTCAAGAGAGTTGCCGGAGATGGCGTTGTCAAGTCGATTCGACGTGTCGAGAGAGACGATCTCAAGATGCCCAATCATTTGCTCGGCTACCGAAGGACCTTTCTGGAGCTAAGGTTTGCCAATGTCAACGACCTGATGGCTGCGAGGAGAGATATCATGCCCATTGCAGAGAAGAACAAGAAGAACATGAATGCTATGGATGCTTATGCAGAAGTCGCTACGTGAGTTTTCTCCTGACACAGCGGAACCAACCTAACACAAAGCAGTTCTACTGGCGACTTTGACCTTTTTGACGATTCACGAGATGACGACCGAAACACGAACACCACAATTGCTGATGCCAGCGACTTTATTGTCGATATAAGAGAATATGATGTTCCTTACCATGTACGAGTAATGATAGATTTGGGTAAGTCTTTTCTGTCCTTCGACTCCTTTTCATATAAGCTTTACATGATGCTTGCAACCAAGTATTTGCTACTTCAGAGCCTTTACAGGCCATGAGACCACTATTCACCATTGCCCTGATTATTGCCTCCACATAGTCCTTTATGATTGCCTTGTCTTCCTTAAGCATATGTTGACCAGGACAAACAGATATACGAGCCGGAACATGGTACTTTGTAGAAGCCAAGCACGGCGTTACCAAAATCCTCCCCAACACAGAGAGATCACTGCCGGCGGACCCTGTGGTAATGGCTTATGATATCGAAACATCGAAGCAGCCTCTCAAATTTCCTGATGCTGCCACCGATCAGATCATCATGATTTCGTACATGATCGATGGCCAAGGATTCTTAATTACAAACCGTCAAATTCTTTCAGAAGACATTGGCGACTTTGACTACACACCTAAACCTGAGTACCCGGGTCCTTTCATGATTTTCAACGAACCCGATGAAAAGGCTCTCATCGAGAGATTCTTCCTCCACATTAAAGAGGCACGACCAACGGTCATTGCCACTTACAACGGTGACTTTTTCGATTGGCCTTTTGTGGAAGCACGAGCTAGTATCAATGGAATCGATATGTACCAAGAAATCGGGTGGAAGAAGGACAGTGAGGACCAGTACAAGTGCAACTACAGCGTGCACATGGATTGTTTCCATTGGGTTAACCGAGATTCTTACCTCCCTCAGGGTTCTCGTGGCTTGAAAGCCGTCACAGTGGCCAAGCTCGGATACGATCCAGACGAGCTTGATCCCGAATTAATGACACCGTATGCGACTGAACGACCCCAAACACTGGCTGAATACTCCGTCTCCGATGCTGTTGCAACATACTATCTTTACATGAAATATGTCCACCCTTTCATTTTCTCTCTATGTACAATTTTGCCGCTGAGCGGTGACGAAGTCTTGAGAAAGGGAACCGGTACACTCTGCGAGATGCTGCTGATGGTGCAGGCGTTTCAAAGGGAAATTGTACTTCCCAATAAGTACATAACACCGAAGGAAGCCTTCTGGGATGGCCATCTCCTCGACTCAGAAACCTATGTCGGTGGTCACGTCGAAAGTATTGAAGCAGGTGTGTTTCGGGCGGATATCCCGGTCGACTTTTCTGTCGATCCTGGAGCCATTGATGAGCTCCTGAATGATCTCGATTCCGCTCTCAAGTTCGTGATCACCGTGGAGGAGAACAAGAATTTCGATGATGTGGAGAATTACGAGGAAGTCAAAGCTCAGATCGTTGAGAGACTGAACAAGCTCAAGGAAACTCCAAATCGTCACGAGAAGCCCTTGATCTACCATCTTGACGTCGCCTCTATGTACCCCAACATCATGACAACCAATCGCTTGCAGCCTGATTCCATGATTCAGGAGTCCGACTGTGCTGCGTGCGACTTTAACCGTCCAGGGAAGACGTGTGATCGAAGAATGCCTTGGGCATGGAGAGGTGAATACATACCGGCGAAGCGTGACGAGTACAACATGATTCGGCACGCGCTCGAAAACGAGAAATTTCCGGGAAAATACCCCAGCTCTCCTATGCGACCGTTCCAGGATTTGAGTGCCGATGAGCAAGCAGCCCTTATACGGAAACGTCTTCAGCTGTATTCTCAAAAGGTTTACCACAAAATCCACGATTCTACAACTATCGTACGAGAGGCAATTATCTGCCAGCGAGAAAATCCCTTTTACATCAACACCGTGCGAGACTTCCGTGATCGTCGATACGATTACAAGGGCAAGGCCAAGGTCTGGAAGGGAAAGACGTCGTCTTTGCAGTCTGCCGGTGCGGCTCAAACCGAGGTCGATGCCGCCAAGAAGATGATTATTCTGTACGATTCGCTGCAGCTGGCCCACAAAGTCATTCTGAACTCATTCTACGGATACGTCATGAGAAAGGGATCACGTTGGTATTCACTTGACATGGCTGGTGTTACTTGTTTGACCGGCGCTCATATCATCCAAATGGCTCGACAACTGGTTGAAAGACTTGGACGACCTCTTGAATTGGACACAGACGGTATTTGGTGTATGCTTCCCGCAACTTTCCCAGAGAACTTCTCATTTAAGCTCAAGGGTGGAAAGAAGCTGAACATCTCATATCCCTGTGTCATGCTTAACCATCTCGTCCATGCTAAGTTCACCAACCACCAGTATCAGACTCTCGTTGACCAGAAGACTTTCAAGTATGAGACACACAGTGACAACTCGATTTTCTTCGAGGTTGATGGTCCGTACAAAGCCATGGTTCTGCCAACATCAAAGGAGGAGGACAAGAACTTGAAGAAGCGATACGCTGTCTTCAACGACGATGGAAGTCTTGCTGAGTTGAAGGGTTTCGAAGTGAAGCGTCGTGGTGAACTGAAGCTTATCAAGATCTTCCAGCAGCAGATTTTCAAGTTTTTCCTTGAAGGAGAAACCCTGGCCGATTGTTACGGGGCTGTTGCCAAGGTTGCTAATCGTTGGTTGGACGTTTTGCACAGCAAAGGTACAACGCTGGCGGACGAGGAACTCATGGAGCTCATTTCTGAGAACCGAAGCATGTCCAAGACCTTGGAGGAGTATGGAAACCAAAAATCAACTAGTATCACCACAGCCAAGCGTCTAGCCGACTTCTTGGGTGAGCAGATGGTCAAGGACAAGGGATTGAACTGTAAGTTCATTATTTGCGCTCGACCCAAGAACGCACCCGTTACAGAGCGAGCCATTCCAGTTGCCATCTTTTCTGCGGAAGAGTCTGTCAAGCGAGCCTATCTGAAGAAATGGTTGAAGGAGGAGCCTACTGATACCGACCCTCGTGCACTTCTCGACTGGGACTATTATTTGGAGCGACTAGGCTCTGTTATTCAGAAGCTGATCACTATTCCTGCGGCCCTCCAAAAGGTCCGCAACCCAGTTCCCAGAGTGCCACATCCCGACTGGCTCCAAAGGAGAATCAATATTAAAGACGATAAATTGAAGCAGAAGAAACTCACAGACCTCTTCAAGAAAAGCCCCCTTGAAGACATCACCAATATTAATGGTGCTGGACTGGATGATTTGGAGGATTTTGGTAGCAAACTCTTAAAGCCCAAGCAAGTTGGTGCCATCATATCCTCTCAAGCTGCACCTACTGTCCAGAAGCGCAAATCTCCCGAACCGGCGGAGGAAACCGATCCCATGTCTGCACTTCCAGGGGTTATGCCTAGTGCCTCAGAGAACTATGAAGAGTTCTTGATGTACCAAAAGCAGAAATGGAAGCTGCAGAAGCAGGCCAGAATTCGTCGGCGACAGCTATTTGGTGACAGGAGAGGCGGTGCTGTCAATAACCTCCAGCAAACATTCATGAAACAGGCACATACCACATACATGAGCAATTGGCAGGTCTTGCACCTGAAAGCTACTGAAACTCCTGGTATTGTCATGGCATACGTCCTGATCGATGCCAAGATTCATTCGCTCAAGGTCAATGTTCCTCGGCAGGTTTTCCTTAACCTCAAGAGTAAAGATTTGCCTGATGTTGAGGTGGATGGCTGTGAAGTTGAGCAGGTTAACTACACTCTGCCTAACGGCCATCCCTCCAGTCATCTTTTCAAGTTGACTGTTTCGGAAGACGTATACTTTAATGAAAGTGAAAAGTTTTCCCTCCTCTTCAACCACCCAAGTGTCGAGGGAGTGTACGAAAAGCAGGTTCCCCTGAACATCCGGGCTGTCCTACGACTTGGAAACCAATGTACCATCGACGCCTCGCAGCATGCTGTCCTTGGAAAAGGTCTTGAGCAAGGTTTCGACCTTTCAGGCTTGAAGCGGCCCGCCAAAACACGGACGTACCTCGAAACATCACCCCTAGCATATATCTACATCTCTCACATCACAGCCGGCGAACGTCAAATCTTTGCCATCTTTTCCACCACTAATGACCAAGCCCATGTAGTCATCCTACAAAAGAACAAGGACTCTGGACAAGATCTTCCCAACATGACAAAGATGTATGCCGAGATGCTTGCGAGGAGACATGCAGAGGCAGCTGGTACCAACTGGCAGGACTGCTTCACGTACCAAGAGAAGCTGCATATCAAGATCACTCAAGTGACTACTCGACGCAAGGCTCATCTTGAGATTAGTGATATCGTCAAGAAGATGCGCAAGGACGAGCCACGACCGCAGATGATGGTTATCCAATCCTCTCAGCGCAACCTACTTATTCACGATGTTCCTATTCTTGGAGAGTTCCCTGTTCTCCCCTTGAAATACGATATTGCAGATAGCTCGTTGCCACCTCTGGGTTGGCAATCTGTCATCGCCAAACGTGTTGTAGGTCATTATCTCGGTCTTGGATCTTGGATTCTGCACCTTACAGCGTTGGCTCGCTATGGCGATGTCCCTCTATGCAACCTGGAACGCGATGATCCTCGCTTCTTGATCGATATTGCATACGCTCGCCGTCTTCAAGCTAACGGAGTCGTACTTTGGTGGTCGCCTGGCGCCCGTCCGGATCATGCAGGCTACGAAAAGGATGATCTCCTGGGTCCTCTTGATACGGTCAAGATGCCAAACATCAATAACCCTGGAACCTTTTCATCTGTCTGTATCGATATCGACGTCCGAAATTTGGCTATCAACACCATTTTGACATCATCTCTGATCAATGAGTTGGAAGGTGCTGATTCAGTATCTTTTAACCCTGCCGATGGCGACTCTGAGACACTTGCGTCTGAGAACGCTTTTGCCAACGCTGGTGTTCTCGTACTACGGGAGATGGTGAAGGCTTGGTGGACAGAAGCCTGTCGCGGAAGCACCATGGCCGATGTCCTGGTTCAACACTTGGTCCGCTGGGTTGAGAATCCCGACTCTTTCATGTATGATCGGGCTCTGCACTATTATGTGCAGATGATGTCTCGCAAGGCCTTCCAGCAGCTGATGGCCGATTTCCGTCGAGTAGGATCTCAAGTCATCTTTGCCAACGCCAATCGCCTCATTCTCCAAACAACCAAGGCTGAGGTTGGCAATGCCTACGCTTACAGTCAATATATCATCAAGTCGATCAAGAGCAAGCCACTTTTCCACTTTATCGACTTGGAGATCAAGGAGTACTGGGACTATCTTGTTTGGTATGACGAGTTCAACTATGGAGGCAAGGCATGCCAAGAGGTTATCGAGGCTGATGAGCAAAATCTTGAAACCATCATGCACTGGCAGATGGCGACGTTCTTGCCGGCCCGGCTACAGCCGACCTTCCAGGACTGGGTAATTGAGTTCATCCAGCTCATGCATCAGCTCAAAAGGCCTCATAATGGTGATCCTGACGCTACACCACGCCTGACACAATTGCCAAGCAAGGGACTGGATGGACAGGAAGGTCAAATCATTTTGGGTAAGGCCTTTGAGAAACCTTTGAAGAAAGAGATCATCAATCTTCTCAACACGCAGAAACGTGAGCTTCTTCATCCAGAGCTTGCTCAAGATTACACATTCCCAACCCTTCCAGGCTCGCACCTCAAACCCCGCAACGCCATTCTCGAGCTCGTCAAGTCACTTATGCAAGTTCTCTCACTTGACAAGAACATCACCCTAGAGGCTCGACTACTTCGAAAGGAGCTTCTTGCGCTTTTCGAGGTGCGGGAATTTTCCAAAGAAGGTACATTTGCAAACCCATCGGAAAGCTTGCGACTACCTCAGGTATCTTGCGATAGTTGTACGATGATGAGAGACCTTGATCTATGCAGGGACGAGGATCTGTTTGGCGAAGGCGCCGCTTGGCAGTGTGGCTTCTGCGGCACTGAGTTCGACCGCGTGGCTATAGAAGAACGACTGTTGGGCATGGTAGAGAGCTGGGTCGTGGAATGGACAACACAAGACCTCAAGTGTGTTCGGTGCGGTGCACTGAGACTAAATGACTTTATGGAACACTGCACGTGCAGTGGGGAGTGGAAGGAAGTGGTATCACGACAGGATGTGAACAAGAAACTCGGAGTTATGAAGAGGGTGGCCAAGTTTTATGGGCTGAGGATGCTCAGCGATGTGGTTCAGGGACTGTACCAGGATTTATAAATGGAGTTAAGAGGACACTGCATGGAATAAGGAGTTTGAGTCGATATCAAAGGGATCAACTGCATTGATTCCGTGGAGGTATATTTATTTAGTCGAACCATGAATGATGGTCTGCGTGTAACTTGCATGCTGCTTTTAGAAGTCAATGAACCCTTAAGAACAATAGTAACTTAATCAAGTCATGATCTAGTATACTCTATCGTGTTTTATGCCGTTCTTGCTTCTGCTCATTACACTGTGACCCTTGCTGAACTGATGAAGCTTGGCTTGTCTATGACCCTTTGCTAGAGCTAGAGTTATCATTGATTCAGCTCCCATGCTTGGTTTTGTTTGACCCCAGAAACTCGCAGCGGTAAGAGTTCCCAGATCTTCAGAACCTCTATCTATCTGATATAAATTCCTCGCTTACTATCGATTATAGTTAATAGCCTATAAGGCAGACTGGGGATTTGGAGATAGTCCGATATTGGGGGCCAAAAAGTCCTAGGTACCAGTTTGTATCATTATCCTCTTCAGCGAGTTCCAGGTGAACATGCCAAAAACTACAGCCCTTGTAACGATACCAAGACACATGCTTCGATAGCAATTATAGTTCTATCTTGATTTCCTTCCAATTCTCAGGGCTCAAACTGACTGCCTACGCTTACATGTAACCTTATGCTGCACCTACTAGCTGACCACCACTTATACCTACACTTACAGTACCCAAAGATACATCTCACAGAATGGTTCGCCCATTCAAGGACACGCAGAGGCCGCCGGCCCCCCTTCAAGGCAACCGCGGTCTTATTTCGACCAAGGAACCCCCCAGTTCTGCCTGATTCGCATTTTCTCCATTCCTTTCCCTATGAGGCTTGTAAGACAAATAGCTTTAATACCCTTTTTCAATTGCTGCCTCACAAAAGCGCAAATGGACTCCCTCAGGCTTAAAGACCGACGCGGGGCCGTTCAACTCAACGGTCTCGGCCCCACACTTCGGCCCCGGACTCTACCAGCTATGCCGGTGTCTACGCCTGCGAAGGCTCCGGCCTCGTTTGACCTTGTATCTTTTGACTTTGGCCCGCAGCAGCTTCAATCAGAGTTTAATCTCGGCTGCTATCGTTCTGCGTCGCCTGCCAAGCTGGATTTAAGCTTTGAGCCCTACAGCAGCAACTGGACTGACGGGCTTGACACGCGGGAGATGAGCACAATATCTTGTACCAGCGCCGACACGTTTTCATCCACTGGTTCAATGTTTTCCTCGGTGTCGACTGATTTTGGTGATACTCTTACCGTCCGGAACGGTCGAGGTCTGTCGAGAGGCCCGAGTCCGTTGAGCCGGGGCGGGCGAACTAACAGCCTTGACGATTCGACGCCTTCTTTTGTTTGCCTGGGGCCTCAGTGCCAACAAGCTTTCTCGTCTGACAAAGAGCTCAAGTCCCATGTCAAGTCTTATCATACTCACATATGCAACTGGGCTGGCTGTGAACAACCAAGCTTCTCTACTAGAGACGGCCTCATCTACCACGTCCAGGTTGAACATCTTGTTATTTGTCCGTCGCCTGGTTGCACAGAAAAGTCATTTCAGAGCATCCGTCTTCTCCGGTCTCATATTTCCATGGCTCACCCTGAAGATGGGAAAGACGATGCAAAAGAATGGGAGCTTCCACCGAAAGTCAACAATAGTTCCGAGTCATCTCCAAGTAAAGCACATATTCAAACCATTACCTGTCACAAGAGAAAGTCCAGAGACGATGAGGCGGAAATGACAAAGGCAAAACACCAATGTCAGGAGAGACTTCGCAATGTAGTCGAGAGGCGCACAAGAAAGAATGCGGGTGAGTCTCTCAAGTCTCTTTTCCTCTTGTTGGTACTAACCCAATACCCAAAGGCACACCGCGAAGTGCAGAGAGTCCAACAGATATTATAAGAGGACGAGCTTCACGACGCATAGAAACAACAAGCTTCCCTTTGGTCTTCGAACATTCTATCCTCCCTTTCCTGTCCGAATATCTCCCAATCTGGGTTGGTCCTCGTCACGTAGTTACAGTCACTCGAGGCAAATCACCGCAGATGAAGAGAATATGCATCATGGCCCCCAAAGCAATATCTCGTGCTCGCAAGATCATTATTGCGAGCCACGTACAAGACCTCATCCCGACCAATTTCTCCAAGCTCGTTAGCTTTGTCTTCGCACAGGGAGAGATAACCCGCACTGTAACATGGGTTCGTGGCCTCGGTAGAGATCATAGAGACGATATTTGCACTGCTAGAAACCCTTACTTCTTCCGCGATCCTTGCATGGGCGACAGTATCGGCGTTGCAGGAAATGGAGTCTTCGAGGATAGCACTGCTACTCTTGGTCCTTGCCTCACTGTTGGTGGCGGGAGTTACTGGCTGGGCAACTTCCATCCTTTCGTGGAGGCGTATCAACAGCTTTCTCAAGTGCAGGTCGAGCACCCATCTTCCCAAGATCGCAAGCGCTGCATAAACGAGGGACACGATGCCATGGCCCAGGAGACAAATTTCAATCTCGGTAAGCTTGAGGTGACTTCAGGACTTAACCTCAAAACGACGAGAATCTCGCACGATCCTTACTGGGACGAGTGCGATATGGACAAGCCCCTCGTCGTAACAGACTGGGCTCTCATCGGTTCTCGTACCTCGCAAGCCAACATCCTCCGCCGATTTCCTTCTGAGACCCAACCGCCAACTCAAGAACCCATTGTGGCTACCACAACAGCTATCGTTCCAGGAGCTGATGTGTTATCTAGCGGTCGAACGTCTGGCCATCAGCGAGGTCAAGTTTGCGAGATCCCTGCATATGTCTCTGGAGAGGAAAATCAAACCCAAAAGGCCACTCGAGAATGGTTTATCGAAGAGCCGTGGCCTCAAGATGATGAAGATGCTTGGATTCGTGGGGGCATCGGTGTTAATGGCGACAGTGGTGCTGGTGTTGTAGATATGAATACCCACGGTCTTGTTGGACAAGTCTGGGGTCGCAATAGCTACTGGGGACCTGGACAGCGTGTCACTTACTTTACTCCTATTGCGGATATCTTGGACGATATTCAGGAGAAATGTGGTCAGCAGTCACGTCCTCAACTACCACAGCACCGTGACGAGGCAAACTGCTTCCCCCTGCATCCATCGTGCCGCCAATGCTTCGACCTACGGGTATACCTCAACAGCAGTAGAAGGAGTTCGCGAATGTCTCTTCAGAGCATGATAATGGGCACGGGTGACGGTGACCAGGACCTCACTTCTATTGAAGCGGTTTCAGAGCTAGCTACACCGAGGGATTACCATCGCTATCCGGGTATTGAAGAGGCTGGTGCTTCTTTCAACGGCATCGTCTCTCCAGCCGGACCGAGTGGTTATCCCGGAACTCCCATGATAGCTGACATGAAGAGCCCTTATGCTACTGAGCTGGATCTTGGGGATCTCTATGGGCCCGAGGCTACTGCGCCACAACCTCGGAAGAGAAGACCATCTGGCCTAATCGCTGGGCCAGGTCTAGAAAGATGGAAGAGGCAGAGAGCTGGCGATTGAATCACCCAGCAAAACCTCCTCGTGCCATCTTCTTAGCTCGGGCATCACGCCGGTTGTGATTTGCCCGAGATCCCTTGTTCGCCTCCTTATTCTTCCTGGCCGATTCTGTCTCCTTCTCGCCTGTAGGTCCTGCAACATTGCCTCCTCTACCACGTCCTCGTCCTTGGCCTCGGCCACGACCACGGCCGCCGCCCCTGCCGCCTCTAGATGAACCTCCATCAGGGTCACTTCCCTCTTCCCCTGAGCCAGCTGGAGAGGCTCTCCAAGACGTGCGATCTATTTGCGCCTGCTGTCCAGCGAATGCATATTTTGCCTCCAATCGTCGCTTTTGTTGTGGGTTTCTCACTAGTATGAGCGCCCATCCTTCAATGGCCTCATCAGTCATGCCAGTATCACCCCTCAGCTTAGCTCGCTGACTGCTACGTCTCGTAGCGGCATCGCGGTCAAATAGCTTAGAGTCCAACTGGTATGCTCGGAACAAGATTTCCTCGTTGCCATCGCTCGCCGCGTCAGCTTCCTGGTTGGAAGCGTCAACAGTGCCACCCACGTCGTCAGCATCATAAGTATCATCACGTTCGTCATCATCAGAGTCAAATGCCGCCAAGGCGGAGAGAATGGCGGATTTGTTGGGTGCATTTGCTTTGTCCTTGAGCATTTCGTCGGCGCTCTTGCCGGGTTTCTTGCCAAAGGAGACCTTGGATACGTCCATTGCAAGACGGTCGAAATCATCATCGTCAAACACATTGGCCCTCGCAGGGAGTTGGGGTGGAGTAGGCCGTGGTGCAAGATCTGTTTGTCTCGCTTCGGGGTGTGATGACCTGAGGGTTGTCAGTTGGGTAAGGTTCTGGCAGCAGAGGGAAACATACAAGGCCTCGCTGCGGTCTGCGCTGGCCAAGTGAGGAGGTAAAGGCACAGTCAGCAGGCTCACAACGACCTGCTCGGCATCTCCATATTCATCTAGACATTTAGACACAAAACTAGATCCCAGATGTGGGAAGATATCCTGAACCTGAGTAATCTGGCTCATTCGATAAACGTGAATATCGGCGTCCACCTCCTGATACGTCTCTTTGCCTTTTCCTTTGTCCACTTTTCGTCTCACCAATCGTTTAGGACGAACCATGGCCCCTTTTTTAAAGTTTTCCAGTGCCGTGATTCGCTTCTTGAAGCTGTCTGTCGCTGTACCAGAGTCTTGCGCCCTCCGTTGTAGGATATTCAATAGGGGGGTATTGGTGACAAGTTCGGGGACAAGGGAATCGTTCACATTGAGAGGACCGACCTTGTGTGCATCAGCAGCCTCTTTAAGGGCATAAAGCTGATCGCCCAACATGGACCACTTGGCCGGTTTGACATCTATTAAGCCAATTAAACATAGATATGTCGTTGTCAAAATTACCTTGCGCAAAGGCGGGTTCATGACGCGGAAGCACACAATGAGACCATCGAGGAAGTCGGATCCCGCAAGGAATAAGGTGCAGGCATCTGGTGAGGCATGTAGAAGATGATTTAACCGTATCAGGCGCGCCTCGACGGTCTTTAAATCACCCTTGATACCAGCCTCCAGCTGCGGGATAAGCTGCTTCTTTAACGCAGTGAGGGCAGCCTCAAGAGGAGCAGCATGTTGTCGAAAGAGCTGAGCGATGAGAGGAGCTGTGACTTTCCTGGGGAATATTCTTGCGACGTTCGCCACAAACGCATAGTCAAAAAGTTGTGAGGGCGGCGACGCAGAATAGGCCCGCGAGGTAAGTTGAAATACAGCTTTTGGTAGCGTTGTAGAGTGAGATTCCAGGATTGCGAAGCCTGCCTCTGCCGTCTCTTCCACAAAAGAGACTAGGAACGTTGCGACGGAGTCATCGCGCGACAGAACCGTCTTGAAGTCCTTTTCAGGGAGTGCAACCAGAGCCCGGCAAACCGATGTCCAGGCTTGGAGGAGAGAATTCCATTCGCTGGAGGAGAGATGTTGTTGCCAGGATGACTGAGGGAAGGGTGCGAGGGGTGGTAGAGAGGCCATGGTTGAGCTTTGGGGGTCTCGTTCCGTGCGTAGAGAGTGTGAAAGGTTGAAGCGAGAGACGAGTTGTTCTTATAAGCCTTTGCCCATGAAACTTCGCACCAAGTAATTATCGTGACTCAAATGTTTGCGTTTGCATCTGCATTAGCATCGCCGGATGATTCATCAGAAAGTGGATTCTTACCTGGCACTGCTGAAAGCCGATGAAGTCAACCTGGACGAGGTACAAAGACACTGTAGGTGCCCATTGAGCCAATCAACTACACTTTCGAGTCGCTAGCCTCTAGCGCATCATTACCCGAATCTGCCCTGGTTGTTAGCGTCCAAGGCCAGTAAACACCAGGCGGTTAGTTAGAGATGATATCACTTTTGCACCAAAGTTCACTCTGTCAAGGTTAATAATTAGCGACCAAAGATGTTTTGTCCAGCTGCAACTGTATAAACCCTACAAATCCAACTATCCATAGGTAAGGTATGTACTTAGGTAATCATCACACAACGCCAATGAATGCACAGAACCAAATATCTCCTGGATCATCCAACGCCTGCCACTCATTCCCAGCTCTGCTTCTGTTCCGGCATATATAACACAACTTTGTGATTCCACTGTCTATCTTAGAAGTCCCATACTGTACATTCTCGCGGCGGTGGTAGCTCAGGCATCAGGCCGCCTTCGAAGTTACCCGTCTGGGCAAATGCCATCCATTGAGCTTTGGACTTGTCGTCGTACTTCTCGGGAGGCAGCTCTGTATCAGCTGAATATCCCGGGGGGCCGTCTGGAAACCAAATCCGCCGCCATGTTCCGTCAAATTCTCTAATCCCAGGCTTTCCATCGTTGTAAATGACCGACTTGCCCTTGAACATGGACAGTTGGCCATCCATTCCCTTGGAACTGTAGCTTTCGACAGGCGGATGCTGTCTGCTACTATTGGGCGGGTACGGGCCTGCGGAAGATGCTGCAGCTGGTTTCTGAGGTTGTCCCGTAGCGAAAGGATTCGCGGCGGCTGATGTGGCATTGGAAGGTTGGCCAAAGGGATTCGCTTGCTGTGAAGGCTGTGACGACTGTGATGGCTGCCCGAAAGGATTGTTTGTCTGTTGCTGATTATTTTGCGACGCAAAGCCATTGGACTGCGGTTGCGAGGGCTGGCCAAAGGGGTTGTTTGCAGATGGCGTCGGGGCTGCATTAGAAGAGCCGAATGGATTGGATGCTGCTGGTGCAGCTGCGTTTGAGGGTTGACCAAAAGGTGAGTTCCCTTGGGCAGGCTGCGAAGGCTGTCCAAACGGACTTGCTCCGACATTGTTCTGATTGTTGTTGTTGTTTGATCCGAATGGATTGGCGTTCTGGGTATTTGCCGATCCACCACTCGGGGCTCCAAAGGGATTCGCTGCTGGAGCGCCGCCGGCGTTTGCAACGGTTCCGAATGGGCTAGAGTTATTGCTCGTTCCACTAGGAGCTCCAAAGGGGTTCTGCTTCTGCCCAAGCTGGCCGGTTTGACCAAAAGCATTCCCTTGCGCGTTTGGCTGCGAAGGTTGGCCAAAAACATTGCCTTGGGTATTCGGTTGTGATGGCTGTCCAAATGACGGCGTACCAAATGCACTGGGCTTCGCACCAAGCGCCGAGGGTTGCCCAAAAGCTGATGGTTGCGATGGCTGTCCGAAGGCTGGGCCACTTTGTCCTAGCTGCGAGGGTTGACCGAAAGCTGAAGGCTGTGATGGCTGACCGAAGGCTGAAGGTTGTGACGGCTGGCCAAAAGCCGAAGGCTGCGATGGCTGGCCGAATGCTGTACCGGTTTGTGCTGGCTGAGATGGTTGCCCGAATGCTGGTGCTCCAAACGCGCTTGGCTTCGCGCCCAGGGTCGAGGGTTGCCCAAAGGCATTTCCACCTGCCGGTGCGCCCCCTCCAAAGGGAGACGCGGTGTTGTTGTTCGATCCGAACGGGTTGGACTGGGATCCAGTATCGGCGATAGTCGATTTGGGCCTCTTTCCAACAAGAAACTCTCCAAAGGGACCTCCTTGTGTTCCCTCTCTGCAGGTATCCTGTCGGTTCGGGTGTTGATTTTCGTCGACGATAAAGTTGACCGCTCCCTGGACGTCACGAAGGGCGGCTTGTATCTGTGCCTGCGCATTGGTATACAATTCTTGCGCTTCGTTTAACTTGATGTCGCATGCATGATTAGCTTTGGCAATCACTCATAGGATCAAATGGCCATGTGCTCACAGCTTGTTGCTCATTTCCTGAAGCCTTGCCCATCATATAGTGCAGTCGCAGCTCCTCAAAGCTCTGTTCACGCGGATACCCGCCAAATAGCTGTTGGGGAGCATCTCTTCCGGGCGCATATGCTGAAAGAATCCAAGTCGGCAATTCATTTGTCAGGTCTCGTTCAATTGTTTCGACAGTGACGTTGTACTTTTCTGTCAAATCGTCAATTCGTGTCCTGTTTACCAAATCCTGGTGCGACTCCTACCGGCTAGGTTCTGATTGCTCCCTCCTCCCAAAGCTCCAAAGCGGTTCGAGGGTTGGTTTCGATTGTTTGGGTTTATATGTTCGAATCGGCAACTATCTGGGACAAGTCAGCAACACTTCCACAAGAGTACAAGAATAGAGAGACAAGAGAGACTTACTGCCGAACTTGCAGTTGCCCTGCTGGTAGAATTTACACAAAGTCATTCTGACCGATGATGATTGAATGCGCAATGGTTGTTGTATATGGTTATCGAAGCTTGGACGCTAAAAGTCGGAGTCGCCAGGTTTTAAAAATACCTCATGACGAGGAATTTCTTTCCCAACGCCGAGGCGAATTTGTCGACTTGAGCAGGATTCGGGTTCTTTGTAATGTTGTGCAAGTGAAGTTAAAGACAAAGAAAGAAAGCTTAGACGTACCCTCTCTCAGCCTTTCCCAGCCTCGTTGGGGGCCCTCGGGTTTTTTGCGAACGCGGTGACTGCCTTTTAAGTGGAGCTTTAATGCACTAAAGCTCACTGAATCACAGCTCTATTGTTCAAGGGGTAAATAGCTTATCCAGGTTGTTGAGGCCTGACTTGAAACAATAAAATATGATGGACAATACAAGCAGCGTATCAAATTGTAATTTATGAACCTGAGTGATTTTACTTTTTGTTTTATTCATTCTTATCTTGTCATTTTTATAAAAAGTTCATATCATCATGAGGTTCATTTACACCCCTAACCATCCTTCCTTTGGACTTAATTCAATGCTGCCACTTCTCGGCGCTGATGATGCCACCATTTACGATCGAGTGTCATAATTCCATGTCCTACTTTTCCTTTTTCTTTCATTTTCATGCTCAGCTTAAGTTGAAATGTGCGCGGCCTTGCGGAACTCAATCATAGGTCCGTTCTTGGCACTGGTAAATGTATCAACAAGCTGCATCTCACTAGGTCGGTGTCGTCCCCATTCGTTCTTAGGGTTGCCCTCAGCAGGATCAACGATACCGATAGCCTTACGCATATCATACAAGAACATGGTGCGAGCAAGAGTGTTGGTCATTTCAACATAAGCGAGACCCTTGCCGATGCAGCCTCGAGGTCCAATGCTGAAGGGGCAGTATGCGCTGGCAGCCAGAGCCACCTCATCCTCGGTTGTCTTTGTGCCAGTGAGGGGGTTTTGGGCGCCAACGAGCCATCTCTCAGGCACGTACTCGTACGGTGAGGGGAAGTAGGACTCGTTGTGATGGATGGTGTAGTGAGGAACGCCGACGACAGTGCCCTCGGGAATGGTGCGGCCTTCGATGGTGATGCCGCCAGCAAGAACCTCACGGGGGAGGATACCACCAACAGATGGGGAAAGACGCATAGCTTCATCAATACAGGCGCGGAGATAGGTGCAAGACGCTAGAGTTGCACCCTGGCAGATCTCTTCAGCATCATTGAACTTGCTTCGAATTTCTTCAGTAACTCTCTCAAGAGCGCGGGGACATCGGACGAGGTAAAAGAGAGTGGCAGCCATAGCGGTAGATGTGGTGTCGGATCCAGCGATGATACTATCCAGATTGTTAGTTGAAGCCTTTCTCAAGCTTGCATACTACCACTTACAGTAGGTTGGATTCGGACCAGAGCTCAGGAGTGCTGAAACCCTGGCCAGTTTCGGGATCGCGAGCCTTGAGGAGGTAGTAAAAGAAGTCGCGGCGATCTGTCTCCTCACCGAGCTTGGTGCGCTCTGCAAGTTGACCCTTGCTGTATCCCATGTAACGGGCACGGCCGGCAGCAAGTCCAGGGAAGAGAATCTTATCCAAGTTGAGTTTGTTGACAATGGGCATAGTTCCGCACTACACGAAGTCAGTCTGGGCGTTCATAGATAGGCATAGGGTACACTTACAAGAAGATGGCGTGTTGTAGCAGCTTCAACAAGCTCGAGGGCAAAGCGGTTGGTTGGGCTTTCGAGCATATGGAACGCCTTACCAAAGCACAAATCGCCAAGAATGTCCATAGCAAGGTAGTTGCACCAGTCGCTCATCTTGCGAGGCTTGGTCCAGCCCTTGGTCTCTTCGACAGATCCATCCATCATACCAATCTGCTCGCAGAAAGTACGGACGTTGCCAAGGATATATCTCTGCATCTCCTTCATGGCGCTCTCAGAGAAGGCCTGGGACATGACGCGACGCTTGCGGGCATGGATCTCCTTGTCGCGCGTGTTGTGGGTGTTGGCGGTAGGGTGGACAAAGGCATTGTAGAACTCGGCCTTGCGGACATTTGTGCGGAAGCCGTAGATCTCCTTGAGAGCCTTGTTGGAGTTGAAGCAAATCGAATTGGGGCCGAAGCGGACGACGGGTCCGTATCTTTGATGCATGCGCCAGAACTCGAGTTGTCTGTCGCCCTTCCAGGCGTGGTAGAGCTGGTACCCATCTGTAATCTTGGCGAGGAAAGGGCCAGGGTATTTGGCGAGAGGGTGGAAGAAGACTCTGTACACGACGATACCAAAGCCCTGGATGGATGTCAATCTCTAGAATCTTGTAGAAGCTGTCGCAGAGTGTTCACTTACATAGAGAAGTGCTCCTCCTGCTAACACCCCCACGTAAACCAGCAAGTGTCTTAGGTCAACTGTCATCTTGTCTATCTCACTCACTCAGAGAATGAATAATAAGATGTGTAGCTTATCGACCACCCAAATGAGCGGAAGGGCCGGTGAGTTATATAGGCATTGTCAAGAAACAAAGCAACTTGTAACACCCCATGACCACCCACTTCTCACGCTGCGCTCACTCCCCGGGCTTCGAGGCTGGAAGCTACGGGAGTGACGCTCTTGATCGGCTGGCGGCGGCACACAAAGCTTGTCAATACTCACAGCTTCCATTGTTGGAGGTGGAGGGGGTGAAGTCAAGGTACCGTCCATGCTCAGGCGGCTAAGTTCGGATTGGAAAATGGCGGAACTGTATTGGATCGCGGAGAATTGACGACCTACAGGGCAGGGCCTCTAAGCCTGCGGGGGAGATTTATCTACAACTTGAGATTGTGGGGGTAGAATTTGGGGAAATCCGCGATATCACCTTGTAGCATGGCCGGAGTTTTACTCTGGCCGATAGGCATTTTGTAATTGTCTGTGCAAGTCGTTCGCAGTAATATAAATATCCTTGAGGTTCTCACTCGCGAAAGTAAAGCGAATTGTTGAAATGTCAGGATGATATCACCAAATCAATGACGAACATTCATTGATTGGCTTACAACAATAACAAGGACGTTTTTGCTAGTTCAGCCTCCGACATGTATCCAAGGTCACATGCCTTTTCTGACTTTCCTTTCAAACGCAGTCAGACGCCAACCGCTCCTCCACCTAGATTGGACAATGTACATAATATCAATCATTGTTCTCTTGGCCGGCGGCTCTTTGCCGTCCTGCGGAACCAACAACTGCTTCTACAATACCAAGTCATTTGGGGGGGTTGAGACCCTTTCCTCAGCGTCACACTGCTCGTCTGCATCCCGATGATGACCGCGGCATTGCGGAGACTCGGCGGTCAACTGGGGCCGGGTGGGGACGGAAATGGACAGTTCCGGGGTGGGGACGGATAATTGTGCTCACATACCTGATACAAACCTCGTCAACGGTGCTTTTGGGACACAGAATGGATACGATAAGGTAATAGCTTCGTTGCCGCTTGCAGGATGTTGGTCAGCTGCTGACTAAATTTTACAATGACTTTAACCCAAAGCCATGTGGTGCTCGTCGCGACTCTGTTATCTTACACCTTCACCTGTTGTTAGAATGGCTGCCACATTTCCTGAGGATTTGACAAACAAACACATACGAGAGCAATCTCGAACTAATATGCCACCCAGTAAGAACAATAGGCATCCTTGCAGCTAAATTGAGACGATGCGCCCTAGACAAGAGCTGCATCTCTTAGCCGCTATATACTATGCCAAAGAGCAGTTCCCTATTTACTTATTAATAGGTACGGGACTTACAAGTCATTAGTTATAATAAGATTAGTATATAGATTAAATTAGAAAGAACTAAATTAATAATAAGACTAGGATATCTATTAAAATAGGCTGGCCTTTTATAAGGTAATTCTTATATAAGCGCTATTTACTTACTATAGTGCCTATTTAGGCTGCTTCTATTTATATAGGTGCCTTGTCCTTCAGATTGACAATCTAGCTGCAGGTTTACGGGCACCTTTTAACATGAATATATGCTTACCCTATATCACACATCTTGACTGACCATTCGGGACAACATAAACACTACACATCATACTATTACCCTTTCATTATGCCTTTATCATACTATTTGAAGTTCTCCTTAAGTCGTGTAAATACCATTTATCTAAAATATTAGCTGACGAGGTGGACTTTGTTCCAAGGCACTTACGAACATTTCTACCTGTATCCATTTTCTTGCCAGATTTATCCTTGACAGTAGTCATAGTATCGGCGACGGCGACTTTACAACACCAACCGAAGATTGCGGCACTTCTCAAACAAGAATATTTCTGCCAATAAGACTGTAGTAGTAATGTTTTACTCTCGTGCTAAATTCATGACACAGAAGGATGTAGGCAAGAGTGCTGAAATGCAATGTTCCAACCAAAATGTAGAATCCCTCCAGTATAGACGACAATGGTATGACTATGGTTCTGAGCTTCAAGATACAATATCGTGACAATTTATCAGTGCTTTTCTTATCGGCTAAAATAACCTCCGTATCGACTCAGACAAAGAGACAATGTGTAGGGAAGGATGAGAATTTACCCACTGGTCAGCATACCTCTAAGAATTACGCATGGCGAGCTGTTCCGGGTGAATGTTGGGTAGTCATTGTAAGTAGCTCACAAGGAAGAACAGAGCTCAACTTGCCCTCAATTTGAATCATGAATACATACAGACCAATGTAAAGCCAACTATCAGATGCTAATCTCACACTTTGTGCTATGTGCAAGCTTTCCATTACCCAGCCTCATCAGCTTGACGTCTGTATGATTCATTGTACCTGCTTAGATTCCGCTAGCTATTCTAGTAAACGATTGCCATTTCGTTTGTAAATCATTAGTAAGCATACAAAGCCAGCGTTGCATCGCTAACACGCAAATACATAAGTCAGTCGGATCTAGACTTCACCTGTTCTTCCATCTCAATATCCGAAATCGGTGTCATGATATGTAAGCACGTAAGCGGATATACCCCGCCATCACGGACCCCGCGGTAGATGGGGCCGGCCCGGAGCTTCATTAAAACCACCTTCATCCGACCCAACATCTACATAAATCTCCAATTCTAATGGCCCAGCCTTTCCGTCGTTCACTTCTTAGAACTTACGCTTTCTCAAGACCCCTTGCAGCGTCAATTCCCACACAGCGTATTGTTAGACTTTCTTCACAGCTATCAACCGCCAAAATGCCTCCTGTTCCACCTCAGATGAAGGCCGTTCAGATTAGTAAGAACGGCGGCACGGAGGTGCTCGAGTTCAACGACGTCTCAGTTCCCAAAGCTGGCGAGGGACAGATTCTCGTGCGGAACCAGATCGCTGGACTTAACTATATTGACACATATTTTCGATCCGGGCTTTACAAGGCGCCTCAGTTTCCTCTCACGCTCGGCCGTGAAGCTGCTGGAACAGTTGTTGACTCCCACTCTTCTGTAAAGGGTTTCGAGAACGGCACTCGTGTGGTGTTCATGGGTACAATTGGCGCGTATGCTCAATACAGCGTTGTCAATGCCTCTGATGCTGTTGTCATCCCCGACGGTGTATCTACGGAACAAGCTGTCGCTGCTTACTTGCAAGGTCTAACAGCCTGGACTTTCATCCGAGAAGCTGGCCAGGTCAAGTCTGGTCAATGGGTGCTTGTTCATGCGGCATCTGGTGGTGTTGGTACCATTCTCGTTCAACTACTGCGAATCGTGGGTGCAAAGGTTATTGGTACAGCTAGCTCCGACGAGAAGCTTGCCTTGGCGAAGAAGAATGGTGCTGAGTGGGTTATTAACTCTCACGATGATGTTGTCGCAAAGGTCAAAGAGATTACAGGTGGCCATGGCGCGGATGTCATCTTTGACGGTGTTGGCAAGGTCACTTTCGATGGAGATCTTGAGATGATTGCCTCTAAGGGTACTCTCATCTCCTTCGGTAACGCGGTAAGTGTTGACTTGAAGGATGTCTTACTGCGTTGAACTAATCATCATATAGTCTGGCGCCGTGGACCCCGTGAACCTTTTCAGACTCACCCCCAAGAACGTTCGCTTGATGCGACCCGTAGTCAACGGCTACGTCTCTGAGCGAGCTGATCTCGAAAAGTACACATCTGAGCTTTTCGACCTTATCAAGTCTGAGAAGCTCGAGCTTACTATTCACAAAGTGTATCCCCTCAAGGACGTGGCCCAGGCACACCAGGACATCGAGAGCCGAAAGACGATCGGAAAGCTGCTCATTCAAATCGATTAATTCTAGCCGTTTTATTTATTTTGCGCTATATGTCTATAATGCTATGGATGGTTTAACCACATACTCCAAAACATAAATCTCATGATACTTTCATTCTGTCCATCTTCGCGAGACGCCTGCTCGCATACGGGTAGCCTATTTTATTATTAGTTTAGTTTAAGCCTTGGAGGACTTGACAGCCTCAAGCAACTCAGCGGGAGGATCCTGTCGGTAGCCCTTGGGGTTGTTCTCGACCCATCGCCAAAGGTCCTCGCACGCCTTCTCCATAGTGAGCTCAGTCTTCCAGTTAAGCTCCTTGTTAGCCAGGGTGGGGTTGGCAGTGAGGTCAAGCACGTCTCCTTGTCGTCGAGGGCGGACCTCGTAAGCAAGATCACGGCCAACAACCTTGCTGAAGGCCTTGACAATCTCAAAAACGGTGCTGCCACGACCGGAGCCGAGGTTCCATGCCTTGACACCAGGTTGGTTCTCGCGGAGGTAGTTGAGAGCAACGAGATGGCCGCGAGCGAGGTCGACGACGTGGATGTAATCACGGATGGCAGTGCCGTCACGGGAGGAGTAGTCTGAGAATTGTTAGAAGTTGAATAGTTATAGCTTGACAGTAACTGACCGTCGCCAAAGACCAAGAGCTTCTCACGCTCACCGGTAGCCACCTGGCCAAGAAGAGGCAGGAGGTTGAAGGGAATGCCTTGAGGATCCTCACCCATGATGCCAGTAGGGTGGGCACCGCAGGGGTTGAAATATCGCAGAAGAGCACCGTTCCATTGCTTGTACTCCTTACCAGCCTTCTCCAAGTTTGCGCGCTGAGCATTGACGAAGTCGGTAATAACATCCTCGATCATGGACTTGGTGCGACCGTATGTGTTGGTAGGACCAATGGGGCAGTGCTCGGGGATGGGAATCATGTTGGGGAAACGAGTGGCATCGCCGTAGACGGTAGCGGAGGAGGAGAAGACGATGTTGCTAACGTTGTTGCGCTCCATGGAGCGGAGCAGGGAAATGCTGCCGCCAACATTGACGCGGTAGTACTCAAGAGGGATCTCGCCAGATTCGCCGACAGCCTGGAGAGTGTTAGCCGTAAGTAGATTGCGACGTTGACATATGACTTGCCTTGAGAGCAGCAAAGTGAATGACGCTGTCAATGGCAGGGTGCTTAGCGAAAACCTCGTCGATGGCCTTCTCGTCTGTGATGTCGAGCTTATAGAAGGCAGGGCGACGGCCGGAAATCAGCTCAATGCGGTCGAGGGCGACCTCGGAGGAGTTGTAGAGCGAGTCAACAATGATGACATCGTAACCGTGCTCAAGGAGAGCGAGCGTGGTGAAAGAACCAATGTAGCCGGTACCACTGTGGAAGCAAGGTTAGTGAGGGTTTTCTTTGTTAACAGAATGCGACATCTCATGATCCGTGTCCTCAAAATGTTGAATTGCGACGGAAACAAAGAAGATGCGAATAAACGGAAGTCGACAGGGGTTAAGAAGATAAGCGAGAATTCAGTGACGTACCCGGTGATGAGAACAGTTCCAACAGGCATTTTCGGTAGATTTCTTTGTTTAAATCTAGGGATTATGAGAGGTTGCGGTGAAGGTTGAAGTAGAGAATGCGAAAGTTGCGTTATGAACGGCGGGGTTAAAGGTAGGGGAAGTGGGAGTGGTAATGGCGGGGCAGCTTTTTTTTAGGATGCGGGCTGATGTGCTGCTAATTTAAGGCTTCGCTCGCTACCAGGGACTTCGCTTGCCGTTAAGTACTACGACGCTGAAGTCCCCCACCCATATCCGTATGGAGGATTATTCGGGTTGAGGCTGAATCATCGAGCCTCAGGCGAGGGAATGAGCAAGAAACACACGGAATTGATGGGAGTGTCAATATCATCAGGAAATCTGATGATGTTGGAATAAGCGACAGTGAAATTTACAAATTTGGCATAAACCAAGCTTCTAGCTACATCATTCTCGTTATACCTTCGGCCGACTGGTCGCACCCTGGCAAAAATCATATGCGCGCCATTCAATCATATGCGTTTACTATGAACCCCAGTTCCACTAACTTCAGTAGTCAAGCGTAGCGTGATAAGCAGACATGGAGTATGCATACGAGATGAGTAAGTTGTTGAGAAAAGAGTTGAGATGATTAATCTCTCATTCGTTATTACTTCAGTTCAAGTTAACTGGTGGTATGTGATAGATAATAGCCGCTCTCCCCGTTCGCATTGGCCGATGGCTTACATCCTGATCAGGTGTCTCTTTATCACGAACAAGCTTGATATGCAAGGAACTTCAGGATGGAGCCAGCGCGTATTAAACAATTATCAAACTCACGAGTGATCATAGGATAGGATAGAACATATCTGACTTTGACTCTGTGGAGGATTCAACGCCTCGCCTGCACGCTGAGCCACATCCCTAAGTGCAGCATGCTTTTTTCGTCAGCCTCATGAACCTCCGCTACCAAAAGGATTTTCGAGTAAAAACGGAATTAACCTATAGTTTACGACCAAAAAGTTGGGAATTCAGGAGCAAAAAAACACCGACATGACATTGAATTGAGTTGACAACAAATTCGGCGATTGGCGAACGCCAGGGCACGTGATTACGTACTCCAGCCTTTCAATTTGCGCCGCCTAATCTTCGGCGCGTACCGCGTCTCATCATAGCACCTTCGCGATAGCATCACGGGAATATCGACAAAAAAAGGCGGCACGTATTTTTGAAGCCTCAAGAAGTCCCAAACTATCGATAAAGAAAGAACTGGATTGCCGTGGCTACGAAAATTGTTGTCACTACTCATAAAGACTCCTTGTTTGCTCAACACGCCGCCACCAACATGATTCTTTGTTGTTACAGTGTACAACTCAACTTCTAAATTGGCCAGTCGAGCTGGCGCACAGAAAAGCCTCTTTGCGAATCAAGCTCGAATAGCGAGGCGCTTGGTGGTGTCGTCCTTTGCCTTTGTTTGGGGTGTACCAGAGACTGTGCTGCTAGTTTCATCTCATCAAACAAAGAACATTCACATCCTTCTTTCATCACCTAAAGGACAACGACGACGATTCATATGACACAAAAGGACATCCCTCCTTTCAAATCTCTTTTTTCGGTGTTCAACCTTTCTTTCCCATCAAATTATTGAACAACCCACACTCAACCTCAATCATGCCTCCAAGACCTGCCAGACGCAGTACCCGCTTCACCAGCCGGGAGCCTGAGCAAGGGCATGCGCATGATTCTCCAAATGGCTTGGTTCGCCCTCAGTTACCAGTCTTGCAGGGAACACCTAGTTCTCGAAGACAATACACCTATGGTTCCGCTGCTGAGCCACCACCCAGAGTGGGAGCTGGTCTGCAGCGCATGGATCTACAAAATGCTGTCAATCAGGCCCTCTCTAGACCTGACGATGAGGAAGAATTTGTACGGCCGGCGAGGCCAAAGTCAACAGCCACAAGGACAGAAAATACCACAATTCGAGAGAGTAAGTGATATCCATAGAGGACTCTGACGATACTAACATGTGACAGATGCATCGCGAGTAGCACTAGAAGCTGCTCAGCAGCTAGCTCCTGGAAGAGACGATGACAGCTCGCGGAGTTTTGGACTGGAAAGCGACTATTATGAAGGTGCGACAATAGGACCGGCGACAACTTCAACACTAGGGCCTGAAAATCAACAAGCTGCTTCTAAATCAAGCCTTCGGAATCAACGAGGTACGACAGATGAGCGCGATTTACAGCCTCGCACACGCGATCCGCCTCATACTATGACACAGGCAGGAAAGAACGGAGACACTCAAACAACAGCCGCTGGCACAACGAGACACACACGGGAAAAATCTCGTGATCTAGATGCAACTCAGCCAAAAAAGGGTGCGGCGCCTGCAACTGGCATGTCGGCAAACACACCAGCCTTAAACAAAACACGTCAAGATGCCAATAGGTTAGAGGTCCAAAAGCCTCAAATAACCGAAGACAACCAGGAGGAAGGGGACTCCAATGACGATAGCTCCGAAAGCGAGATACAAACTACGGGTAATACACGACAGACACAATCCGGTCTATTCTCTGGGTACAGACCGGCACCACAAAAGCCATTCCAAGACAGACGGAGACCACGGGATAATGTCGGAAGTCTCTTCTCGCAAGGAAATGTGCCTAAAACAAGGACGTCTGCAATTGAGAGGGCCCTACTCATTCCTGACGACCCAAGAGAGCGCGATCGTCTCATCCAGCAGGAGATTCAAGAAGCTGAAGATCAACTTGCCCGTGAGCGAGCTGAGAGAGAGGGAATAGATCACGTTCGTTTTCAAGCAAGAACATGGCAGGATTGGCTCATACAGCGGTTCGCTTGGTTACTATCGTCTTGGCCCTTTAACCTGCTCTGGAGGCAACATGAAGCAGACGAGTTCGACGACTTTGACGATGACGAAGTTAATCAAGGTGGTCCTACAGAATGGTGGCGCTTACTCAATCCCATGACATATCTGGATTCTGTGATATGGCTTGTTGAAAAGATTATAGACCATGCCATTGACCTTATCGATAGAATAGCGGGAATTCAGGTTCGAAATTCCTGGATCGAAAATCTTCTCTGGACCGTCACAGTGGGCAGTGTTGGTTTGTTATTAGGTGCTTTCATCATTTCAGGATCAGCAGCTTTGCGGCCATCTCTTCCAAGCTTCCCAGAAATGGGATCGATGCCTACCGGCAGCATGCACTGGCCGAGCTCGTCTGGCTTTACTAGTAGAATTGGGAATATTATCCCCTCATTCTCGTGGCCTTCGTGGGAAAAAGAGGACGATGACGCTTCCAATCCATGGGATGCTTTCCCTATTGACAACATTGCCATCCCGGACAACTACAAACAGGCGCTCGATGAGTTGAAAAAGCACGCCAATGGGCAGAAGAAAACGCTCAACACGTTGAAATCAGTGTTGCCCACCATTGTTCATATGGATCTTGTTGACGGACGCCCTGTCATCAAGCAAGAATTTTGGCATGCACTCCAAGACCTGCTCAAGAAGGACGGAAGCTTCTTGAATCTGGATCACAAAAACGGCAACTACGAGGTTTCTTCAGAACAACAATGGAGAGCTATTGTTTCACGACTGGAGAAAGACTCAAGCTTTAACAAGAAGCTCAAGACTGATGTGGACCACCGTATTGAGGACAAACTTCCCAACTTCTGGGATACATGGTTCAGAAACAACAATGATGTGCTTCAGCCGCTCTTCGAAAAGGCAATGGCTAAGAGAGAAACTGCCGGCTCGGGAGCAGCCTTTGATCAAAAGCTTTATAAGATCGTCAACGAGGAGCTCATCAAGTACAACTCAACTGCTGTTTCTAGGGAGGAATTCCTAGCGCATCTCAAGAAAGACTTTACAACGCACGAATCAGACATCAAGGAGCAGTTGGCGAGCCTTGAGTCACGCATGAAGAGCCACATCGAAGAATCTATCCGCTCTGCAAGGATGCTAGCTCCGCAGGGAACATCTGACAACGAGATGAGGCAACTGGTTCGGGATATTGTTAGACAAACTCTGACCGATGGCACTCTCGCAGCTGCCGCAAAGAGCAATATTCACGCCCATTATAACTTGGACCTCAAACATCAGGTCAACTTCTTCGGTACTGGAGCCGGTGCAACTATGGATAGTCGCCTCACAACACCTGTCTGGGACCCGTATGATAGAGGTATCGCTACCGAGGTAGCTTTGCGGAGGGGCCTCTCCGGTTTGCAACCACTTCCTGCGGCTGCAGTTCTTCATCCGTGGCAGGACGAAGGAGACTGCTTTTGCGCATCTCACGGAGTGGACGACAACGGGCATCCCCATGGTGCTGTGCTCTCAATACATCTTGGCCATCTCGTTGTCCCTGAGAATATTGTTATTGAACACATTCACCCCGATGCAACAACAGATCCTGATGCTCGGCCGCGACACATTGAAGTCTTGGCTAGGTTCGACAACAAAGAAGAATTTGACATTGTGCGGGACCTTTCCGCAAACCAAGTCACCAACAAGATGTGGAACTTCAATCCTGCACCTCTACACGAAAAATTCGTCAAGATCAGTCAATTCGAGTATCAAGGTGATCAGCTCAATGAGGGTGTTCATGTGCAACGCATCAGCGGCGACTTTGTCAACCTCGGCATTCCTACAGATCATATCATCATTCGAGCTTTGAGTAACTACGGTGCAAAGGACCACACGTGTATTTACCGAGTCAAGTTATTTGGGAAGGAAAAGCCGGATGAGCTTGTGTAATTCGGGTCCCGAGGCGTTGGTGGAATATTATCTGATTCATGTATCTTTGTCTTGTAATAGGAGCGTGGCTTATACGTGATGTATTCCTGTGGATTGAAGCGTGGAGCTGGATGGGATATGGTAGTTTTGACGAGACTAGCTATTTATTTCGATTATGAACTTTTATGACAGATCAAAGTGTCAACTGCCCTTTTTAGTACAACAGCAGTAGGTGCAATAACAATATGGTAAGTTCAAAAGTCGGAGTACTTTGTGTGTTCTTCAGTAAGTTTACATAAAACGCCCTCTCCATGCTTTGATTTATATGTATCGTATGAATCAGGATGAAGTAATGTAAAGTTGTATAAATTTATCAAGCACGACGCAAATGCCGACATGCCTTGCAGAGAGCCCTGATTCAAACAAATCCAGATAAGTCAAGATAAATTAAGTAGAATTCATATACAACTTTTCAAAACTTAGGTCTAAATAAAGGGTATCGAACCTGCCCACCCAGTTTCTAATCCAGCAATCCAGTGGCAAGAGCCTCGAGGTCCTCCAGTGTTTCGGGCTCGTCTTGCACCTTGAAGACCTTGCCCTTACCCTTAGTCTTGGCCTTGGTCTTTTCGTCATCTGAATCATCCTGGAACCACTTCTTGGCCTTCTTCTTGGGCGGTTCACTGTCGGATCCGTCGGAATCAGATCTATCAGCTCCCCCAACGGGCAAAGACCGCAGTAACGCCAGAGGGTCTTCGCCATCGTCAGCGTTGTCCAGCATGGGCGCGTCGCCATCGTCTGAGACCATGCCGAGAAGCTCTGCTCGCTCGGCAGCCTTTCGCTTCTCGCGCTTCTCGCGACGCTTCTGCTTGGCGAGGGCCTTATCATCCACATCGGCCTCACGAACACGCGTTGCCTCGTCTTCGACGAATTTGCGTCGCTGTTCTTCAGCTGGGCCTTCTCCCACAAAATCGTCCTCGTCCTTGAGCTCGTAGATAGCATGAGCGTTACCGTCCTCGTCAAAGACAACCTTAGTAGAGTTGCCCTTGAACTTGAGCATCTTCTTCTTTGATTTGAGTGCCTTCTCGCGACGTTTCGAGTCCACAACAAAAGGCTCTTCACCACCAAGACCATCGATGATCTTTGCTGAGCTCTTGAAAGCGTTGTTTGCCTCATCGTCCAGGTCGCCATCCTTGAGTACTCTCTTTACTGACAAGAAATCATCCTCCTCTTCATTATCCGCGCCATCAAGTACAAGCTTGTTGTAATGACTTGACAGAACGTCCTGGTTTGTTCGCTCGAACATCTTGTCGTACTTTGTGCGCACCTCGTTCTTCTTTTTGCTC
Source organism: Fusarium heterosporum (assembly GCA_013396295.1). Classification (NCBI taxonomy): domain Eukaryota; kingdom Fungi; phylum Ascomycota; class Sordariomycetes; order Hypocreales; family Nectriaceae; genus Fusarium; species Fusarium heterosporum. Next base: position 268,280 of record JAAGWQ010000095.1, on the reverse strand, counting down.
TTCTTCTCACCCTCTTCGTCTGATTCGGAGCCGCTGGACATACCATCGCGGGGAGCGTTCTTGATCTTCTTGATATCCTCACCCTTTCGGAACTTGAGCTGTGGTGTACCTGGAAGACCAAGACTAGCAGCGTAACCGTCAAGATCGAGCTTGTTAAACTTGAAGACGTCCTTATCCTTTTGCAGGTGAAGTGATCGTATGTAACTAATAAAAGCCTTCTGACCGAGGTACTTGAGATTTGGGTCCTGGAAGCACATGCTTTGTAATTGCTCCTGGATATCCCTCTTCTTCTTCTCCTTGACGTTGACCTTTTCTATGGGAATTTTCTTGTGTTGCAGCTTCTTTAGCATACCGGGCTCTTCACTGGGGTCGAGGAAAAGCACAGCTTGGCCATTGCTCTCGTAACGAGCTGTTCTACCAACTCGGTGGATGTATGTGTCGACGTCTTCGGGGCAATCGGCTTGAATGACCCAGTCGACGGCAGGGAAATCGATTCCTCGCGCGATAACGTCTGTTGCGAACACGCAAGAATGCTTTGCAGCTCTGAAAGTTTGAGTGATCTTCATGCGGGCATGTTGCTTCTGGCGTCCGTGAAGATGAAGAAGAGGAATACCTGGCTGGAGATGACGGAAACACTCATAAACGAATCGAACCTGTTTACATGAACTAAGAAAGACGATGATCTTGCTCTTCACATTCGCTTTGATGAATCCGTAGAGCGTGTTCAGCTTCTCTGTCAGGGGAGTGACGATGTAACGTTGTTGGAGGTTTGTAGGGGTGGCGCTAACAGCGTCTTCGTGAACTGAGACGTATTCGGGGTCCTTGAGACTGAGGCGCGCGAGATCAGAGACCTTTTGGCTCTGGGTGGCACTGAACATGAGTGTTTGCCGGTCTTGAGGAAGATGTTCGACCAGGGCGTCAACAGCATATTTGAAACCTTCGTCCATGATACGATCCGCTTCATCCAGAACCAGCATTTGCAAGTTATTGACCTCGAAACCAGCTGTTTGATCGAGATGTTGCAGCATTCGGCCGGGAGTACAGACCAAGATGTTCATTCGGTCCAGTCGCTCGGCTTCCTCTTTCAAACTCTTGCCACCAATAATCAAGCCAGCTGAGAAGACATGATTTCTACCGACCTTTCTGAGCACTTCGAAAATTTGGGCCGCGAGCTCTCGAGTCGGGGAGATGATCAGGGCACCTAGTCCGTCGTACTCAGTCCATTGGGCACGGTACAGCTTTTCGAGAACAGGAATAATGAAGGCCAGCGTCTTTCCACTTCCTGTCTTGGCGGCTCCTAGGACATCGTTACCCTTGAGGGCGAGCGGGAGGGCATGAGCTTGAACATCGGTAAGGACTTTGAAATGCGAGGCTTCGACGCCTTTTGCGGTCGGTGCGGAGAGAGGGAGGTCGGAGAAGTTCTTGATGGCATCTGATTTGGGGTCCTGTTGATGTTGTCAGTCGATCTGTAATCTGATATCTTGTGCGCATCTCATACCAGTTCGTCAACTCGTTGTGCAAGTTGTTGAAGATCCTCGTTTTCCCTCTTGCGCTTTTGTTGCCGCTGCTCAGTGCGACCATTCTTTGGCGGCGCTTTTTGACCTTTGGGACCTCGCCCTGATCGCGCATGAGGAGCCATTTTGGCAGCGGTGATGTGTCGTAGAGGAGGTGCAGTTGCAGAAAATTCCACTTGATTTTGTTACAATACCAGATGGCCTTGGTGCAAGCTGCTAGCGAAAGTATGAGATCTGGAAATTTTTTGGACAATGCACGGCACTTCACAAGACCGATGGCCGACTGTGGGGTGCTGACTGTAACCTGCAGGGGTCTGAAGTGATAGCACGAGACAGAGTCTTGTTACAGGAGTTGACTGTAAGTAATATGTGCTATGATGAAAAGTCTAGATAGGAAGAATAATAGTGATATGGTAGTCTTGTGTCTCTTTCCTAGAGGTGAGTCTCGAAATTTATCAGTCAAGATGATTCTTTATGGGTATTTGAAGCTACAACGATAGGTGTATCGTACTAACACAAAACCTCCAGCTGTGATACCGCCCGTGGCAGAAAGGTTTCACCGCCAAAAAATTGAATCCAACTGTTTTTTCTGCCCCTCCGTCAAGCTCTAGTCGCAAACACCACAACAGCTTCATTATGTCGAATATGAAGAGCGAGAAGAAGGCCAAGAAGGGCGCCCCCGCCGCGAGTAACATCGCTGATCAGCGATTCGCCGATTTCGAGACTGATCCTCGGTTCCGATTGCCCTCGAAGCGACAGACAAAGACCACAATCGACAAGCGATTCTCGCGCATGCTTAAAGATGACGAATTCACTGCTACCGCCAAGGTTGATCGCTACGGCCGAAAGGTGAAGTCTGATACCAAGAAGAAGGCCCTCCAAAGGCTATACCAAGAGGAGGGCGACGAGGAAGAGGATGAGGAGGAGAACAATATCGAGGTTGATGATGACGAGGTTGTTCAGAGAGAACTGCGAAAGGCGCACGAGAAATACGACCCTGCTCGAGGTGGCGGTTTCTCTTCTTCCGAAGATGAATCTGAGTCTGAGGAAGAATCCGAATCTGATGAAGACGAGGGCGCAGCGCAGGCCGATACCGAGGGAGATATGCAGCGTTTCCAGGATGAGCAGAATGAGGCCGAGAGTGGAGATGTGACAAACCGAATCGCTATTGTGAACCTCGACTGGGATCACGTCAAGTCTGCCGATCTTATGGCCCTGTTCAACAGCTTCCTTCCTGACACTGGTGGCAAGATTGACAAAATCTCCGTATACCCTAGCGAGTTTGGCAAGGAGCGCATGCAGCAGGAAGAAGTTGAAGGACCTCCCAAGGCATTATTCAAGAGCTCCAAGAACGACGACTCAGACGACGACTCGGAAGATAATGACGAAGATAGCGAGGACGAAGACGATCGAATTAAGAAAGACTTGCTCCAGGAGGGTGACGACCAGGATTTCGACAGCGATGCGCTACGTTCCTACCAACTTGACCGTCTACGATACTATTACGCTGTCATGGTTTGCTCAAGCCCAGAAGTTGCCCAGAAACTCTACGAGGCCATCGATGGGCGAGAGTACCAGTCTTCCTCCAATTTCCTTGATCTCCGATTTGTTCCCGACGATGTTACTTTTGACGACGAGCCTCGAGATGAGTGCGAGAAGGTTCCTGAATCATACAAGCCCGTCGAATTTGTGACCAATGCTCTACAAAGCTCCAAGGTTAAGCTCACTTGGGACATGCACCCCGAGGAGTCATCTCGAAAGGATTCTATCAACCGTGCGTTCACTGGCAGTCGCAACGACCTTGAGGAGAATGATCTTCGCGCATACTTGGCGAGTGACAGTGAGGACGAGGACGAAGAGGAGGAGGAAGTCGAGGAAGCTGCCGAAGAGCAGGGAGAGGACGAGCCCAAGCTCTCCAAGAAAGAATTGGCCCGTAGAAAGATGCGCGCCGCTCTGGGATTGTCTGAGGAGCCTACCAAGTCTTCCAAGAAAGCCCCCGTGGGAGACATGGAGATCACATTTACCCCAGCCCTTTCAGAGTCTGCACCCAAGAAGACTGCGGAGGAGGAGACAACAATCGAGAAATACAAACGAAGAGAGAAGGAACGTAAGGAGCAGAAGCGCGAAGCTGCACGAGCCAGACGCGCAGGTGTGGATCCTAAGGCCGAGGTGGAGGAAGTTATGGAAGTTGATGAGGCACCTGAGGGCGAGGGCGAGGATCTTGGCTTCGACGATCCATTCTTCACCTCTGCGGAACCCGCAGCTGTATCCAAGACATCTGTCCGCAAGGCCGATCGCATCAAGAAGCGAGAAGCCCGCGAAGCCGCCGAGGCTGAGGACAAGTTGCAGAAGAAGAAGCTGGAGAGTGTCATGGCCGATGTTAACGAGGATCAAGCCGATCATCTGGACCACTTCGACATGAACGAGATTCTGCGACTTGAGAAGGCTAAGCGCAAGAAGGGCAAGGCTAAGAAGAAGGCCCTGGCCAAGGAGTCGCGCGGTGGTCTTCAGGAGGAATTCAACATGGATGTTGGCGATGACCGTTTCAAGGCTGTGTTTGAGAGCCACGAGTATGCTATTGATCCTTCTAACCCCAAGTTCAAGGCTACTGAGGGTATGCAGAAGCTGCTTGAGGAGGGCAGAAAGAAGCGAAGAGGTGGCGATGAGGAGATTGAGGAGCCTAGGACTAAGAAGGCCAAGAAGGGAAGAAAATGAGGCTGTTAATGTAATGGGGGATCTCATGGATGGTTGGCTAAGTCTCGGAGTTGGGTGATTAAAAGTTGGTATTTTAGCTGTCAGTAAAACATATGATGTCCGATGAGTTATTGTCTATTGATGCAAATGCGTTCCCCAGTACCCATCCTGGTATTTATGACTTCTTTGTATGTCTTGTGCTATCTCTAGATACTCCTCAAGAGCCAAGACTTTGCTCCAGTGGCTTTTGGCCACTCCAGAAATGCATCTTTCCATAAGCATGCACCTCAGGATCCCTCATCGACTGCCGGCACTCGGCGAAAAACACATCCATTTCCTTCTTATCCCATCCCAACTGTGGGAAATGCAAGTTACCAATAGTCGGGAAGAATTCTTCACATGCAGTGCGATAATACATACCCACCAAACGCATGACCCTTATTCTCGTCAACAAAATCACTCACACGTTGATCCGTGAGACTTACTTGTCCTTTGGCCATGTTCCATAGGGCAACTTGACAAAATTGTGCTTGATGTTTACGAATCCCGCTTCGGCGAGATACTGTCCTCCGTAAACCGCAGCTTGTGCATTGGTTCCGTAGAGAGCGAAAGCTTGGAACAGGATCTCGGTGAAGCGTTTCAGAGGCCAATCTTGGGGAATACTGTCGTCGTCGCTGTGGACTTGGCTGTCTAGGTCTTGTAATTCCACCCATGCACCAGGCCGCATGTTTCTGTCTCTTTGAGTAAGATAGACATCAAAGAAAGGGGGTGTACTCACGCGTATGCTTGTTTGAGTAATAAAGCAGGTGATTTTAGGATTGGGATCATGTTGCGTAGATGGATGAAGTCAAAGTCGTCACCATTCAACCACTCATCTTCGATGTCATCGACTAGAAATCTATGTATCGGTTAGCCACGTTCATGAGTCTTGAGAGGGTCTCACTTGACGTTTGGAGGTACCCAGGTCGGTTGTATAGGACTCAAATCTAATCCCAACACCTCTGCACTGGGGTATTTCTCTCCCACTACTGTGGTCAGCATCTCCTGATCTTTCACTCTAGTTCAACATACTATCCATAGCCCAAATTCCTGTTCCCGTCCCTAAATCCGCTATCCTTTGCGGGTTATCTCCAATGGGAGCATAGAAGTATCTCCCGCCTGTAACCTCCAGCATCATGGCATGAAGCATGTCCTCGCGGCTCTGCTCAGTCTCATCATTAGGCAGCGGATATCGGCCGTGGCGGTAACGATGGTAGCGGCGCCCGTTGTGGTAGGTATGTTCGAAGATACTGGAGTTGATAGATGTCAATGAAGAACGCCTACTTGTACTCATGAGGGAATCGGTGTCGATGTCGAAGTCGCTAGCAGAGAACTCGCCGTCTTCGTCTCTACCGCCTGCTTCTATTATGGCGTTGCCATGTAAGAAGCCCCGACTCTGTTCGATATTGAGGTTTGGTGGGTTGTTATCTTTGATCCATGTTAGTCGTTTATGCACTCACTATAACGCCCGCGGTGTTTTGGCAAATATTCTGTGTGCATCTTGCAATCTCAGTTTAGGCATCATCGCGTTTGACTCGATACGCCAATGGATCCATCCCACGATCTCATACCTTGTTTTTCTGACTCCGTCAATGGACTTGGCTTGCTCTGTACCTCAGGACTACTTCTTAGACTCGTCGGTTCGCCTCCCAACTCATGACTACCCATTGTGTTGGACCTTTCGTTCTCTTCAAATTGTGGTGTTTGTCCTTACTCAGCGATTTCACCAGACAGATTTTTGGGATAATGAGGGGCAGAAAATGAAATTTACGAGGCCATGCAGTACTGCTTTCTAAAAGAATAAAGTAATAAAAATAAAAATAAAAATGTGACAGATTCCAAACAAGAGAGAATCGGAAGGTTGACGTTTGATACACTAGGCGCATTGTTTGGCAGTCAAAGCCAACAAGACATGAAACCTTCCTTATTATTTAAAAGACCTGTATGTATACCATAACATCATCAAACATCATTTGGAATTTTGATTTCAAAAAGTTGACGTCTTCAGCGCTAGATCTGGCTTGGGCCTCGGACCCTTGGCGTAGCAAGCATACCAGTTGAGACGGCACGAAGCGCCAGCATTAAGTCTATTCTCAGATAATCTCTCAGCGTGAAGAAATTCTAGAATTTTTCTTCTCCCAGGATCTTGGTAGGCCACATGATAAACGAATTTATATGCGTATTGGCGAGAAAGTCCAGGTTGTGGCGAAAGAAATAGAGTTGACGAGATCTCGGGATAGATCTGACATGTATCGCTGGGGTTTACTGCGGGTCCGCGGCTGTGGGACCATGTAAGTCAAGCTTTTGTTAGAGGATACGAGGCATTCTTAGGTTGTAGTTTATTCATCAATGCGGTTGGTACGAGGTAACGAGTAAGTTGAGATACTTTACACATATCTAGACGGTGCGAAGGTTGGACGGAGAATTGCTTGTTGCTGATGTACAATTCATACCCTAAATGATTATCGAGCGTTACCAGGGATCCCTACTAGATATCTTATTTTCTTAGCTATCTAATAAAATTCATTTAGAAAATAAATAAATAAATTTTTAACATCCCAAATTATCCCAACGATTTTTAAGATTCTTTTGGTCTTTTAATTGCTAATTTTAGGTAAGATGATATAAGATAGAATATATATGGCCTAAGTATCCTGCGGACAATCAAGCAAGGGTTGTATTGTGTACCAAATTCTTGGGTCTGGAAAAGGAGGGCATCACAAGCGACAATAGAGTTATCAAATGTAAACGCGCAATGTGTTTTCATTTGAAATCTATGGGATTCGTTGGTTTGCATGTGCATTTGCGATAATGTCTACCCCTGTCCTACATGTCTCTTCTTCCCGGGAAGCTGATGCGAATGGGGAAGGCTGGTAGCAAGTAAGATAAACCAGATAAGAGATCAGTCCGCGTGATGGTAAAAAGAGTGGGATAATCCCGCACGATCCGGCTCTTTAGCTGCCGTTTCTGTTGGTGGGAGATAATCACTCACAACACCAAGTCAATAGTCACGATGTGATCAGAGTCTAGAGAGTCTCAGTGGAACAGACTGGAAGGTCTACAGTGGCAAGACTGGTCTGTGGTGATGCACAAGGCCTAAAACAATAGATGGCAATGGCTGAGTACACCATCTCAGAATTCAAAGAAGCTACAATATCCGTAAGCTGTTGCAACAATCCCATACTTACCCAAGACCCTATCGCGAGTCACGATCGAATTCCCCGCTCGGAGGCGGCACAGGCGCTATGCATGTTGGCAGCCATGTCGTGTTTGTGAGGGTGTGCTCAGTGTCGCATCAATAAGATGTGCGACCCTTGGGCGACTGCGCTGAAGCACGAGTAAGAGATAATGGTTTGATTCGTGATGAGCCAAGCAAAAAGGCAGCCCACTGGACGAGAAGTGAGAAATGAGAGGGTTTATCTCCACCAGTTCATTGGATTACTGCAAGGCATTCAGTGCAGCTTCACAAGATGGCGATGGAATCTTTCGATCTACCAATACAACATATGATTGTCACCACTGAAGGACAACCACACAGAGCATCGCCACTCAAGGACCCCTAACAGAGATTGCCATGATCTTCGCAACCCTTTCACCATCATGAATCCCTCCTCAGACAGAATCGCTTCATCATTCATCATGGCCCTAAATTTGGTTCGTTGCAGGCCACGGCCACTCACCGACTCGGAGCTAACGTTCCCACCTTGACTGCATCGAGATCGTGAAGGGGTGCAGCCTTTCAGTGGGTTTGCTTGCAGCTTTTGGGGGTCATGACACCCTCACTGACGCCACTTTATCTGTGGGGAAACGCGTGAGCTTGGTTATTTTTTGTGCTAGGCTAGGGTACGTTTATAGCTTGATATGTAGCTTATTGCATCTTTGTGTTGATATAATCTTGATATCAATCGTTGCCATCCCGTTTCTCTTTGTCGCTCCTGTTTTCTACCTCGTTGTCGTTTTCTTGATAGAATCGCGGGTCAAATTCGAGCTTGCAGATCCTACTCCAACCTCTCCCATATCATCTTCACTATCTACACTCGACTCTTGCGGTTACTTTGACTCTCTCAAACAAAGGCAATGCCGCTAGATTCATCGTCTCCTCTACTCCCCATCTCTACACCCACAGCCATCGCATCACCGTATGAGCAGCAACCGCCTCCAGAGCCAACAGCCGCCAACCATGTCCAGCGCTTCGCTATCGCGACATTTTCCCTCGCCCGCTTCCTCCGCGGCGTCTCGTTGATAGCATACCCACGCTTTGGCCTCTGGGCCCTCGACATAGCCCCCGATGGCTCCGCATACATGCTCGCCAGTCTGATCGGCATCCGCGACATTCTTCTTTCAGGCCTGCTCTACACGAGCGACACAGCCAACGCCGCCGCCGACCCCGCTGCCCGTCGCGAAGTGACCCGTGCGCTGGCTACGACCCTCTTCAGCGATGCGCTGGACGCCTTTGTGCTTATATTCTACGCTGCGTGGTCCGACGACTGGGGTAACCCGATCGCCGTGATTGTCATCTCTGCAGTCATGGCCATCTTCGAGCACTTGACGCTGTGGAGCTTCAGCGAGGATGACTGGGTAGGGCAGGAGGGCTGCAGTCTGGGCGACGACAAGAAGGCGAGAATGAACGCATGGTTAAGAGAGCTTGAGCGGTACGATCCCGAGACGTATCGGCCTGGACCGTCTGTTCCGCCGTCGTCGCGGGCTTCGTTTCGGCAGTACGGGTCTATCGTCTAGTGCTGGTAATGTGTTACGTGCTATGGTCGTGGTGAAAAGCTGAAGAATTGGTTGATATTTCATGCGCTGGCGTTGAAGAGTGATGCATTTTGGTCGATTTGAAGATGGCTGTCTGGAGTTTAGGTTATGTTGCAAGCATGATACCTTCTGCGGTCGCATTCGATTATTTGAGTTTATAGTTGTGCGCAATACCACTTCTCTTTTGGGTTGATTAATCTGTTTGTCAAATGCAACGAAGCTATAGGGCTTGTGTTGGAGAGTACTTGTTCATTGCTATGATCTTAACACCAGACACTGCCTCTTGTGTAGCCACCTCATGCTGTATTGAGTATTTATGTACAGACGACGCATGAAAGTGAGTATTTTATCGTGCTAATAGAAAACCACGATAAATCCTCACTCCAGTCTTTGACAGAGCAAACAATACCAGGGTCGCTATGGCGTGATAAAGCCCATCTGAGGCATAATCCGGGGTCTTTGGTCGTCTCTTAGTTCAGGTGGAGAATTGCCGCTAGCATCTTCCGAGTCCAAGATAGATAATGAAGAAATAGGGATTTTTTCTTCTTCAGTTTGCCTCATTCCGCCAACCTTGGGTACTCTAGTTCTCACTCACTTTGTAGTCAGGCCTTGATTTTTTCTTTCATAATGGCGGTCCCTCATGTGAAGCGTGTGGCTGTCATCGGCGCTGGACCAGCGGGTGCCATCGCTGTTGATGCTCTCGCTCAAGAAAAGACGTTTGACCTCATCCGAGTATTTGAACGTCGTGAAGGGCCTGGAGGATGCTGGTAAGTCATCGATATTCTATGATATCTCAAGGACGCAACTTGTCATGAAAAACTGCTTACAATTCCAGGATCGGAGATAAAACTCAACCTCCAACGATCTCCAACTTGGCAAAACTTGCAGACCGTACAGCAGATGAGCAATTGCCCATTCCCACTCAGTTGCCAACTTTTCGACCAAAACCTACGCAACCGCGGCATGAAGAGTCTTCACTTTATCCATACTTGGAAACCAATGTCGCCACGTCGACTATGGAGTTCTCACAGGAACCTATCCCGGCGACTCGTAGTGAGAGGTCAATTGGGATGCACGGTCCAGAGACGCCATTCAGACATTGGAAAGTTATGCGTGATTACGTCGCTGGGATTCTTCAGCGCAATCACTATGAGGATCTTATTTCATATAATACCACTGTTGAGCACGTTGAGAAGACGGGCGATGAGTGGAAGGTTGTGTTGAGAAAAGAGGGAAACAAGCAGGATTATTGGTGGGCTGAGACTTTTGATGCTGTTGTTGTGGCCAGTGGTCATTATTGGGTGCCATATATCCCAGCCATCGAAGGGCTGGAGCAGTTTGAGAAAACGAGGCCAGGAAGTGTTGTCCATAGCAAGCATTTCCGCGGTAGGGACTCTTTCAAGGATAAGGTAGGTCTTTTCAACTCGTGAGTCGTTCTCGTTACTAATGAACGCTAGCGAGTTGTTGCTGTAGGTGCCTCTGTCTCAGCAGCAGACATCGCAGTTGATCTCGTCGAAACAGCAAAGACGCCTGTTCACTGTGTCACCATCGGACACACCACAAACGTCTTCTTCGGGGATACAGCATTCGATCACCCCAAGATCAAGCAGCACCCGTCGATTTCCAAGATCACCGATCGGACTGTACATTTCATCGACGGCACCAGTATCTCAGATGTAGATCATATCATCTTCGGCACCGGCTACAGCTGGACGCTCCCTTTCCTACCCTCGGTCCCAGTGCGCAACAACCGGGTTCCAGGTCTATACCAGCACGTCGTCTGGCAAAAAGACCCCACACTCCTCTTCGTCGGCGCTGTGGGAGCGGGGCTCACGTTCAAGATATTCGAGTGGCAGGCTGTGTACGTGGCGCGCATTCTTGCTGGAAGAGGCTCAGTGCCCTCACAGGAGGAGATGCAGCGGTGGGAGGACGAGCGAATCACGACACACGGCGACGGCCCCAAGTTCTCGGTGGTGTTTCCGGACTTTGAGGATTACTTCGAAGCAGTGCGGGAGTTGGCGGGTGAGGGCGAGTCGGGCGTGGGGAGGAAGTTGCCCAAGTTCAAGAGAGAATGGTTTAGAGATTTTATAGAGGGGTCGGAGCTGAGAAAGGATCTTTGGAGGAGGTGGAATGCGAGTGCGAAGGAGAAGGAGGATAAAGCGAGGTTGTAGACGGGCTTTAAAATTATAAAGATGGGTCGATTTGGAAATAGATTAGAGGTATGGTTTAGGGTTGATAGAGTATATATGAGAGGAGATTGGTCCAATGTGTTGGGCTTGTGAGACTCAGACCTCTAATTGTAACAATTTGGTAGCATACAAAGTCACTTCAGTTTGCCTGTACCCCAAGAACAGGTAATAACCAAGATGACTCCGGATTTGCATTTGCTAATGTATTATTGTAACATAGACGATACTGTGCTGGGAGAGGTGACAAATACGGAGAGTAACACGACACGAAAGTGAGACATGACTAGTTAACAGTAATCGGCGTGTAATCTCGCATTCGTTCGGGGAGAGGACGTCTCGGTTTGTACTCTATTGGGTTCATAGGTTCACGAGATTGGACATCTGGAACGACTAAGTGCAATGCTGAATCTACGAATAAATATGTAGTGAGACTCGGGAAGATCCCTAATAGGCTTGGGGTGGCACATCCGTCAGTTGTTATCGCACCAAGTGCCGCTGCGTGTTGGTGGAGCATTGATATTGGTGCCGTGTTTCATTCTGAGCTACGGGTTTAGGTGCCGACACGCATGGTCAGTATGGGGACTGTGTTGAACCAGGACATTGAGCAGGTGAAGCATTTCCATGGTCTTGATTTAATGAATCATAAACGTAACGCGATGCCAGCTGTGCTTCACAGACAGCTCTGATTCACCGACCTTTAAAATTACGATTCAAATCACCTCGAGTCTATTTTCAGACAAATATAGCCAACTAAACTCCTTATCAGTCGGTTACGTAGATTGCAGTGCACTAACGTTAGTGGCTGATAGTGATGCACTTCCCCGCGTTTCTATCTCGTCCCATCAAACAGGGCCTGGAGATATAGCTTGCCTCCCCCATGTCGGGGTTCTGTGATCGTTCCTTGCAAGTCAACTTTCAACGACCTGAGTTTATCACCAATTCCAGTTGTCGAAATGCAGACCAAAACTTCGACTACAAAAACCGGCTGCAGACGCGTATCAAAATCAAAATCGAACAATCCGACGAATGCGCGATCACGATCGGGTTGTGTGACTTGCAAGGCCAAGCATGTATGCGATGACCTCAATAGCAGCTGAACTCTGGTGAAACTAACAAAAGTTCAATAGACAAAATGCGACGAAACAAGACCCGAATGTCTGAGATGCACTCGCAAAGGGGTCAAATGTGGCGGTTATTGGAAAGAGTTTAAATGGTCCTTCAAACATCAACCCGGCGACACCGACGTGAACCACCCTACTAACGGAACATCGCCATCGTTGAGAAGAGAGTCCACAATTCAGTACGACATTCCCTACAGCGTGTCGCCTTCCGCAATTCTAGATAACATAACATCTGATCCAACCGGACCGTCGCAAATCGACGAGTTACTTATCGAAGATGACACTCCAATCCCGGGCGATGTTCCGTGGGCGAACAGTTCCTGCACCGATTCAGAGGATATCTTTGCGCGGTCTAATTCCATCGTTGAAACAAGCGAACCCGGCGACATGACAGTATCTCACATTGAAGTAGCATCCGCGGCCCCTATGGAATTGCGCTTCTTCGAAGGGACGCCTCTTACCGTCGGCCTCATCACCGACACATCATCACTCCTCATCAGCAACTGGTTCGAACAGGTATGCACATTATGGTCCGGCTTCGACTCGGAATTCAACCTGAACCGAAAACTGGCCCTTGAACTGTGTACGAGCTCTCATTCTGTGTTTAGCTCCCTGCAGAGTATGTCGGCTGGCTTCTTATCTAGTCGACTACCGCATATGAGACAATCCGCAGCGTACTTTCTGCAAGCCGCTACTGCGACCGTTCTATCAGAAGCTGAAGAGGCTTTTCGAAATCCCTCCGACATGATGCCCACCGGTGCGCTGTTCTCGTTATTCTGTCTCGGCACGACGGTGTGTTGGGTGGACGCGAGACAACTGGGTCTCCCATTCTTTCGATCGGCTCGCAAAATCTTGGATCGGCTAAATCGGCGTCTTGGGAAGCTCTCAGCAAAAGACCTAGAGCTTTTGTCCTTCTTTAATAACAGTCTGATGTATTCTGAGATGCTGCTTGCGGCAGTTAATCAAGACGATGAGTCTCTCGACACAGAGGATCTAGTGATAGGGCCCCAAAGGGACAACTCGATGCAACTGGCCGAGCGATACACCGATAATTCACCACATCCATGGACTGGTATCTCCCCGATTGCATCGCAGCTCTTTGCCCAGGCAATTCGACTCTGCCGAAGCTTCCGTCGAAACCTCAAACTGCCAAAAGAAACAGGCAGGGATTTCCAAAGAGCGTTGGAAGAGATCCAAGAGGCGCAGCGTTTGGAAGAGCGCATCCTTGGGCTCGATTTCCAGAGCAGCCTCTGCGTGGCTAGCACGGGAGACTACCGAACACCACCACAGCACCTCGCCCAGGTCGCAGAGGCCTACAAGCTTGCTGCATTACTCCAGCTTTACCAGACATTTCCTGACCTCGTTGCTTTAAGACTACCAAGTAACTCCGTACACGCGAATAGTCGACATATTCCCTGGGAAGAATGGATCATTCCATTAAGTCTCCGTCTCGTCAGTGTCCTCGAGCACATCCCTCCCAATTCAGGTACACGTGTCATCCAGCCGCTACTGTACATAACCGCCAGCACAGGTCTACGCTATGATTCAACAGTATTGCTAGACATTCCCGGCTCTTTCCTCGGAACCAGTATGCCCTCGGGCTTTCCACCCGATTTGTTCACATCCATGGGCGCGCTGGGCACACCTCCCTCCCCCGCTGCTGTGATATCGCGCATGTCCCTCGATATAAGCAATGCTCGACACTTCATCACTGGACGGCTTAATATGCTGGAAAACAGTTTACCACCGAAGCCGGTTGTTATGGCGAAGGAATTGATTAAGGCGATTTGGGAGGCCTACGATAATGAACCGCCGGGATCAGCTCTGGTGCATTGGGTGGATGTCATGGAGGATAAGAATTTGCGGTCGATGTTTGGGTAGTTTTAAGGCGTGTGTGTACTTGGAGTATGGGGTTTGTCATGATAAGCGTTCTGAACACGATTTTCTGAATACTGAGATTTCCTGGAGTTTGGTACTGATGAAAATGACTATGATGTGATCTTAAAATTGTTCTTCATAATTACTTATTAGAATAGCCACTGGCATTGGTTCATATCATATCCTGACTTGCGTACAAGTATTTCACGGCGAATAGGGACTGGTTTATTGGCTTGTCTTTATTGTGATATATGGTATGGAAGTGATATATCCATTGATCATGATGTCGCTATTATATTCACAACCTGCTCCATCCTCATCTTTGCAATTAGAGAGCGCCCAACTTTCTCGCACCAGTGTAGAAAGCCAGTCCAGTATCGGGCGATGTAAAGGTAACGGTGGCACCGTTGGGAATAAAGAAGACATCTCCAGCCTTGGCATGGACCTTCTGACCCGTTGAGTCCTCGAGCGTGAAGTTGCCCTCGAGGATAATCTTGGTCTCGTCGTATGTGTACGTGTATGTTAGGGGCTCGCCCTTGTTGACGCGGAAGAGACCCATGGCCATGGGCTTCTCGGCATTTTCAGGTGTTGAGTGGATGTCGCCGATGAATGTGTTTCCGCCTGATAGATGAGGAATCTCGAACTTGGACTGGCATTCAGGGAAGTGCTTGAAGGAGGCCATTTTGAAGAGGTTTTATTTTGGGTGTGTTTGGGAGTAGAAGAGATGATGGTATTGTTTGATGTGATTGTTTTTTTGATACATATTCAAGACAGATGGGCTTTCATATACTCCTTCTTTCCATCAGCAGCCTCATCATCAACATAGACATAAGCCCAAACGCCCTCATTCCCATTCCCTCTTTGGACCAATGTTACCGATGTCGTTGCGGGGACGATAAGCCGTGATAGCGTGGGATTGCCTATTCCGGTCAAGTTGGCCGGGCTCCGAGATGGCGGGGGAAAGCCCCACGCCGATACGGGTGGACCGGATCGGCTTGGCTGCTTGGAGAAGGGATTCCCGGTATGTTTGATAGCGATGTGACTTTTCTCCACGGGAAGAGTTTATGGCATGAGAAAAGTGACGAAGTGGGAATGCGGTAGGGTTATAAGTCTATGGGCTGTACGTAGTAAAGGTCATTGAAGAGGTTGTAGTCTGTGTTCTGTGTATGTTGTGTTACGCTGCGGTCGTATCAATAACACCATCATTCTTGTTGTCTTGTCTTGAGTAGCTGTCTACCAAACATACTGCTTGTTTCATCATGGAACTCACATTCTCCTCTCTTGGTCCCCACGAGGCCGTCATCCTCCTCAGTATCCTTACAAGTCTAGGATTACTTACCTACAAACTCCACGACGTATTACAAAGTCGTAAAAGTTTCCGATACAAGAGCAAACTCCCTCCAGTCTCTCACAATTACCAACCAAGCAACTATAAACCCCCGGTCCCAGAACCATACCCCAACTGGTCCATCGATACGACCAAGCCTCTTCCCTACAGAGCATTTCGATATGGACCTACATATCAGGTTACCATGGGTCTGAGGACATGTCCCGTGCAAGAGTGGATTGAGCTGGATAACCACTATCCAAAGTACCACGCCGACAAAGCTGCTCGTATCGCGGAGAGGGGAACAAAATGTGTTGATACGCATCCTGACGCCTTTCCTGCTGCTATTGAGCTTCTCCAGGAGCTGGCTGATTACCTTCCTGCCCGTTACCCAAGTCTCTTTGAAAGAACTTCTGTTGGTATCAAGAATAAATGGTCTGGTGAAGACTTCAACATTGTTGAGCGTCCACTAGCAGAAGACCCTATGGCCATCTGCGCACGCCTCGTTCAGGATGATCTTGCCATCATGATAGAGCGTCCCGACGGCGAATACTACCTCCTCTCGGGCGCCATTCTTCTTGCTGGTTTCTGGCGTCTCTCAGATAAATACGGCATGTCCCTTTCCGAGATCCATACCTCGGGCGATGTCCCACACTTTAAGGAGAAGCTCGAGACCGGAATGTGCAAATTCTTCAAGCGCCTCCGCCCCGAGACGGTCTACAACCGCAACAATTACTTCATCCAAGTTGACGACGATCTAGCCTGGAGCTGGAGCATCGGCAGCGAAGATGCACCCTCAGTGAGCTGGAGCACCGCCGAAAAGAACAAGGCGATCCAACACCACATGTTCCGTTCCGAGCGTCAGTCGTTGCGCCGGTTGCCCAAGACGGGTGCTGTAGTGTTCACGATCCGAACGTATTTTCACCCTGTGACGGAGATCGCGCAGGAGGATTATGTGCCGGGCAGACTAGCGAGTGCTGTGAGGAGCTGGGATGATAAGGTTTCGAATTACAAGGGACGACAGAAGTATGGAGAAGTGTTATTGGAGTATCTCGATAACGAGCATGAGAAGCAGGTAGCGAGGGGGTTGGATCTTGAGGCGGAGAAGGATAGGAGATACCCTTGGTGATTATTTTGGGCGGTAGAACCGATGCATCGATTAGATCATTGATCAATGGGAACTTGAATGAAATGAATCACAATTGCTTTTTATAATTCGCTTTCTTTGTAGTGCTATGCTTGGTGGTCAAGTTATATGAGCGTCTACGCCGGAAGCGTCGCAACTCGTTGTATATGCAACTGTTTACTAACGGGCGTTGTTTCCGCAACTCGAACCTGTGATAGATTTTCTCGCAGATGAGGGCGACTCTTTACCTGACGCACACAAGAACAGTTGTCACATAGTCAACACTGGCTTATCAATTAAATTAAGTAAATTCGCTACATAAGTTACTCATAACCCCTCAAACATTAACTCGTATTCCACTTCCTTTCCCATCCTGGAAAAAAAGGATTCTCATTCAGCGTAGTCGGCTCCCAATCAGCTGGAATCAACCCTGTCTGGATCTGCTCAAGCTCCCACTTCCTCAACGAAGGTTTTGCCACATGTTCAACATGCCATGTACCCTTGTATCGCATGATGTTCTCCTTTCCTTCATTAAGAACCTTGAGAACGAGGGACGGGATATACGGTTCGTCTCTAAACTCGGTCATCGGAGTGAAGAGAGCCTTGAAGTTGAAGACGATGGCGCCAGACAGAGGAAGTCTGCGCAACGTCTGCCAATCGACTCGTAGATGTACTTCATCTTCGCTCAAGGATGGATTCTGGACCTCTCTAACCTTGAACTCTGGGTCGTCGGCAGGAATGAATAGTGGTTGTCCCACTTCGAGACCCCATGATCCGCGTTGAATAGGACTGTTGGTAGGCATCTTGGTAAAGAATCTATCGCCAGGTTAGCCATAAGTAATTGACCCAGAACTTGTTGACATACCTGTCCATGCTGAACTCCATCTTTTCCTTGTAATCAGGCACAGTGGCGTGAATCTCAGGCAAGCCCAGCCCAATCTTCTCGCTCAGCTTCCAGCCTACAGAAGAACAAATAACACCCGCTCGGAAGCTGTAGCGCCCCGTGGCGGGATCTCTTAGAGTGAGAGCAAAGTCTTCGGGGACGTGCTCGAGGAGGAAGTTCAGAGGCTCAATGTGATTCAGATCTTGCTTGACTCCCAGGATATGATTGACAAAAACCTTGCCACGAAGCTCGAATGCCCTGGGATACCGTGCGCAGAGGAATTGAATCACCATCTCCATCAGCTCTTTGCAAGCCAGCTCAGAGCCTGGGAGGGCCCGCAAGACATCTGCACCGTGCTTGGCGTATAGTGCTTTTCGCTGAGCAATTCGCTGGCAGTATGTGCTTTCGATCTCGAGCCAGAAATCTGGGTCTAGCTTCTTGAGAGCTTACTAGAGGTCAGTGTCGTCGGCATTGGGGTGAGCATATCTCTACTTACACATAGTCTGGTGATAAGCCCATCGAAACGGGCGGTACGGCCTTGGTAGAGTCGTGTTGACATTAAAGTTCTCCAAAGGCACTGGTAGGGGAACACCAGATAGTTTCGCATAGTCAGGGAAATCGCCCAAGCGTCGAATCTCATCGACACTGAATCCAGTGAAGTTGAACGAGTTGGGGTTTGCATGACGATAGTCCTCATCCAATCTTAGAAGAGATGTCGACGACAGAGAAAGATCTACATTATCGGCTCTAAAGTCCGGGGAGATCTCAGGGAGAATATGCCGTAGTGACGGCGGATATACATTTGTGTAATCCGCTGTAGCAGTCCTCTTTACGGGCTCTGGTGGAGGAGATGATGAGTAGGCATATCGAGAAAGAGTCTTGCGCTTGTGTACAAGATTGTGGGCCAGAAGGCCGAGACATGCGCACGCAGTGAGGCAGAAGGACGCGATAAAAACAGTATGAACTGTGCTTGCGTGAAAGTCTGAAAGGACGAGCATGATCAATATTGACGACCTGATAAATTCTGACGATCGCAGAGAAGAATACACCCAAAACTGCACTGCCAGCAGGTCCCTTTTCTTTATGTCGTCTGCATGAAACCTTGATGCACCATCAATGATACGCCAACCACCTGACGATAGCCATTACACCTATCGCAGCAGACGCCTTCCAAGCCCAGATCAGGTCAACCTTTGAGAACATGGCCGGGTTAACATGACCATTTTGGGATGGTCGAGAGAGAGCACAAAACGCGGGGTAGAGTAGCGTTGAGGGAAGCTTATCGGATCAGCATTGGGCGTGTGACGTGGTGGTTGATAAACAGATAGACGTATCTACGCCACTGAATGGGAAATAGTTTACGGCGGTTCTGCAAGAGGCATTCCTTATCGCGGATATCTAACGAGTCTCGACTCTTGTGACAGACATTGAACTTACACCTCCCGACATGGTAAACAGCGAGTCCAGATAGAGTGAAAGATATAATCTCATGAATCCCACAAGTCGTACTTCAAGCTCTGTGGTTCTCCAAATATCATGTTATCGAAGCAGATCTGCCGCTTTGATTTCCTTTGTTGTCTTCTAGCATGAGTAAACAGTTGGAAATCGATGGTATTTTCGCAGACGCTAGATGATCGAATTCTACTCATTTTGACCCTGTAAATGCCAGTGTATTCGATTGAAGAACCATATATTTATTCTGAACCCGAAAAGGATATCATGGCACTAGAATTCGTGCTTACGGATACACGTGATGGAGATAATCTTAAGTCCGTCATGTCAGATTGTATCACTTAGTAGTCAACATAGACCTTTTCCCATAAGCAAGAACCTTGATATCCTTGCATTACATCTTCACTGTCGCCCAGAACCTCAAATCTGCACCATGTGGGACACATTCTTCTACCGCGGCGCCTTCGCCCTCTCGCTAATCCCCGGCGTCCTTGGTTTTTCTACAATATTCCGACCAGAGAATGCACTCAGAATGATCGAGTATCCTGTCCCGTCAGAACCTCAGAGTCGAAAACTTGCCCTTGCGCTGTCACGATTGACTGGTGTCCGCAATGTTGTCATCAGCGGCCTCTTGGTCAACAATGCTCTAAGCGGAGACAAAAGAGTTATGGGTTTTGGATTGATTGGTGCGGTGTTTTTGCTTTTAGGTGATGGTTTTGTGAGCAAGTCGTTCCTTGGAGGTAAGGAGTGGTTTCATTGGGGATACGTTCCTGTTTATGTTGGCTTTATCGGCGGGCTGCTCTATCCTGAGTGAGTACGCCAGGCATTCGATTACCGTCAAGCAGTTTTCTTGTGGATTCTTGTGGATTCTTGTGGATTATTCTGGTAACGAGGAGGGTACGCGTTGGCTCAAAGATATGTATTCGACTTTGAATTTTAACTTGGCTATTTCCATCTCGTTTTATAGCAAGATCTTGCCCACTTTATACTAGCTTTAGATGTTCGCATGTCAACAGGTTTAGTTTCAGGAACCAAATGATTTCAACAAAGCGATAATCAGCATCACCTTTTATATACTGTCAGAGGTCACCGGAGTCATGGGAAGGTCAGCATGTATCCTGCATTTCTCAGATATAGTCAATAAGGTCGTTCAATGAGTTTCCAATCAATGTCTTTGCGTATGTGAACCACCGTTGATCCAATGTCCACAAAGTAAAAAGGTCTCAATCACTTAACTGAAGACTTTGCACGCAAACTGCATTGTAAAAGAGATATACGTTATTTCGCGAACACAGAATCAACGTTGATGCTTAATTCAAAACCGTTGGATAGTCTGTAGAAAGACTTGACACTACTGGCTGCTATATTCTTGGCTTTACAATTTGCTAACCGCGACGGACAGTCCCCCAAACCCTTAATTAAAAGTACACGACATCCAATACACTTAATAACATACTCATCTTTGTCTTTCCACCATATACTGCTGAGCCAGGCCTCAATACGAGGGAGGGATAGGGGTAGCGGATCTTACTTATCCCGATGCACGTGAGACGCTCTCCACCTCAAGATTCGATCTCATTTCAGAAGCTGACGAGACAAATCAATATCGCCAACCAAATCGCATTAACCTTTGCTACAGCGTCTTTGTGTTTTATCAGTCTCTCGTTACTATTCTCACGTTCAAAATGCCTTCGCCAATTCTCAATGCTACGCTTCAGGCTGCGGCATTATCGACGGCTTCTAACATTTTTGCCCAGATGATCGAAGCTCGTCAAGAAAATGTTGGTGCTGATTGAAACCACATTCCAAGAATGAAAAGATTCATTCTAAGTGATATTATTCAACTCGATTGACTGACTCTCATCAGCGCCCAGCGTCTCTGGACATCGTGCAACTACTTCGTTTCGTCACCCTCACATTAATGACAGCCCCTCCCAACTACCACTGGCAAGCATTCCTAGAGCGCCAGCTCCCGGCATACCCTGCAGGCCAGGGACCTCAGCTCGGGCGCCTTGCCGATCTCGAGATGCAGGACGCCGAGGTTTCGCCCGAACTCAAGGAGAGCTACGAGGAGCGCATGGCGCAGATCAACAAGGATAGAGAATCAAAGTTTAGCACGCGTAATACTTTGACCAAGTGGTTTGTCGATTGCATCACTGCTGGTGCTATCATGAACACGGTCGCCTTTTTGGTGATTATGGGCTTGCTCAAAGGCCAAGGCGGTTCTCAGATCTGGACCAACATCAAGACTGTGAGTTTTGAGGTTTCTTATTTGAAATGTAAATCTAATGTCACAAAGGAAACAATCCCCATCATCGTTGCGGGCTATAAGATCTGGCCGATTGCATCTATTATTAGTTTCAGTTTCATTCCTGTCCATCGACGAATTGTCTTCTTGAGCTTTATCGGTCTTATCTGGGGTATTTATATGAGTTTGGTAGCATCAAGGGTTTAGCGAGTTCTTATAACCAGTTCCTGCGTCTACATGCATCGCCGTTGTTTGTGGTGGACTGAACAGCGTATGAATGTTTGGGAGACGGCCGAAATGTCGACTTATCTAAAAGAGATACACAATAAGGTCAACATCAACAACAATGGCCGAAATCTTGAACACAAGTATATCAAGCTATTGTCTCTTTATTGAGCGAACCAAATAGTATTCGTCAAATTCATAGGCATGACCCTAATAGTTTCTAAGCCAGTTGCATACAAGCAGTTATACAATATGAAGTAGGCCTTGCTCGTCATGGCTTGATCTGTGCCAATAAACGGCCTAGATCAAAAAACTGCGTCATGTCCTCTCGTGACAGATTCTCTGATGATGGAAGCGGTATGTCCTGCGGATTCTTCGGATATGCAGAGCGTATTTGAAGCGCTACAGCTAGCATTCTTTCCAAACAGAGAGCCGTCCACCAAAGTCGCCGCAAGTGCTCTGTAATGCAATTATGTGCACTCCCACGATTCTCTTTATCACTTTCTCGATCAATTGTAGCTTTATCAAGATGGAGTAACTTTGCTAGCGCGATGCTTTGGCTGATACAAATGAATGCCGTCTTTGGCTAGTTGATAGAATGATAGTAAAACGCCTATTCCACAAGTAAGCAGTTTTCAGTCAAGTTGAGCGATAAGTGTTTATCAGACTACCATCAGATTCAAGGTCTCCATATCATCTGGCGATGGGGTTTCTGAAATGCTAAATAAAGAGGCAACCTGGTAGAAGCCTGATCCATGTGTAGCCTCGGTCGAGCTGGAAGACGGTTCTACTTGGTCTTGTAACTGTGCTATCGACAAAACCATATAGAGTCGACAGAACCAATTCCTATGTTTGGTGTGTCTCGTGGGGTGGGAATATGTCTGCTGTATGCGCTCATGAAAGTTGTTGCGAAGATACCAGTGGAAGTCGCCATTATTCTCTTCAAATAGTTGAACAAGATTCATCACTTGGTTTTCCAATGGCAGCCTGATTGATAATTCGGACTCTGTGCCACAACGTCAGATTCATCAATCGGTATAGCTGATTTACTTGGTCTCAACTTACGATCATCCTCAAGCTGCAGACGGAAATAAACAAAATCACAATCTTCGCTTAGCTCAACTGACTGACAGGAGTCGGTTCGAAGAAAGGGATGCAGTAAAGAAGATAGATCCTTGAGCTTCTGGATGAAGTGCTCCGCGGCACAGCCCGTCTCTGAATAATCGATTTTCAAACGTCCATCACCGTCAGGTGACAAGTAAGTTTTATCAAACTGAATGGAAGAGTCTTGCAGGTCGTCTGGTATCTCGAAGCGATTACCAACATCGGCCTTTTCTTCCACCTCTCGAAGATAGCTTTCCGGTACAGTAATGAATTTCTTCTTTGTAGGGTAAACACAATCCCTATCGCGCTGAATGCAGCGTTGACAAGGAGTATCTAATAACGTCAATATTCAGAAACTTGAAAAGAGTTTACATGACGCACCTCCGCTGCACTTTAGTTTTTGTCGATGACATGCGGTACATGCCACAGATCTCCCCATCCTGGCTTTGGATCAGCTGGGGAATCTTGATGCTGGCAATAGCAAATCTGGAGCAAGAAAGAAAGTGATTTTGACTTGGATGTTAATGAAATTATCATCAAAGTTAACAGATGAGTAACGGCGATCTTTAATAGATCCATCTAGGTGATAGCCAATCCACGAATTCAAGCGCATTCACACCTTTGCACGACTGGTAATTAGACACAGCCTCAACAAATCCATCTATCCCGGTATCTCGAATCGTATTTGATCCGAAGAGATCGCCACGAGCCACGGAGAAGCCTGGAGAGGAAACAGAGCCGCTTCAAAGCCATCGAGAGACAACAGCGCTAAATTTAATCAAAAGTAAGCTAATACGATCTAGCCCCTATAGTACCATAAGAGTTAACCGCTTTAGACTAGATGATAAAAATACTTGGACAAGTTAGGGGGACTTATGGTGGATCTTTCCATCATCTTTTCCTACCTCTCAGCCCGGACAGTCAAGTCTTTTGACACCTCTTGCTAGCGTGACTACAGGATCCGTGCAAGTGGATCTGGCGCTTATTGGATCTCGAAATAGTGCAACTTGTCATGTGATAAATGTCTCCTCCAGATATCCTTGCCTGGATGAAATACGCGCATTGGTGCATCGAGCTACGGCAGAAAATGCCGCTCATCTTGCCGATTTCTCTTCTATGAGATATGAGTAAACTAAACTAATTGCTACATCTACACTGGCGTGTGTACATTACACCATCCACAACAACGGAACGTATTCACAACCGACTCCACGTCCAAGGTAACTTTCCACCAGCAGGAGCATTACTCCCCTCCCAGCCCGTAAGTTCAGCTAGGTCACGGCGGGGAAATGGATGAGGATCCTGGAAGCCAGCGGGTTTCTTTCCAAATTTCCAGCTCCAAAGATCCTTCAGCCCCGGTTCGAGCGTATCTTCCAGCAGATCGACCACGTACTTTCCAATGATGGGTAGAAACTTGAAACCGTGGTTTGAACCAGCTGTGGCGATGTACAGATTCTCTGTCTGGGGATAGGGACAGATGCGGAAGTTGAGGTCCGTGGCCATACCGTCCCTGGGATGTTGATCAGCTTTTGGTAGGATTGGTAGGAGTTGAACATACCAGCAGAGACGTGTGTTGACAAAGGGTCGGTCTGCAAGCTCGGGGATCATGTCTGCCACGAATTTTCGAAGCTCAACTTGGAGTTCTTTTGGACATCCATCAAATGGATAGTCCCCGACCGAGTGCAACACAGAAGCACCATCGTGTTCATGGTTGAAGAAATTAGTCACAAGTCTAACGCTGCACAGCTTGACGAGGCCATTCTCATCGGGGGGAAAGATGATGCCTAAAAGTATCAGTAAATTTCTCATCCTTTGGAACACTAAGCATACCCTGCTCGAAATCATCGATAATAGGAATATTCTTGTACTTTTCCATCTCATGCGGCTCAAGCTGGATCACACAGATAGCAGACGTCTCCGCTTTGACGTCGGTTTTAGCGCCCTCGATGAGGCCGGTGAGGCCCGCTCCAGCAGCAACGATGATCCTGTCGGCAGTATGAAGCTGGCCATTTGCTGCGATGGCACCCTTGCATGTTCCATCCTCGTAAACCAGTGTCTTGATCTGCCCAGCGTCACCAGTGATGTACTTGACGCCGTTTTTCTGTGCGGCATTGGCCATGCGGAGAAGGGCCTGACCGGATGGGACCTAGGAGATGTGAGAAATAGGTAACTCGATAAGTTTGGGTGAAAACATACCCAGCCAGCCTGAGGACTGTACAAGTTGGTCCAGTCTGGAAACTCTCCAGTCAAAGCAGGCCATTTTTGTCTCATCTGCTCAGCAGAAAGGTACTCTACGCCAGGTCGACCAGTCTCATCAGCCAGTGCCTTGGCATTTCCCAACCACATGTTAGTGTTCTCATGTCCTCCCATGATCCAACCGGTCTCGCGGTAAAGACCCCTGAAAAGAGAATCAGGATCCTTCCAGACATCAAGGGTCTCAAGGCCCAGTCGGGCGTAGTGTGGATTGGGGTAGTCAGCGCGGATAACCTTGTTGAGATCTGTGCCGGCTGAGTCTCTGGATGGAGCTGCGAAGCGATCGACTACAGTTACATTTTCGTAGCCACGTTGAGCCAGATGGTAGGCGGTGGAAGTTCCAAAGACGCCTCCGCCTATGATGAGGACTGATGGTTTACTCATCTGGAAATGTGATGCGATTACAATGTAGTGAGCAGCAAGTGGTATGATTTTTGGTCTATGGTGCCAACTCTAAGAAAGAGCTGGAATATTTATAGTATTGAGCGAGTGTATTTGTGATGGCTTCTGGTTCGCATACTTGATGTGAGGCATCTATGTTTCCCTCTGTTTGATAAGCACAACTTTGGCGTAGTTTCCTCCTCCCCCCGACGAAGACTATAGTCAATAATTGAAAGCTGTTTGAAATGACATCTACTGCAATTGCTTTGCCTCGCTTGTTTAGCGTCAAGTACCCAATTAAATAGTCTTATAATCGGGCTACAAGCGTTGGTGGCCGAGACCAGTCCATGACCATCAGAAATGTTTGCGCCGTAGATTAGATTAACCCCCCTCAGTCTAAGATCATCGGGCTAGGCTGCATTAGCGGCCGATTTGACACTAAATCTTGGCACACATTAACTTTAGCGGCTCCGATGTAAGCATAGGGATGGTGGACTTTCTGGCTGTAAACCCTGAATAATGGCTCAATACTACGTTGTAAACCTCCACTCGTATCCACGATTCGCAAGATATACTCTTACAGCTTAGTCCCAAACACTTTTGCCAAGATGTCGTCTTTTCTCAGGGGACTAGATCTTGAGAGATTGCTCCATTTCTGGGGAAACAAAATGATATTTGCATGTGATTGGCGGTAGGTTGTTATCTCCTGCTGTCATTGTGCAGTGAGAGATGAGATGTCAGTTTTAAACTCGCGGCTAATGGAATGCAGGGACAATGCTTGTAGTTGGAGCCCAAGAGGGGTGCCTGTAAAGAATAATAATACGACATCGCGTAGTAGATGGAGAGTATCTTGTAAAGGCTCGATTGTGCTTTGATAGAATCTCTCTCACGCATAGTAAAAAGCAAAGATGATACAGGCTACGAGTACTCAAACTCTACTCGTGCAGATTCATACCATAATGACGCTGGGTATGTTGTCCCTCGAGTGGACCGGTACACCTCACATACCAGCGATGTTCTAGACACAACGTGGCAGACCGGAAGCCAGCCCGTGCAAAATGACGCAGCGGCAGTATCCGACAATTCTCGTAGCATTGCTCGGCATCTTGCCTGAGACAACCTGATCTGATCTTCTCAACGGCATTTGCAAGGATGCGTGGATCACGGGTTGCCCTTACAGCTCACCGGGGTGGAACATGATATGTACAACGCCACATCGGAGAGAAGACTGCTTCCGAATGTTGTCATTAGTCGCGTATCACTCTTTTGTGTCATGGGAAAGTGAGTTATTAAGGGAGAAGATGCATGGCCATGAGACGAGGCATTCTTGGCGGAGCATGAGCACGGATCGAGGCATGATTCGTGCATCATTGGTGATTTGCTGCAATGCACATTCTAGCCATAGGGATCATGGAGACAACAATTCTCTGAGCGATTTCAACCCAAAGCATTGGACCCCTGAAACGAATTATGGCAAACAAACAACGTAACCTGAAACTGACATTCACTACAAGCAAGAAATCAATGCACGACATTTCGACACGCTTGCTTTTCCCGCAATTACCGTCAGAACTCATTCTTTATGCTTCGGCACTTGGGGAATCTTTATGCGGTGTCAAACTCTCGGTCTTTGTTTTTGCTTTTTCCTGCTAAAATGGATTGGGTGTGGATGGACCAACACCAGCCATTCGGCGGATTTTGTGGAGGTACCGAACCATTGTTTCGGGTGCATTAGCGTATCTGGCCTTGTTGTCTCCTTTTATGTGTGTCAAGTTTGCTTTGGCTTTGCTTCTTTCTGTTCACCGCATTATTAATCGCCCAGTGTAACCGTGACTCTGTTTCTCTGCAAGCCCGAGTCTATTCGTTGTCTTTGTGGAGAAACAACAACACAAATATCGTGGGAGTCGAGGTTTCGGACTTGGCCGATGACATGAGAAAAGAGACAACAGAGGCAACACTTCCCACTCTAATACTGGAACCGGTCAAGATGCTTGGGACGATATGTGATTGCAGACAATGGCATGATGGCAAACTAGCATTCCTTTCCCCTTTTGCATGAGGCTATTCACGATCTCGTATCGCGGGGAAAGAGGGGCGGGAACTCCAATTTCTCGGGATATGATATGACAGGTCCCTGATGTCATTCTATGCCTACTCTAGTACGGATACAATGTCTCAGGACCCCCGGAAGCCTAAGGTCAATGGGCAGATAAAAAGCCGCTTTGTCCATCAGCCGGTTTATTTCCTTTTCACAGAAACAGTGGGGGCATGTTGCTTTTCTGGGTTAATTCGTTAATTCTCTCACCGGATCTAGGTCCCGGTCACGGCAATACAACCTTGCCACGCTATAGAATTGAGAGAAGAGAAAAGAGACAACACCAACCAAAAGGAGCTGTCGACCGTTATCAAGATGAATTTGCATCCCTTTCTAGTAAAAAGAGCCCCAATTTCTAATCCTTCTAGAAGCCTTTTCTTTTCTCTTTTACATTCCCTTTTTCCTTTTCTTTCTCTGACACCCAATTCTGAGTTCATGGCTTATGAGGATAAGCTCACCTGTTTCCCCCTCTGGCATCTCTTTTCTGACACGCTAAATTAGAGACCGTAACTCGCCTTGTTCTCTCTTTTCTCGACCATCATTTCTTGCTTGTGCTGCGCCGTTTCTCCCCTTTTGTTCTCCACCGCCCCCCAAGACGTAAGCTTGTTGGCTTGCTTTACTTGACATTACTTGCACATTCCTGGGACATTCCTGGGACGGACGGCTCAGCTCACCTCATTTCATCCTTTTTCGATCCTCCCCCCTTCTACGTGTATCCCGCCCCGGAACCCCGTGTTTTAACCAGTCTGACCACTACGGAAGATTATTACCGCCCTTTTAGTTTCTACCCATTCATTAATACCCATCCCCTGCTCTTAATTCCTTGGAAAATCTTTGTATTCCATAAAGAGTTAACTCAACCCCCCAGCTCACTTGACGTTCTGGGACTGCCGCAGCTGATTGTGAACATTCCACGTTCACAACACCACTTCAATGACTACCCCAAACAGAGCTTCTGTTATTCACCCGCAATACGACACACAATCTGTTCAACATCTGCTAGCTCTTGTTCAACATTTAGAAGTCACTTCAAACACAATGGCCAAGCAAAATCCCCCCGATCAGTCCAACACTCTTGTCAGCGATATTGGCGAATATCTCATGCAAGCAGCCCAGGCCTGGGCACAATTGACAGATGCTCTTGTGGAAAGCCGACAGGTGAAGCAAGCGGTTGTCGACGCTCACGAGCAAGCCATGTCAAAGAATCATCTCTCTGATTTATCCACTGTCGTCTCCATGGATATGGACCTCAGCAAACTTAGGTTCGTTCACGCGCCCATCTTATACCATCCCAGCTAACAGAGTAGCAAAATTCGTGATTTAACAGCACAATTCTCTCAAGAGGTTAATCAAATTTGGCAAAATGACGCTCCGTATGGTGGAAAAGCATCATGACATATTCACTGCTTGTGTATTTGGGTTGGGCATGATTGGTTTTCCATAGGCGTTTTTAAAATGATATCCGCATCTTGCATTTCCTCACTATATTTGATCTCATTCACAGATTACATGCCTTTCTCGTGCTGTGTTTGGTCATTTTTGACTGTCCTCCCTGCGTCATATCATATCTTGCGCACAGACAGTTGCTGGAGGTTTCGTTCCGGCCATGCCATGTCCACTGGACGGGCTACTTTCTACTTGTCTATGTACGAATGTGTCACAGGCGAACCAGGCTGTCCGGCTGAACGAATATCCTAACCGAGTATGAAGCGTGTTGCTTCAGTTTGTCAAGAGAGCCTGGTAGATCGAAACTTTACAACATGCCACTCTTATTGTTACACAACATGCTCGGTCTCTATTCAGCCTAAAGCGCAGGGGAAAAGGAGTCATTCTCAAATTCCGGTATTTGCAACACCTGCCGTGACTACAATTCCAATCTCGTGGAGAAGAGAATTATGAACTCATCGATATGCTCTGCAGTACAGCCACATTAGCACAAAATGACATGAAACCTCCGACATACCCATGATAGACTAGCAGACTTTTCCCTGCCAAAACACTTTGACTTTGAGGCCTTCCCGTCTGTAGTACGGTAAAGGTGCAGTAAATACCGTTGCTTACTGCAGGGTCATGCAACATCCTGGCACAGCTCAGCTGTCGTATGTACCTAAATGACTCGGGTGATCCGGCTGAAATCAAGGGAAACCCCTGCATCTAAAAGCCGGCATGAACCATACCTAAAACATACCTGCCATAAATAAGAATATTGGGTATTTCTATTGCATGTCATCGTCATAAAATTGTCTGTTTATTGTCACATTGCAGTCGTTGCTGATCTTTATTGAATCATTCGCTCTTTTGTGTTGTTGGGATATGACATGTCATACCTCTCATCAAGCGTGAATAAGGTGCACAAAATAACACGGCATCGTTGTCTGAATGCCAAGGTGTTTCTGTGGCACCGAGACACCAAAAGTCAAATACAAAAAGAAAACCTTACTTGGCCAGGCCTCCAATCACTTGCCATCAATAAACATACGGTCAAGTTATCTAATCGCGGTTGGCTTTAGGTTCTAAATCCACATGTCGTCAATTTCAGTAGCCAGTCATCCTTATTATGGTAATCTGTAATAGATATTCTGAGGCTATAAAACTTCATCTAAACTTATTCGCTCAATGAATGCTCAGTTATTGAATATATATTTTACGACTAGACCAGCAGATTTTCAGTTTGAGCTTAACGAACGAAATCAGTCAGAGTGATATTTCCACTTCAACTCAAATGTAGATCTTCTTTTTCTGTGGTTTATATAAGAACTCGCGGCCCCTTCAATATGCCTGTACTCTCTCATGGCATTACAACGACCGCATATCTCCAGAATGTCTCCTGTCAGCAAATTCATGTATCTGCTACTCCCGGCGCTATGGTCGTTTGGAATTCTTGCAACATTAATCACCGGAGTCTCTTCCAGTCTATCCAGAAGGGCTATTGACCATGGCAGAATTGGACTGGATTTTCTCAGTCATAAAGGAATTCCTCCGTATAGAATGGTCCAAGGAGGGGTCAAGCTTCGAATCCTTTCGGTAGGGGATTCGATCACAGTAGGCTATGGACAAGGAACAGATGGACACAGTTACCGCTTACGACTGAGAGAGAACCTGGCAAGTAAGTATCAAATGAGTCCACGACAGAAGCAACCAGCTGACATCGATTAGACAATCAAGTCGTATGGGCTGGGACTGAGATGAACCCCAAGGGAGATATGCAAGACGGTTATTTTGTACGTTTAACCCAATATCTAGCGACCTTGATCATTCGATTGACTATGATGATAAAGGCAGCCTGGTCAGGCAAAACAATCCAATACATAGACAACAAGATTAATTCATCGCTTCAACAACAGCCCAACCTCATCCTGGTCGACGCAGGGAGAAACGATATGAACAGCAACCTCAGCATAGCCACCGAAGGCAACAGCCCCGAGGCAGCAATCCTACGACTCAAGTCAATGGTCGAGAAAATGATAGCCATGTGCCCTGACGCGACCATCATTCTTGCCATGCCCAGCAACGTATGCGATAGCAAGCAGTATTTTAGGCAGCGTGAAAGAATAAAGGTCTACAGTAGTCTCATCGCTGAACTCGCTGAGGAATTTAGAGGTCAGATGCATCATGTGCTTGCAGCTGATTTTGGGCCGTTTAGGCAGGACATGTTGAGTGATTGCGTTCACCCGCAGGATGTTGGATACTTGGTTATGGGGGATTGGTGGTATGATTTTATTTATCAGATTCCTAAGGGATGGATCCAGGAACCGCTTGGTTCTGACCCTAATCGGACGGGATCTTCGCACTATTCATGATCAAGGGTGATTTAGAACGAGAACACCTCAGCTTGGAGTGAGGTTAGACTGTGCCCATAGAACTTCTGTTAAGAATCTATTATATGGCTTAAATATGGCTTTCGTGCTGAGAAGTAACAGCACACATCTCAATACTTCTGATAAGACTGCTACTTGAAATCAAATTGTTTATAGAGCAAAGATATCTAAGAAAGCAAAACGCAAGCTCCGTCTCACAATCCCTTGACCCATGCTTAAGCATCCATCTTGATAGTTGCCACTGCAAAGATCCGAGGTAAACAAAACAAGCCACAAAACTCAACACTCCTTGATCCGTTCAATTCATTTCAGGGTCTCGCCCTTGTTCTCCGCGGAAGCAGCTGCAGCAGGATATACACCAGACTCATCCCGTCCATGGATATCTTCGTACATATCATAATGAGGCATACCTGAGCGCCGAGAGCGGCCAGAAGATGCTTCATCATTTCGATTATGGGCTTGAAAGTTCTCGATCTGATAGGGCTGAGCTAGATCTTGGGGCTCGGAAGATTTGCGACGGCGACAGCAGAAGGTCAAGACCTTGGCGAGAAAGAAAAGGCGCCGGAAGTCGGGCATGATGATCTTGATTTTGGTGAGATTGTGTGTGTGTAATGTTTGTTGGATTGTGTCCAATGTTTTTTGAGTAGAATAAGACGGGAAAGAGAACAAGGAGCTTTGCAGTAGGTTTGGCTATATTATGTAGCAATTTGCATGCGAGTGTTGTCCAACAAGACTTGATGCAATTTCTTTGAAGCCGCAGGGTTAGAAACCTGAAAGTCAGTTTGAATACGAAAGTACAAGGTATTAACAAACGATGCATGGTCCGGTTTTATTCGTTCAGACCTCCCTGCCAATACAAGAGAATAATAGGTTCTTGCGTTCGGACAGATTCTCATACAAACTCATTCTTAGAATAGAAACGTGTTTTCAGGTGACATCCATGGCATTTTTGCGAGAAACATGAATTAGGTAAAATGTAGCGAGTTGCTCTACACAAACGAATAGTCATTGTATATTATAAAGGAGAGACCGTCGTTGCACCAGTGCTCCTTTGCTTGACTGTATCAAACAAGAGAAGTATGACGTTGACCCAGGCTCTCACCCAGAAGTGATTCTGTGATACTGGTAAATACCTAGCCTTTGTTTAACAACAATCACCACATTTACAAGTTATATCTTCGGTCCGGCACACGATAGCACGACCCTTAGATAACAAGCAAGTCATACGCTGATTACAAGCAGTGTGCTGTGCAAGCTCATTTGAATCATTACCAGACTCTTGGCTGGTCCATCATTTACTATCGATTTACTACTGCGGACAAAGCCTTCTAGGACTATAACTAATAGATTTCATTAGATAATTATGATGGTTGTAAATAACACAGGAACGGCTTTGAGATACAACAAGGCTCGTATCATGATATCAAAGAACCCGTTGTTTGCAGTGTACAAGGGTCCGTAAGCAAACAAAGCTAGAAGTGGGCTTGTCCCAGCAAACATCTTGGTTGGGATGAAGTAAACACAGGACTGGTTCTTAGAAACAATTCTGATATCAGTATTGTTGCAAAGAGACAAACCGTGCATTCCATATTATTCAAGATGGCACTCCTATCTCCTTTGATGATGTGACTAGCTCTTTGTTTATTGTAGATGATTATTGCTAGAGTACAAACATTTCCTTCGCATACAGGATATGGACTACATAATAATAGAGAAATAAGGAAACGATTTCTGATCAAATATTGTGTGGAAGAATATTCAATCACCCCTCAAAACGATACTATGTTTTTAATACAAATGGTCGCTCAGATCTTAGACACTAGTAATCACTTATAGATAATAATCATTTTTTCTGTTACTATTTGGTAAAGAGCAGAAAGATCTACATTACAAACATGGCCATTTCATGTCTTTCACTAAAGCTAGGAATGAATCATTTTACATCATCTTTGTCAGGAGCCCTGACTTGTCTTTTGACGATCATTGGTTGTCATTGTTATTGTTGATGCACCTTTCTTTCAACGCGCTCACAGGATATCAATTCTCCGTGGTTCTCGAATGTGTTGCTCTAGTGTTCGGTTTCGGTTCCCACGGTAGTCTAATGACTGCCTTGGTTCCGTATCTTGTTCTATGATCGTACAGTAACATTTTGCATCGAATTATTGTTCTCATTTTTCAGGAACAATAAGACCAAGACGTCCAAATAGCCGTTGGACACACTAACATGGTTTCTGTTCTTCAAGTCCAATGCTGTTAACTTTCTTTATCCCACCAAGACGCCTCAACATTATCAGAACAATAGAATACGATTTATCCAGATTTTCTCCTCTGGACGTCTATAAAGTCACCTAATTTCCCCAAACCATGGCCTTTCTCGCACCAAAATACACTTTTAAAGACTGTATCAGCACACTCTACCAACATCTCATACCAACCCAAAACTAACTCAAATCATCCAAAATGTCTCCCGCCAAGGACGATTCCGCTGCTTCCACAGCCATGGGGAACGTTGGTAATGATGAGGTTGACCGTAGCCAAGATAGTGCAGTCAGTCGAAAGCAGAAGCGTCTTGGGCGACGTCAAACTCTCAGCTTCCAGGCTGAGATGTCCTTTGGGCAGTCTACCTCTGAGGAGAATGGTAAAAAGAAGGATGAGGCTCAGAAGTAAGGACTCAACTCTCTGTAAGGCTTTACAATATGTCGTTACTAACCAGTATGTAGTATAGTGTGTTGTTCTCTCAAGGCTTACTCTGAGGCTACTAAGAGTGGTCTGACGCCAAATGTTTACCAAACACCACCAGTAGGAAATTCTGCATTTCCCGAACAGGATGAGCCGTCATGGAGGGTTCGCTTTTTGGATTTTTGATATGGGGTTGAAAGATAAATTGGTTGCTATAGATTGATATCTCTCATTTGTTGGTAAAGCACGCGGCGTTGTTCGTGAAATTAAGCCTTAAAAAGGTCGGTATCAGAGTGTCGAGAAATTGATTGACGGCTTCTACCATTTTGAATTCACTTGCATAATTTGATGTGATCTTGATTTATAGAGCGCGGCTCAAGTCATAGCTTTGGTCTCAACCACAATCCAAAACAAGGACTCAACTACCATCAGCTGTTACGTGTGGAATATACGAAAAATACGTGTTCTTACTCCTCACCTTTCTTGAAACCTGATTGTCGAGTCGGATCAAACTCTGGCCGATCTGACAGGTAGATATAAAATGTCATAGCGTGTGAGTTCGTGGAGGAATAATAGACAGACAAAAACGAACAGACCCCATTTACTCCATGGGTTTATTTTTTACATCTTCAAGGCACAATTTAGCAGCTGTTTGATTCATTGAATGGCACATCAAATGCAATTCTTTCATAAATCCAAGGATGTTGCAGATCAGTGATCTCCTATAAGCACTACGATGCGGCTCAGCTGACGTCCATTCCTCCAAAACCGGAAACCGGACATAAAAAGAGTTCCGATGCCCGGTCTCAGACACCAAAACTGGAGCCAAATCTCGCTGTAAGCCAACAAGACACGCTGAACCGGCCGTTACAAAAGCCTCCGAGCCCCGGTCTTACGGTCAATAAACAATCTTGACCTCCGGAGACTCTACACATTTGCAATTCCATCTTATCATTGATTTACTTTTTCTACATTTATTCGCTGCTTTTGGCATTGTGTCATAATGGATGAAGGCCTTATTAGTCAAGATGGCGATCAGGCTTGTCCGAAAACAAGGGCTTGTACTAATTGCGCCAGACTCAAGATGAAGTGTCAATGGCCTTCTTCTGGGTCGGGTCGCGTGGAAAATACTTGTTCTAGGTGAGATTCACTGGGGCATGAGACATGTTGTAAGGGCGGTGCTCATACTTTGTAGATGTTGTCGGATGAAGCTCGACTGTCGAGTACCTCAAGTCACACAGCGAAAGAAGCGCGGCAAGTCAACGTAAGTACACAGCTCATATCTAGACATGACTAACATTAAATAGAAGAGTCGCTCAATTGGAGAAAAAGATTGATGGCATCGTCTCCCTCCTCGCAAATCAACACAAGGGCCTCTCCCCTCTAACACCCGAAAGTCCCCAAGAAACCCAACCCCAAGTCCATTCAAATCCCCATAACGAGCCAGTCTCAATTCCTCCTCTTGTCCCTATCGGATTAAACACAATCTCCATCCCTACCCAACTCGCTACCGACCTCGAACTCTTCCCAGGCTTTCGCGTGTCGCAGCAACAAGCGGCAGAATGTATCAATGTTTACCGAAGGGACTACGTGCCAAATTTCCCCTTTGTTCCTGTGCCTAAACACATCACTCCTCACGAGCTGTACGCAGAATCGAGTTTACTCTTTTGGACTATCCTAGCGGTGGTTTCGCCTCTCGAAGAAAAGGTTCAGCTGGAGTTTAAGTTGTGGTTTAGGAGGTATTTGGCGGAGCACGTTATCGTCCAACAGGAAAGAACGGTGGATATTCTACAGTCGATACTGATATACTTGGGCTGGTAAGTCGCTACCCAATTCTTTTCTCTATTTCATCAGTAGCTCTGGAGCTGATCGATCTAGGAATGACTTTCACTTCTACGGAGAGCTGCAGGTCACAAATATTGTGCAAATGGCCATAGGTCTCGTCATTGATCTACGTCTAGACAAGCACTCTGGATTCCTTCTAGGTGGCCCAAAAACATTACTTGGAGATGCATGGACGTCGATGGGCAAACCCTGTCCCAAAGCAAAACTTCATCAGATGCCAGCCGATAAACGCGCCGTGTTGGGCGTCTACCACATCACAAATCTGTGAGTAATGGCCATGATATCATACTGAACTTGCAGCTTACCGAGTAGACTCAATCCGTATTTCAGAAAAAGCACACTCTTTAATTGGAGTGCTCACCTCTCCCAATGTTGCGACACTCTTGATGAGAACCGCGAGTATGAATCGGATTTATACCTCGTCTCCCTCGTCCGCATGCAACACATGGCCGATAGGGGATTCAGTGTGATCCCGCCTATAGACCTTTTCGATCCTTCGCCTCCTGTCTTTCAAGCGGTAACAGCCATGGCCCTCGACACTGTTCACCGCGAGCTAAAGACTTTCTTCGAATCGCAACCGGATAGAATCAGGAGTACTCGTTAGTATCACCATACATGCTCAACGTCCCATTACTGACTTGACCAGCTGGCTTCAAAGTCCACTACCACTCGCTTCTTGTCCGTCTCTACGAGCCTGTTCTCGCCATGAAACCCGTCAGCTTATCAACACCCGAAACTCCCCTCTCCGAACCCTTCCAACGCTCTGAATACCTCTGGAAATGTCTTGAATCCATCTGCGATGCCCTCGAGTATTACTCCGCCCTTCCCGCCGCGCAATTCTCCATCCTTCCCGTTACCGTGAGCTGCGTACTCGCCTTTGTCACCGTGACAGCCTCGCGTACCGTTCTCGGCGAGACCTCATCCGACTGGGATGTGAAATCTGCCCGCAGACGTCTGCAATTCCAAACGATTCTCGAGAAGCTCAGCGATCAGTTTGCACAAGCTGATGAAGAAGCGCAGCGGCTCAACCGAAGGCGACGTGTCATGGAAGATGGGAGCAGTGTATTTCTCAAATCGAGCTTCAAAGTCCGCTGGATTCGTCAATGGTATTTGTCCAAGATTCCGCAGGAGGAACAGCAGGAGCCGCAGACCGCCATGGAGCCATCGACCGTATTACAGAGTAACCCGAATTGGGCCGCCAACTTTCAGTTTGATGATGAGTTTTGGGCGGATTTAATGGCGGGATATGATGTCGAGTCGTTAGAAAAGTCCCTTACGACTGTTGCGGCAGTTCAATAGTCAAACACTGGGTCAAACACATGGGGTGGTTTTGTGTATTTGAACAGACACAACTGGACAAGCAAGCGCTGGTCATTAGACTTAATCGTGTACATTAAATGATACCATCAAAATATTCTACTTATTTCTTGTAAAGCTGCATATAGTTCTATTAGTTAGTTGGAATTCTCATGCTACTATAACCTTCAGTCCTCATCTACCGGGATCGACCGGGTTTACGGGCGAAACAAGGGTCCGGGGCCGAAATCGATTTCATTTCCCAACTAAAGCGGCTCCTTCAACATTCTCAGCAAACCATCACAAGCCATCAAGACCAATGTTCTCAATTCTTGTCAATTGATCTTATAATACTCGGTACACAATCGATCTCCAATTAAATAATGACACCCAAACCTATCCGGGATTGGGTCTATCTGGCCATAATCGTCCCTCAAATCATTGGCATGCTAGGTACCTCAACCTCAATTGAACTTTGAGAATCTCACTAACATCTTCAGTCCTCGATTTCACTGAATTCTATCCCACTTTTCTCTACGGCTCTCCCAAAGCCCCCCTTCACTTCCTTACCATCATCCGCAACACCTACCTCTCCCTCTCAGGCGATCCTTTCTACGGCGAAACCTTTCACGGCGCATGGCTTCATAGCATGTACTATGTTGAACTTCTTGTCCAGTTCCCTCTTGCTGTGTATGTCGCTTGGAAGCTCGCATCTAAGAAGTCGTCTGATGGTGCGACCGAACTCGCTGGTCTGGTCTTTGCTTGTTTGACTGCTTTTGGCTCTGTAGCCTGTGTGGCTGAACTTCAGTCCATGGGCCCTGAGTTGGTGAGTGTTGAACAGAAAACAAACCTGGTTTGGGGAACCTATTTCCCTTATGCTCTTATTCGTAAGTACTATTCTTGTTTTACTGAGCTCTGCTAATAGTGAAAGCTGGTTTCATGGCGGTGGACATGTACATGAGATTGCTGCGACGTGTGAGCAACGATGTCAAACCCAAGACACAGTGATAGACAGTAACTGAGGATAAGGGAATATCATATATAGCCAGCGTGGACATTGCTTCTGGCCTTTTCCTATCATAAATCTATATCGCCAAAGAATCCCAATATCTACCCGACTCCACAACTATACACAAGCCTTAGTCTATTCTCTTGTTTGGCTTGGAGTAGCCCCATCCATTACCCACAGTGTTCACTCCATATCCCAAAGGTGTCGCTCCCCCGAGGGCTCGTCCTTTGAGCCTCTTGGGTAGCACCACACCCAGTGTATACATGGCCGCGACCAACACACCAGCGCCGAAAGACACAAGGCTGTAAAATACGGTGCTAGCGTAAATATGACCGCCTAGGCCCTGCCACTCGACCTTCCCCTCCGTCTTGGGAAGCGCAGGTGTAGGGAACCAGCGTACCGACAATGCCAATGGCAACGGATCACCAATTACTAACTTGCGGGTAAATGAGCCCTGTATATGGTGTAGAGGGCTTGTACTATATGCAATGGCCGAGTCAAGAACGCCACTGTCATGGGGATGCGAGTGATGCTTCGGCGTGCTATGTAGCAGGACGTTCATGTGCGTGCTGATGTGGATATGGCTCAGCTGCAGTGTACCAGCAAGGGCAAAGACAACAGGAACATATTCGCGCTCGGGTAGCTTCTCGCCCACGACTTCGATCTCGGCGGCGGGACGGGCGGGGACGCGGCAGGACAAGGGCGCATCGGAGTGGATGTAGAATTCGAGGAGATGGAAGAAGGGATCGTCGATCATGGCTATTGTGCAGTTGACTTCCCCTTCAGTGCCGTACTTGAACTCGAGCGGGCGGCCAGTCTCGTTACACACAGGAAAAGGCTTCCATTCGATCTCGTGCTTTTCGTTCTCAAGGTGTTCACCAGTTTCCCTACACTTTGTTAGCAAGAATTGATTGTCGCACACGACACACGTACGAGTTACGACTCATGCACTCAACGGGAATAGCAGCGCCGTAGTGATACGACGGAAGACCATCCTCAGGAGCAGCAACAGCGAGTTGGGCCAATGCGCCAAGGGCGACAGCCCAGGTGAGAGCAATCATGATAGCGTAGGGCGCAAAGACGTGGTTTATGGATAGCCACGTTCCGGTACTCGGCGACTTATAGCGACCAGAGCCTCAAATTCATAACATGGCGATCAAAAGATGGAGGGGATAGAAAAGTCGATTTTCCTTGTTCTCCTTGATCGATGAAGCTGAGGACGAGGCCATGTGGAGATAAGATGCCACCCTTGTTTAAGTGCATCACGTGTCATCATTCCAGCGCCAAGGGATCAATTGACTACCTATTCGTATCTCAAGATAACAACCTCAAATTGAATGCGATAAATATGAGCTTCCAATTCTTTTCTGGTTGTGAATTCGGTCGATACAATTGGTGGGCTCCCTGAAAAGACCCTGCATTGCATCAACTACAAAGAGAACTCCAGGGGTCCAACCGGGAATAGTCCAAGAAATGTCTAATACCAACTGCCTAACAAATAAACAACTCCTAATTCTACTATTCAACTCTTCCTGTCATGCAAATCATCTTAAACTCAATCTCCCATCCCTCACCCTTGTACTTCTCCTCCAAATGCCCCCTGATCAACTCCCTCACCTCCTCAATCCCATGCTCCCTCCTGACCTCCTCGGTCCACCAAGACTTGATCAACCACCCCAACATCATCCCAAACTGCAGCACAAACTCCTCGGCGCTTTTGACAAAATACTTGTTTTGATGAACTGTCACGCGAACATCCTGAAATCCCTCTTTTGTCAAGTGCTCTTCGATCCACGCTGGGTTTGTCCAGTCGCCTTGATCGTGCATCTGCATCTTGATTTCTGGAAAAGGTGCAGGGAAGGGGAATGATTCGAATGCTGATCTCACGTCCGGGAGCCAGAAGGTGTTATCCTTGTGGAAGGTCGTGGCACCAAAGATACCACCTGGCTTGAGCATGCGTCTGCTGTCTATTGCATGTTAGTCTGTGTGAAGCTGTGGTTTCTGACACTTACCTGCTAAAACAGCATCTGGGTTGGGGATGAGATGAAGTGCCAGACCAAGGCCGACGTGTGTAAACGACTCCTCTGCAAGGCCGGAATTCTATCTCTCCTGATTAGTTTCCGGATGTCAAGGCACGTAGAAAAGCTCACCATTGCATCCAGCTTCTTGACCTCTGTATTCACCCATCCTCCCATACCAATTCTTTTCTTTGTGATATTTACCATACCATCAGCAGCATCAGCACAGACAAATGTACTCTTCTCAAGCACATCCCTGGGCAGAGTCTGTTGAACAGCTTCCGTCAAGACACCACTCCCACAAGCATTGTCCAGAAACGCAACAGGTGTCGAAGTTGTCTCCGATATACCCATCTGCAAGCGAAGAGGCTTTACCAGGTGAGGCAACATGGTTCGTGAGGCATACAGCATCTGGTCTTCCAGATTGTCATTGCCCATGTTGTTATAGAGCTCTTTGAGAGTCTTCATAGCGGGTTCGATAGTTGGGGTGGCCATTTTTGATGAGATTGATATGTTTCTCGCAAGTAATGTTATTGATCTGATCATGAATACTCTTTGAATGTTGCCATGATTGAATTCGGTCAGGTATATATGTTGGTGAATGTTTCCGAAAAGTCGCCGTCAAGGAGGCTAACTCGGAAAGTTCATCAAGGTATCAACATGACAAGTTAAACTCATAAGAGTCTTCAAATTAAATGATTCCGTATGATGTAGTTCCATCAAAGTTACATGTATAAGAATTAGATTATGTTGGTTGAGGGCGTCTGACAGTAGCCTCCCAATCTAGCTATCCTTCCATACTTTGACAAAATCGTACACAGTTGAGTACAAATGGTACAAAACAAATGTATAGACAATACAACGAATTACCACTTTTTATCGATTGTTTTTCTATCCCATCTCACAACCCAATGTGAGCCTAATCTATACCTCCCACCGCCTCAGCTCTTCAAAAAGCCTCCTAGTCTATAAAACGACCGTATTCCTCCAATTAAATCCAACACCCTGTAACCAAGGATCCGTACCATATAGATACAAGAAACTCTTACCATGCCGGACACCGTTTGTCTAGCATGGGCGACCAACCTCGCGAGCTGTAGTTGGGTTGAGTGTACACTCGGCGAGATTGGCCTTGAACGTGGTGCCCAGCGAGGACGCCTAGGTTTTCTTATGCGTTTGCTTCTCGCTGGGTATAAAACTCACGCAGAAGCGTGATAAACGTATTTGTTGCATCGTCGATGAGATATCTTATCGTGATCGATGCTGTATGAGGAGGCCAGCTCCATGACAGAGGAAAAATTGATGTGTGATCAAGTCATAACGAAAGTATTATGATAAATTAAAGCCAGTGACACGTTGTCATAGACTGTCGAGTGAGTCCATTCTGCAAAATTGTAAAGTACAGAGGAGTGAGTCTGCCTAAACAGCACATCTCCTTCAATCTTATATATCTGGATTTAGCCACCTCAGAGAAATAATTCCTACACCGACCTCTTTCTCTGCGTGAGGCCCGTTCGAGAGCTCATTTTCAAGCGTGGCATGTCGCCCTTCGCCTACGATCAAAGTGAGGCGAGCATATGCAGGCCTCGCCCCTCCAATGCCACGCCTCCCATTTCACTACTGGGGCCTTGAACAGGGCAAACAGCGGTGCAGAGTTAACGTAACGGTGCATACTTGTCTCGGTTCTGCAGTTGCCTTGTAGTAGCATATGAATCGATTGGATATCGCTGAAGTGGCTGTTATACCGCTCTATCATTAACACCATAGCCTAATATCACCAGACTCATATTCACTTCGACACGTTATCTGTTACATTTCTTCCATTCTTTTCAAAGAGGCGCCTTTTATCAACCCCTCATATCTTTAATAATTACATGTAAAAATACCTTGGACCTGTACAGTACAACGCACCAGCGTGCCAATTGGCGCCTATAGCATAGCATATCCATCATCCCGTTGACAAAAAAATGTGCCGCGCCCAACTACAAACTACTCCAAGCTTCCATATCTAGACCTTGTTCTCCTCTTTCATTCTCGTGTTGAGTTCGTCTAAGCAAATCTAAGGCTTCCCGTAGGCACTCGTTGTGACAGACCGTCCACCTCTCTCTTCAGCAACTTGAGCACTCGCCTGACATCAGCAAGGTCTGCACCGCCAGCGTTATTGCCATGTCCGGGCGGAGGTAAGGCAGCGTCGCATCTCTTGAGGAGGTCGGCTACAGATGCGCCA
This sequence comes from Fusarium heterosporum, assembly GCA_013396295.1. Classification (NCBI taxonomy): domain Eukaryota; kingdom Fungi; phylum Ascomycota; class Sordariomycetes; order Hypocreales; family Nectriaceae; genus Fusarium; species Fusarium heterosporum. The sequence goes on along the minus strand of JAAGWQ010000095.1, from coordinate 226,104 downwards.
ATTGCGCCACCCTTGCCTGCACCTCCACGGCGACGGGCTTCAGACACCCAGTCGTTAACAACGTAAACAATAAGCTCAATCATGCGGTTTCGCACGGATCCGCTGAAACCATAATCTTGGCTGTCGAAAACACCCTCCAGGACTCGAACAATCATGTCATGGGAAACCCCCAAAGTGAGGAATAGCTGGACGGGCCATGTGGGATCGGCACCAATGGTGGCGTCCTGTTGGTAAGCCACAGCGTAACGGCAGAGTTCAGGCAGGAGGTCTTGGATGGGGAAGATGAAGCTGTCGAGCGATGTGCGGTGGGCGATGTTCTGGATTTTGCTTGTCACAGACTCATAAGGCATCGGGGGCGAGGGCATTCCAGGTTCTGAGTTTTCTAAGCGAGACATGACCTCATCGTGTGTCTGTTGGATCAAGTTGCTCCATGTGCCCGAGATGGTCATATGGTTGCGGTAATCAGCGACATGATAGATGAGAAGACAGAGGTCGTAGTAACCAGCCTGGTCAGCATAGTCGTTGAAAAGCTGGAATTTGTAAGCAAAGGTCATCGACTAAAAAAGCAACACGAGGAAAATAAAGGCTTACCTCTGAAAGTCCTTGGATCTTGCCCTTGAGAGCTTCCTCGATCTCGAGAGCTCTCTCAGAATCGATACGATCATCGGCTCTTAGACGCTCCAGAAGATCGTCCTGGATATGAGCAATCTCGAGCAACTCTGTAACACTATGGTTGAGAAGTTGTTGCTGCTGTCGGCTCACTCCAGTTGTAGAAACGTTGGCGTTCGCCTTGGCCAAGCTGAGCAACCTGATTCGGTCCTTGATGCTGATAGGGAAATCGGAGTTAGCAAGTTCGGCCTGCACCTCAGCTGCGTCAAAGAAGCGGCTGCGATTTGTGTAGAACCGGCAGAGGAGGTCGGCATGCTCAATGTTTGTGCCAGCAAGTCGCTGAAGGAAGGTAATAACATGAGGTGAATCGATAGCCAGGATGCGGTCTGTCCAGCCTTGTTGAATGTACCACTCGTAGAGATCGAAGTGGAAGACCTCATCGTCTGATCCGTTCACCACCTCGTAAGCTTCGAGTCTCTTTGTAGCAATCAAAGTCAATCGGCCATCGACTGTTTCAGGCTCCCTGCTTGATGCAGCGTCCAAGTGGCTCAGAACATCGTGAATCATATCATAGCAACGCTTGCGGTCGTTAAAAGCATTGGCTCGAGGGTCAGTTGCAGGCTTTCCATCATTGACCCAAGACAGAGCCGTGTTACCCCTGTCCTTCTCACGGGCGACAACAAGGCACAGCTGGATAGCACCAGCGTAATACTTGAGGTCGATGTACTGTTCAACAGCACTCTGGAGGTTGGCAAAAGTAAGGCTACCTGCCACCTTCTCAAACAACCTCAAACTCTCGTGAAGCAAGCTTCGTGATTGGTTGGTCTGAAGAGGTTGGTCAGAAGCCCGCTTAAGCTGCTCCTGGGCCTTGAAAGTGACGACATCATCCGGACTACAAAAGCTACCACATCTCCTTCGCAGGGCGTCAGCAACAGTCTCGACATTGGAGCCGCTCTCAATATTGCGGTTAACAATAGCCTTGACAAGCAACTTGGCAAGGTCCTTGCCGTCAGTTTGAGAGAAAAGCTTCTCATATGTGAGCTCCTTAAGCTGCTGTCGAGCTATATCGTCGAGACGTGTGTAAATGTCGGCAACACGCTCATCAAAGAGCATGAGCACGAATGAAATACCCTCGGATATACTCTCCATCAGCTTTTGGAGGGCATGGAGAGCTTGATGTTCAGCCTGAAGAGCAACCTCCTCCTGACGACTAGACACATGCTGGAGATCAGATGGGCCTGACAAGCCTTGGATGAGGCCCCGGTTGGAGTCGAGGAATCTCCTTAGACGTTCTAGGTTCTCTTGAACAGCGCTGAGCTTGGAAAGGGGAATTGTAGAAGCAATGGTGATACCGCCCGTAGGAGAAACACCGGGAGCAATGACTTCCGACTTCCACAATTGGCGTATCAGTCGAGAAAGGTACAGAGCCAAGGCGTCGTGACGAGAGGAAAGATTAACTGAGTCGGTTGTAAGAGATGTGCTGTCGGTTTCAGCCATCGTAGGCTGTCCACCGAAATCAACAAAGACGGATCGTGCCCGATCTTCAGTTGCCTGATCAATAGCACGAGCTGCACCTGGTCGAGAGTCACCTCCGTGACCACAAGCCACAGCCAAAGCGGTAGTCACAGTCTCCACACGGCCGTAATTATTAATAAACCGGCGGCAGACAAGCTCCAACCCTTCGTCTCCTACAGCACCCCGAATCGCGGAAGCAAAGATGTCCACGAATCGTCTTCGTCGGATAATATGCACACCAGTGTTGGTGAGAACTGCAAACTCACTGGGCGCATCATCAAACTGCACAGCCAGCTCATTACCAAAGCCCAGAGGCTGCGATGCTGCTGCGAAGGGTTTTGTGATTAATCCAACCGCCTCAGCTCGGCTACCGATATCGATCCAGCTAGCGCTTTCGTGGTATTTGAGAGGAGATGTTGGAGACGTGTTCTTAAGACGTCCTGTCTCAGGTCCAGAAATAAAGAGAGCGTCTTCGTTGGCATTGGACTCCTTGCTCACGAAATCCAGGAAGTATCCAGGTGCGAATCGTGCGCCTTGTCGGCTAATAGTCAAAGAGGCCGATTCAAGGTCAGTAATTGTCTCACCGCCAGCATAGGCAGATCGGCGAGAGCTTTGGCCAGGAGGGAACTTGATAAACTGAACCTGCATACTCTGGGGAGCCAGGTTGGTCGAGGATCCGTACAGATAAGATGCGGCACTTGTCGCACTGAAGAAGAGACGACATCCAGTGTTTGTCAAAGCCATCAAGTGTAGCTTCGCTGCTTCTGTCTTGGAAATAGGGCTGATTGCAACAATGCTCACACGGTCGTTCAACAACCTAGACTGGCTGATCATATGGGCAATGTCGCGAAGACAGTGGACCTTCTCCTTCTCAATAACCTTGTTCAGTCGATCAGGGGCTTCCATATGGTAGGTTCGGATCGTCGATCGGCTCGAAAGGGTATACACAAGATTTCTCGAGTCGTCAATCACGATATCGACAAGGTGCTCGGGTGTCTTTTGCGACCAGAATCCTCCTTGCAGGGTAACAACCGAAGACCAGCCAGGATTGGTATGATTTATCTTACCACACCGATTGGAAAACCACTTCTCCTCTGACTGATAGTAAAGCTCATTAATATCGATATCGTTGCTGCCTCCAAAGAAAATTCGGCCGTTGGTGGATCCAGTAATAACACGGACATCGGTACCACGGAGAGGGAGCTGCATCTTCGTTTGGTAAAGGGATACTGTCTTTGTGCCAGAGGGGGTGTCAGCAGCCGAAACTCCCAACAGGACGATATCCTGAGAAGTCGCAACTACCAAGATATGGGTAATTGTGTTGACAAAGATACCAGGTTTAGGGGGCACGAGCGCGACGGCGTGGATGGTATGCGGTTGGTCTTCGAATCCGATCAGCTCAGGGTCAGGATGTGTGTAGTCCCATAGAAACAATGAATTGTCGATAACAACCCAGGCATGGTTGATTTCAGCAAAGAGACCCATTAGAGTTTGAAGCTCGCCGGAGTTGTAGTGATCGAAGACTTGGTTTGGGATGGGATACATCTGAGTCTTGTGGAAGGGGGCCATGGCAGAATCGGTGTTTTCAAGATCGTATTCGGACGATGCGCCCTCTGCTGCATGTTAGCTCAATCTTTGTGTAGGAAGCTCCGGCACCTACGTCTACAGTATGAATCTAAATCGGGATATCGGCCATCGGCTTGGAGGAAAGTGTTGATGGCCTTGGCCGCCTTGACAACGGGAGGAACATTTTCGGATCGTAAGGGCGGCAGCGCAGCCGGTGCAATCAAGTTATCGCTCGTAGGTGCTCTCGAAGCAGATGACGCTGTCGTCGCGACGCTTCTTGATGATGGAGCAGGCGCTGTAGTCATGAGAGGCTGGACCTGGCTGTTTTCGGTGCCAGTAAACAGCTGTCGGCGCACAGGATCAGAGCCCGACTGAAACCTCGAGGTAACGGCTGGTGTATTCAAGAAGGCACCTGGAACTGGCCGAACCGGAGTTGTTTGTGGAAACGACATTATGGGCAGTAATATCGATGCCCTTGGCGGGCCTGCGTAGCTTCACCAGTGTCGTTGCTATACCGCTGTAGACGAATCGCGGATTATCGAAAGCGAGACTGAGGGCGCGCAGATGAATTGCGTTAAGGATATCAATCCTTCGTTGTCGCGTCGTCAACCTCGTCGGGATGTTCGGCTTCCGTCGCGTCGTCGTCAGGTTTGACAAGTCTATTGTGAAAGATGTACGCTATGAAGGTGATAAACAATTTGACGAGAGCTTGGGGAGGCTGGATATGGAGCACGGATTTTTCGCGACTGGGGCTTGCGCGCTAGGACCGTTTTGGTGCAAGGCTGAGAGCTCAGCAACCACGCGTCATAAATAGCCGTTGATGTTAATTACAGAGTAATTCAATGCGATTTTCCTTTTTTATGTTAGTTGATACCATGATCGAGACTTTGCGGTAACCAGTTCAAGACTTGTTTTGTTTACTCAAACCTAAAGCTGTGATGCATTAGATTCCCTGTTTAGCAGAGTGCCTAACAAGATGCCAGCTACATATTGATGAGACAGAGACTACAAAAGTATTCGGACGATTATTAAAGTACTTGTGATTATCGGCCAACAAATACACAGTGATCAATTCCATCCTGTCTTATCCTTCAAGGGCACCTCTCTTTCTTGCATTATTGAAGATTACTTTGAGCCATACATTCCATCAAGACTGGCATTTCAACAAAGGTCCTATTGACCCGCAACTACATCACCCGGTCATCCCAGTATTGTAAAGGTGATGTGAAAAAATCCAACATCTTAGGTCCGACCTAAGGAAACAACACTAGCTGGCGAGTTGGTAAGTATCGAGAACTTTCATTATCGAGATCATAAATCTTTCTACGTGATTGGATCTTTTGAATACATTCGAGAGCTGTCTAAATCTTGTCTTAAGTCCAGGGTAGCATAGTCTCATCTTCCCAATCACTTTCTACCATTCGAGACTTTGTCTTGTTCCAACCTTCTTTCACTTCACTTTTAATCCCAGCTTTACTGCTTCTTGGCATCACGAGCAGCCTTGCGCAGAGCCCTTCGTCGGATATCCTCATGCATCCTCTTGTTGAAGAAGATGGTGAGAGGACCGTTAGCGCCAGGGATGTTCTCAATAAACCACAGCATGAAAGAGTGGCTCCACCAAGGAGTGTAAGTGTTGGGTGCGGTCTGGTAACCACCAAGACCAACTTTACCGAGGGTAGCCTTGACAAAGTTGCGAGCGTTGGGGACGAGAAGACTGGGGCGGCGAATCTTGCTCATGGCGGTAGTGACGAGATGGCTCAGAACGAGGTAAACATCGACATTGTCATCGGCGAGCTCTGCTGAAAGAGCGTTGCTCCACTGCTGGAGGAAAGCCTTGCTACCAGAGTAAGTTGCCAAGAGAGCTGTAGGAGTCCAACCACCGAAAGATCCCATGGTGAGGATAAGGCCGTTCTTTCGCTGCTTCATGATAGGAGCGACAGTCTGGGTGACTCGGAGGGTGCCAATGCAGTTGATAGTGACAATATTCTGGAGCTCCTCCTTTGTGGTCTCGAGGAAAGGAACGGGAATGCTGTGGCTCTGGCCAACGTTGTTGATGAGGATACCGACATCAAGACCAGCAATCAGCTCGCTCAGGCGCTCGTAGTCGACGTCGTTGTTCTGGGTAAAGTCCATATCGAGAACCTTGACTTGCAGGCCCTTTCCAGGGTACTTCTCTTGGATTTCGGCAGAGAGAGCCTCTAGCTTCGAAAGAGTTCGGGAGACGAGGACGAGGTTGAAGCCCTTGGCAGCGAGCTGGAGAGCATACTCCTTGCCAAGGCCATCAGAGGCGCCAGTGATAACAGCCCAGGTGCCAGGCTTTCCATACTTTCGCAGCTACAGACAATGGTTAGCTTAATAGCCTCAATTGCAAATATGAACGCTTACGTTTGTGCCTCCAAGAACAAAAGCGCTGAGGACAAGCTGGAGATAGCTCAAAAACTTGGAGCCAAGGAAAAGCGCACCAATACCAGCAAGACCCCACTGCAGAGGTTGCGGCACATTCTGGAGAAAGTCTGCAATGGCAGTCATGATTGAAGCGCGTAGTAGAAAATGCTGCTATGCGAAGGAGAAGAAAAGAGAATGGGAAAAGTGTCAATCACAAGGCAACTAAGGATACAGGCTTCTGCCCCTCGGCTCTGGGTCTTGCTGGGGACAATTAATTGAATTTTAGGTATTACCCCTGACGTTGAGATGGTCCAAGCTTCTCCCGGTCTTTGGTCCCCGATGACAGGTCCGTAGGTCCTCCGTATCCCACCAAAAACCGTACGTTCTACACCGATCTCAGCCGGTTGTTTCTTTCTGCTTGCAACATTGCAATACAGTTGTCGATATTTGGGCTGCTTCTCGTCTTTCAGTCAAATCACCTTCAACTCCGCATCATGGATGTTCTCAAGTCTCTCCTCCCTGAAGGAAAGGGTGCTCTACCCTATTGTATGATTCTCGTAAGTCCCCAGCATTCGATCCTTTCCAAATTAAGATGCTGACCGCTGTAGCTCTCCATTATCTCAATTGGCAATTCGCTGCAGTCATACACCACCCTACACTTCTCCCGACGAGTCTACAACGGACGCTTCATCCGCAACCCCAAGCTCCCTTCAAAGACCGCCCACTTCGAGCCTGAGGACCAGACCAACAAGTTGGTCGCTGCTCACAACGACCCCAAGGCCACTGATCAGTTGACTCCTCTTGCCGGTAGACTTTTCGGTACCTGGACGCTCATCACCTGTGTCGTTCGATGTTACGCGGCTTACAACCTCCATATTGGCCCTGTTTACACCATCGCTTACTGGACCTACATTGTTGCTCTCAGTCACTTTGCCAGCGAGCTTTTCGTTTTCAAAACCATGACTTTTGGTCTACCTCAGTACTTCCCTTTCACTCTGGCTTCCATCTTTTTGATCTGGATGCCTCTGGTCCGTGACTACTATGTCCGGTACAACTAAAAGCAGTGATATGGTCAGGGGTGGAAAAGGATTCAGGGGAATGCTCAACGGATGCCAGAGTATCTATAATGACATGTAATGGATAGATAAATAGTATAGATTTTAATTGCTTAATTGTGTACCTTCGAACTACAAGTTCTTTCGGTAGAGTGTTCCTCCACAGTTTCTCAAGCGGGCTGCGGCCTGCTCAGGTGTGATATCTCGTTGCGGTTCCGCCAATAGTTCGTAGCCGACAAGGAACTTCTTGACCGTCGCAGAACGTAGTAGAGGTGGGTAAAAGTGCATATGGAAGTAGGCGTTCTCCAACTCCTCGGGTGTTCCATCGAGAGGAGCCTGGTGAAGACCAGAACTGTAGGGGAAGTTGCACTCAAACAGGTTATCGTACCTTCGTGTGACCTCCTGGATAGCCTCGGCAAATTGGAGTCTCTCTTCAGGCTTGAAGTCGAGAAGAGATCGGATGTGTCGCTTGGGAAGGACAAGAACCTCAAAAGGCCATACAGCCCACCAAGGACACACAATGACAAAGGCGTCGTTCTCCCAGACAACGCGTTCCTTCTTCTCGAGTTCTAGCTTCACGTAGTCGCCCAAAAGGTGTCGACCACCGTGTTGCTCTCGATACTTGGCCATTTGCACAAGCTCTTTGCCTGGTTCTTCGGGCATGGTTGATGTGGTCCAAACCTGACAATGAGGGTGAGGGTTAGAGCAACCCATGGCGGCACCCTTGTTCTCGAAGATTTGCATGTATCGGTACTGCTCCTCAGGGGAGGGGGCAGCATCTTTGGCCATAGAGATGGTGAGTTGGTCAGCTTCAGCCGCACGAGGGTTTGATGCTGTCAGATGGTTGGCATAGATGCGCGTCCAATGCTCAATGACAGGAACAATTTCCGCAGCGTTCATATCGGCAAGCGTAACATGATGCTTAGGAGAGAAAGTGAGCACATAGCACACGCCCTTTACACTTTGAGCCTGGAGAAGAAGCGATTCCAAGTCATTGGAAGAAGCATTGCCATCGTAATCAGGTTGCTCTTGCTTGACGGCGCTGTAGTCGTTTACGAAAGCAAAAGTGTTTTCGTAGTTGGGGTTGTGATCGCCAGCGGCTCTAGAGTTGCCGGGACATAGATAACACTGAGATGGTCAGACCAAGGAGCAGTTGATGTGATGTCATGATCGTACTTGAGGGTCATATTCAGGAAGTTTGGATGCGACGGCAGCCTCTTGCTGGCCTCTAAGTGATGTTAGACGGTTCTAAACAAGTATAAGTGAAACATACTGCCAGGGCCGCTTCGTGCGGTGAGGCGATACAAGTAGCCATGAATCCGTGAGGGGATTGTATCTACGATGAGAGATATCGTCGAGGATTTGTTCGGGCATGATGAGAGTGGGGTGATATGAGAAATAATTGAGGGGTCAGAACAATTGAGAAATATTCGAGGTCGGGTGAACTTCTTATAACATGGAAAAGCCGCAGTTGGTATAGAATCGGTTAGAATAAGTCTCTTATACGGAGTATAAAGCTGGAGTTGTGAATGGCGCGGATCAACGGTAATATTCTCGGCCGTGCTTTCGGAGGAGTCTAGTTTGATGGACTATTACTTGGTTTCCCATGCATATCAAACATCAGGTATTTTTAATGAGCAATTATGATTATATGGATAATATGACATTGGTAAAATTTTCGAGTAAAACTCTCATACATTATTTCTTAACAAAGTTTCGACTGTCGACTCAGCCCGTTCCATTTACCATTGTATCGTCACTCTTCCAAGCGTCTTCACTGTGGGGATATGTTGGGGATTGTCAATGGCTCGCGGGGATAGCTCGAAGCTCTCACGTGACTAGCAAAGACTCGAGCGTGGGGTGACGGTAGCGGCCGCTGACTCCCCATTCGAAACAGGCCAATCCGCCCTGGAAGTCCAGTGCACTTCAGCTCAGGTAACCTAGCGCCAATATCAACAACATCGCAACTCAAAGCCCCTCGACCAATCAACTCATTACCAGTTCCATCAACAACGACATCGAAATAGCATTTTCCATCAAATTCCACGTCGCATCATCTTTAATAGTCATCGCGCACTATCAAAAACCGTCTCTTGTGCCTCTAACGCGCCCTGCGCGGCCTCGAATCCGTTGTTAAGTGCAGACAGGGGGGGTATCAACAGCTCCCCGGCCCGACATCGCAGCCGGCGATATGGGTGTCATACGCAAGAAAACAATCAGCAGAGGTGGTGAAGGTGGCGTCAAATATGTTTGCGACGTTTGTTCATCAGATATTACATCTACGGTTGGTTCCCTTGTGTTGCTTGCTGCCTGGTTATTGTCTGAAGGGCCAAAGACGCGCTTCGGAGATATCCCGGCTAATCTCGACGATGTCATGATGGAGTTGCTAATCATGTTGGTGTTGATCTAGGTCCGCATTCGATGCGCCGATGCAGACTGCAGTGACTTTGATCTTTGTGTGTCGTGTTTCGCTAAAGGCGAAGCTCGAAATGGTCACAACCCTGCGACACATGCTTTCCGCGTGATAGAACAAAACTCATTTCCCATCTTCGACCGAGAATGGGGTGCCGACGAAGAACTACTTCTCCTGGAAGGCGCAGAGATCTATGGACTCGGTTCATGGGCTGATATCGCAGATCACATTGGTGGTTTTCGTGAAAAAGACGAGGTTCGCGATCATTACCTCCAGACTTACGTCGACTCGCCCGCCTTTCCGCTCCCGAAACGATGCAGTCCCCACGATTGCGAGTTGGCCAACGAAATCCCCAGAGAAGAATTCCAATCGCGGAAGAAAAGACGAATAGAGGAGCGACGAGATGCAGCTAAGAACGCACCAACTCTCCAACCAAAGACAAAGCCGACAGCCAGTGTACCAAGTTGTCACGAAATCCAAGGATACATGCCTGGTCGTCTAGAGTTCGAGACAGAGCACGCAAATGAAGCCGAAGAAGCTGTTCAGCTAATGCAGTTTGATCCCGGTGATGGACTCAACCCCCGAACCGGCGAGCTTGAGCCTGAAATGGAGCTCAAGCTCACTGTGATGGACATATACAACGCTCGATTGACCCAACGTGTCGAGCGTAAGAAGGTCATCTTCGAGCATAATCTTCTGGACTATAGGGAGAACACCAAACTCGAAAAGAGGCGTACGAAGGAAGAAAAGGACTTGCTTCAAAAAGCCAAGCCATTCGGTCGCATGATGAATCAACAGGACTTTGAAGAGCTTAACCAAGGCCTCCTGGACGAACTTAACCTACGACAAGCCATTGCACAACTACAAGAATGGCGAGGCTTCCGTATTGGTGACCTTAAAAGCGGTGAAAAGTACGAGAATGATAAAGCTCAGCGAATACAGAAAGCAATCCCTATGGGTTCCATGGATCGCGAGCGACTGGCATCTGCCCAGCGGTCTAAGCAACCCCCTCCTCCTGAACCTGCGAGCGGGGCCGCTCTCCTTATTCTACCTGAACTACCCACACGACTATTACCAACACCTGCTGCGGAAGTCGATGGAGATGGAAAGGCATTGACTAATGGCCATGCTGATGGACAGACCAATGGGCAAACTAACGGGCAAACCAACGGGGTCAATGGAGTCAACGGCCATACCACTCCAAAACAGAAGTACACCGCCCAGCCCATCTCAGGTGTCCAACCTATGTTGATGAGTCAGGATACGGCTCCGGACTTGCATCTTCTCACGCCAGAAGAGGCCAAGTTGTGTGAAGTCATCAGACTACAGCCCAAGCCGTATCTGATGATAAAGGAACAAATCCTTAAAGAAGCACTCAAGAGTAACGGCACACTAAAGAAGAAGCAAGCCAAGGAGATCTGTAGGCTTGACTCACAGAAAGGCGGGAGAATATTCGATTTCTTTATTAATTCGGGCTGGGTGGGTAAGGCGTGATTCAGATGTTTACTGTTTAAAAATACCCCTGCAAAGACGGCGAATTGGAACTGGCGCTTAGCGTTTGGCGATTCTTTGCTTGCTGGATTTTGTAGATTATGACTGTCTAGGTATCAATGGCGATATTTGAGTTTTCTCTCGATGAAGTGTTATGGACGTTCTCGATATAGGCGAGCCGCGATGCGTTATCAAATGGACGGTGTCTAAGTAACTGTCCTTGAAGTCCAAAGTTCATTCCGGTACCAGAACTACTCATTTCCCATCTTTCGACTAAGGTTCTGAAGCTGGTCGATGGAACTTGTTCAACCCAGGGGCCACAGGCGTTTCGTGCGGTTCCCCAATACTGCTTGTGACAACGGATCTAGCATTCTCTGTGTAGCATGACGCCCCTTGGATCGTCGTTCTTAACCCCCACGCCTAAACCTGCTGAAGAACTTTGCCAAGCTAAAAAACACATCGGAATCAGCGACATAGACCTGTAATTTCTTAGGTGAGGGATGCTTACTTACCCCGACTTGCTCCCCTCTTCTTCTTCGTCTCCTCCTTCCTCATCTCCTCCTCCCTCTTCTTCGTCTCCACCTCCTTCTTCATCTCCTCCCTCCTCGTCTCCTCCCCCTTCCTCTTCTGCCGGTGGTTCTTCGGGTGGTGGGCCTCGCAAATGATCCATTTCCCTAGCTATAGCCTCATTTCTCGCACCTTCGAGATCAGCCTGTGTTGCTTCAAGTTTGCCAGAGGCCTCGGAGTATTTCCGTTTCCTTGTGTGGAAAAGGCAACCGAGAATGCCGATGATGAAGACGCAGATGATGACAAGAGGGATGATGATGGCTGTGCGGTCTTGTCCCAGGCCTGGGTCGTTGAACCAGTTGAGGAATTTTCGCCAGGCTTCAGGGGCGCCTCCAGAAGAGGCTCCTGGGTAACCACCATAATACTCTGGGATTCCGGCAGCAGGAAGAGCAGCAGCGGCAAGGCGAGCGGTAGGAGGCTGGAAAGCTGGAGCCGGAGCTGGAGGAGGCCGAAAAGCAACAGCCGGAGCTGGAGCTGGAGCCGGACGTCCAACAACAGGGGGTGGGGGGGCAGCAGGAGCTGGAGGAGGTGGACGAGCAACAGGAGCAGTGGCTGGTCGAGGCCGGGCAGCAGCAGCAGGAGGTGGACGTCCAGTATTCTCCCCTGGAGCCATTAGAAGACCTTCCCAGCCAGGCGGAGGTGCATCAAATGTAGCTGGGCGAGGAGCAGCGGCAGGAGGCCGAAATGCAGCAGCAGCAGCAGGAGCTGGGCGAGGTGGACGAGCAGCTGGAGGTGGAGGTGGACGTCCAGCATTCTCTCCCGGAGCTATTAGAAGACCTTCCCAACCAGGCGGAGGTGCATCGAATGTAGCCGGACGAGGAACAGTAGCAGCAGCAAGAACAGCGGCAGGAGCTGGGCGAGGTCGATGTTGTGGAGCGGAAGGTGGACGTCCAGCATTATCTCCTGGAGCTATCAGAAGACCTTCCCAACCAGGTGGGGGTGCATCAGTAGCCATATTGGTTGCCTGTTTCTGTGAAAGTCGACTAAGTGTTGTAGTTTGCTAGGAAGCTGATATCTACCATGGGCTAATAAGGGGAATGTGATGAATGTGTATATGAATGCGCACGTGTGATTGTAGGGCTCTTTGCATTATACATATATCAAACGAAAGGTGATGCAAAAACCAGTATCTTTTCTACCGATCAAGATGGACGGCTCTCCTTGCATACTTTGTTGTGAACTCTATATAACCAACAGCCCGACAATGCACCTAAAAGCTCATCTGGGGATGCTTATGATCTGGCCACGTATATAGGGGAACAGAAAGTATACTGCATCTGTTAATGAGATGCCATTAGGAACCTCGGGTTTATAGCAGTATCACGTTGAATATGTTTGCCCTGGCAACACGGTATGCCGGCGACTTCAACAAACCTTTGTCGAGTTGAAGGTGAAATGTGGGTTTGACACAACACTGAACGAAATAAGGCCATGCTCTAAGGGCATGACGACCGATAGGATACTGATGGTGCCATTCAATAAGAACACCTCTTCATTACATCAAGATACGGCCCCGTGTTATACAACATGATATCAATGAGATACATCGACGTCGCTCATAGAGGTCAGGTAACCTTGAATGGAATCTTTTTATTCGAAAGAACGACGCACCGAGTCAACAATTTCATCTCACGATCCCCCTCTTGTCTACCGACATGATGTAGTTCCCAATTAGGCGAATCCAAGTACAAACGCCATAACTCCCCTCCCATCCAACATGTTGAGGCTCTCAGACCAGTTAGTCTTGTTGTACGTACTCATAGGCAGGAGGAGCTTCGGATGATAGAGATAGTGGGCGTGGCCGAGTCGTCAAATCTCTATTGCCTGGGAAAGTAGAAGGAGATGCCCCAGTGTTTGAGATGTCTTCATCCAAATCCTGCTGGGAAGCATTTGCGCGAATGGAAGAATTGCTCTGCAAATCTTCCAGTCGATAGGCAGAACCGGAGTAAGGATTACCGTACGGGTTGCCGTAAGGACCGCTGTAGAGGTTGTTTGAAGATATAGAAGACTCCTTTTGCGTTGCCAGATCCATTCCCTTACAAGGGAGAGTAGTCTCCCACGAATGTTCCAGGCTCGTGGTTGAAGGAAGAGGGTAAAGTTGGTTCCAGCCGGTAACACCAGGTTGAGCTGAAGAGGCTGTATACGCTGGAACATCATATTCGGGGTCCAGAATGGGTTCCGGCTGTTCTTCCTTGTCCTTGTTCTTGTTGGTGAAGAAGCCGAAAGGATCAGACCAGCCCCATCCCCATTTCTTTCCTTTCAAGCAATAATAAACGATGAAGATGAAGAGAGGCACAAAGGTAAGAACCAGGACAGCGAACAGGTTCTGCGGCTTCTGCCACCACTGACAAAACTCGTTCCAGTTGTTTGCCATAGCCTTGAGCTGCTCTTCATACAAAGCGGAAGTGTTGCTCGTGATCTTGTTGAACTGTTCTTGATACAAAGCGGAAGTGTTGCTCGTGACCTTGTTGAACTGTTCTTGGTACAAAGGGGAGGAATCATTGGAAGATATGAGACCTCCCTCCGTCATCTTATAGTACACCGCAGGGACTCCAATCGATACAGGCGGGTAGTCCCCGGCACCGTGATCACTGATCGTGAAGGGGGCCATCTTGGTGATGTAAACCGAAATTGCGAAGTAGTGAAGAGTAGTGTTCTGGAGAATCTTTGAGAAGAAATGAGTGGTTGGCCATGTAAGATTAGGCTTGATGCACATTATATAATACCAATAGAGTTGCGGGTTTTCCTTTTCTTGTTGATGAAATGAGGTGATGGAAGCTGGCTTGAAGTTTAACATGAAGTTTTGTCGAAGAGAGCCAAAATGGGTTGTCCACGGGGAAACATGTGTAAGGGCCCGATATCCGCCCCAAATAAAGACGAAGGTTTCGGTGGCGGTTCAAATTCCGTGTTTTAATTTCGAGACTGGCCGAGAATATTTGAGCTTGAGAAAATATGAGAAGCTTAAGTGGTGCAATCGCGAGAGTGACGGAGGGGGTAGAGATATGGCGAACACTCGAGAGGAGTGGGATATCAGCTGAGGATTGTCAGAAGTATTCATTGGGTATAATGAAGATCTCAGTCTTATGGCTTGTGAGGAGTCGATTGAAGAGACATTCTCAACAATTACATCGGTCTATATATCATGGTCGTCTCGCCCCGTGAATTGGCATATTGAACGTCCTAACCCCTAGCCACTATCACAATTACTATCACTACTTCCTCCAACATAATCTCATCATGGGGAACCTCAATTCAAAAGAGAGAATGGGCATCTCCATGGGAGCTATTGGCCTGGGGTTCTGCCTCGTCATATGGGGATGGTATCATTACGGTCAAAAGAATACATGCCACTACAACCCAAAGATCGCCCGACCTATCCTCCCCCGCCATAATGGCGCGACCAAGAATCCTTTGATAGACTACCTGCAGAGAGAAGAGATAAGAATGGCAAAAGAGGAGGGTAGGCCTGTACTTCCAGACGACAATGGTCTTCCAGCCGTCTTCAAAAGGGGTGTCAAGGAGAATGCCTTCCCGTGGCCACCTCCCCATCGACACCCACAGCATCTCCCTCAATTGGGACCAACCTGGGTATGTAAACTTCCTTCCAAACCGTGATTTGATCATCCAAAACTCACACCTTCATAGGCTAAGAAGATGAGAAAGCATGGAACTGCCATGTGGAGTCCTGAGCGGTACCATTTCGAACCAAAGGATGGATAAATAACCCCCTTTCTCAACCATTTCCTTTTGTTTCTTTTCTTTTTGTCACTCTCTAAGTATTTTCTCTCCATTCTTTTATCTTACTCTCCTCCTCACATCAAACATGCATCTCCGTACTAGAGATATAGCGGGTATCGTTGCCGGTGTCGTGGTCGCAATCATCTTGTCCTGGGCGGCGTGGAAGTACTACTGGAAATGGGACTGGGGAACCGGTGGCCCGGAGCTGTGCTTTCAATGCAAGTACATGGCAAAGGAATCTGATATCTGCAGGGACTGCTATCTTCGCAAGAAGGGATATCAAGCTCGTCGGAAGGCTGAGGCCGCGGCCAAAGCCAAAAGCAAAGCTCTAGCTCCATCCCAAACGGCTCTTCCCATGTACAATGTGTCTACTCGATCTGAGCCTGGTTTGTCTAGGCCTCCGAGGACATATCGGAGTGATCAGAGTCGGAGATACATGTGTAAGTTTTCTGGTTATCCCCTCACTTTTGAGAGATTTATAAAGTTTTGAATTCTAACAAGTTTTTCACAGCTGCGAGCGCATGAAGAATTCAATATCACAGGCTTATATAATGCCTTCTTTCTTCATGTTTGTCGTGTTTCCTCCATCCTTCTCCCCAATTCATCTTCATTCTGAACTCGATCTCATTACACTCTACCGAAAGTTCACCCATCAAACACTTCACACAACACCAACACAGCAAATCTCAACAACTTCAAAGACTTCAAGATGTACAAGCCAAATCCTGGAGAAATCTTCTACATTATCCTGGGTGTTGTCGGAGTCCTCGCCTTTGTAGCCTTCGTCATATGGATGTTGAAGCGAAGAAGAGTCTCGGCACCACGACGGACTGATATCGAAATTCCCTATATCAACACAACCATTTGAGAAGATCTCTTTTTTGACAACCCGCACTACTAAATGACACGTCAAAGCCACTATCGACTACCAACATGGTCTAGAGTCTGGTCTTGGTTAGAGCATGAAAGTTGAGTAGTTTTGTACAACAGACTTTGAAGGATGGGAAATTTAGAGGTCACGTACTCAATAGACTCTAAATTATAAACTGTTGCTGAAATATGTTGTGAAATCGCCTTGACTAAAACGATATTACCCAATAGTGACATGTTGCGTAATGATGTGTCGTGATAGCTGAGAGCCTACTGTGTGACCTGGAGTCTTGGGTTGTGTCTCAAGTCTAGAACTAGGTTGCCAAAGTTAACCAGCCTATGCACAACTGATTCATCAATAATTCTCCCAAAGATCCTTCACGTAACCTTCAGTCAGCCGCTCATCCTCTCCGTACACCTCCTGCCATCCAGAAAAGCCTCTATCCAACACAAACACATCCTGACCGCTTTCACCCTTGGGATCCTCACCCATAGAGCGCAACAAACCATCTCTCTCCCGTAGGTATTTGAGTGCCGCACTTGGGCCCCGCTGTTGACTGAGAGCGCAGTGGAAAACGACTGTCTTTTTGTCTTTCAGACGACGCACAAGAGTCGGCAACATGACATCCAAAGTGTGTGCGGGGATATTTGTTGAGCCCTTGATGTGGCCACCGATGTAATCTGGGAGTTGTTGGTAAGTCTACACAATAAATCCAATCGCCAATTGTTGCACAAGTAACTTGCCATTGTCGCGAACATCGATAACAGCAAATGTTGGATCTGTAGCGTTGACTTCCTCGATGATCTTCTCCGAGAGGGATTTGGCCGAGAGCCGTTTTAGTGTGGCAATTGTAGTCATTGTGCGTGCCTGCGAGAAAAGAGGCTTTCGGAGATTTCTCAAGTGTTGCATGCGAAAGTGAGTTGAAGATGTTAAGATTTGCTTGGTGTAGAATCATGGGGAAAGGTGCTTAGTCCAAGCAAAACGATCAACCTATCAGCCCCGTTACTGAGACTACTTACCACATCAGTTATGGACCCTGGGCCAGCAGAACATGTTAAAAACGAGCCAATAAGTAAACTGCCCAGATGTAAGGTTCCCTAATACTATTTTCAACTGCTTATTCGACCAATCTGAGGCACTAGACGGTGCTGGTACCATCTACCACCACGCTTCCTATCGCGCAACCAACTGTATAGGCCAGATAGTAAAAAGCGTCACGATTGACAAAAAACAACTCATCAAGTATTGATGATGCTTCGAGCCCCGACACGGGATTGAACCATGGACCTTGTCATTACGAGTGACACGCTCTACCACTGAGCTAACGGGGCTGGTTGTTAATGCTCGCTATTAAGTAACAAACATATATAGTTATTTTCCCCCAACCACACGATCAAAGACGTCTCTGCATGTATCGTCCTATGCAATGGTTTTCTTGCCGTGGGAGTGAAACAAACCTTGAAGCATTCCGTCGGTGACCATGATCCGAAACAGCAATAGTAGGATCCATAGTGATCTGCATGATACCATAGCCAAAAACAAAAGAAGACAAAGATACTAAAGTCAAGCTGAATATAAATGCATATTGGTATCCATAGTTACTGTAACTCTCTGCACAAAACAACCCGTCCTTGGTCGAAACTCCGCCGGTCCATCTCAGATCCTAAATTCAGTATACAAAGGAAAATTTGTCAAGTGGTTTGTTCCTATCCCAAACTCCATACGCTCATTCATATCTCATTCATCAATCCTCTGTATCAGCCGCACATCCTTCCTCGTCCTTCCGTCGTTGCCGATCTCTCTTTTTTATCGCCTTGCTAAGCTTCATGGCCGTCTTGATGTCCACCTTTGCATCATCAGCTTCCGTCAAGCCAAGCTGGTCCCAACCTAGCTCGCGCAGGTCAATGCCTAGATCGGCAAGAGAAACAAAACCAGGACCTTGTGGAATATCGCTCTCCCAAAACGAGTCCGAGTCTGAGTCTTTGTCCAGGCTTGAGGGACTGAGGTGAGTACGACGGGGTGTGTTTGTGTGGTTGCGGCTTTGGCGGCTGCTTCGTCGTGATTTCTGAGGGGTGGATTTGTTGCTTCGTAGGTTGTTTCTGAGGGGACTTTTCGGTGTCTTGGGTCGACTGGAAACGACTGGTTCTGATGGTATTTGAGGGGTGGGAGGTACAATAGGAGCCTTGAGAATAGGGGAGGGCTCGAACAGTCCAGGGAGACCATCACCAGCCGTGCCGTAGCCTTCCTTCATCAAAAGACTTTCTTCATTGCGACGCTTCTCCTTCCAGGCCACAAAGGAGTCTACTGAATCTTCGCTTGCGTCGGAAAGGTAGAGATCCATGTTGACATCTGGGTGACCGAGGTCTCGCTCGATGTCCATGCGTGAAGGGACCAGTGTATCGGTGGGGAATTCCTCGTCAGTCTGGTAAAAGCTGTCTTGGTTTACTGTGCTTTGTTCAGGCTCCTGGTCCATCTTTATCGATGGAGGCAGAGAAGCATCAATGGATGTGTTTGGAGTGTGGTGGCTGTCGGATGCGGGGTTGATGTTGCTCGAGAAGCCAGAGGACATGGTCGTTGGTGTAATACATGATTGCGATTGGTTCAAAGATGATGTTCTTATCGGAATGTGTTCGTTGATATCATCGAGGCGTTGATTGCGAAGAGCAACGCTACCTATGGTACGAGGTCGTGAGAAGGATTTGTCCATGGATGAAGAGCTCGACGGGCGAGAAGTTTGGGACATTTCGCTAGGGAGGTAAGATGAGAGAGTTGATCCTCCGTGGTATGATTCGGGGCGTGAGTGATGTGAGTCGTTACGATCATAGCGGTAGTTTGGTTCAAGATACATGCTGGATCGCTGCTCGGTTTTGAACCGCGCTGGAACAATTGGGAATGGGGCAGACTCTTCATAGTCCTCGTCAACGGTATCTATCTCAATACGGCCAAAGCTCTTTCGTCGACTACGGCCTTCATTTGTTTGATGAGATCGGTGTATTGGTGGTGGCGGTGACGAAGACGGTGATGCTGGTATCTCGTAGGTAAAGCTGGACATTGATGGGTGTAGACTGAGGGGTCTGGGCTTGCGATGTTCTTCCTCTGGGGGAGATGCGAATGCGTTGAACGATCTTCTCCGATCTTGCTTTGATAGTGTTTTTGGGTAGAGTGATTGAGACGTCTCTGGTCTTCTATCACGGAGATTCGATTTGCTTGATCTCAATGATTCGCTGCCCAGTGGCCCCGAGAAGGACCTCCACGCTGATGAACTAATTGGTCGGGACCAGCTCTGTCGCTTTGTTCCCATATCGCCATGAGGAACTCCAGGAGCAGGCGCACAATCATCGTCATCATCTTCCTCGTATGCCCGCTCCTCGCGAGACAGCCCAGAATGTCCACCACCTGACAAACGGTAGAAGGCTTTTGCAACGTGGTCATTCATGTCTGCACCATTCTCATCCAGGTTCCTCTCGGCAACATCTTCCCCAAATTCCCTAGAGCCGGTGGCTGGAACGCGCGAACAAAAGTTTGGGGGTCTGAACCCCCCCTGGGCATCGAGTATATCAATAAAAGAGCTGCGCTTGGAATCGGTTGAGCTTTCGCGGCGGTGGCGGGTAGGGATGGAGGGTACTGGAGGGGGTTTCTCGAGGCGGTTCCTGGTAGACTTCTCAGGAACGCTCCAGGCTGAATTGGAGCTTCGAAAGCTGCGTGTTATGGAGAGAGGCCGTGACGTTTGGCTGTTGACTTGGTTTGAAGGTGCTGTGGTTGGTCGCGTGGGTGATACGCCTCGGAATCTGGGCACCATTGGAGGAGGTGCTATAGAGTCATGGTCACGATTCTGGTCGAGGCTTTGTGGTGCGGTCGAGAGGCGAGCTCGGCTGCGTTTCCTGGCTGCTCGTTGCAGCTGATTCAAAATGTTTGGTCCATTTCCCGCGACTGGATATGTTCCTATAAATTGTTAGAGAAATCACAGTATACAATGTGCAATCACCTACCTTGAATTGGCGGGACTGCGGCTACAGTAGATTTGTAGGATTGGCCTTTGAGTGAAGCACCGTTCGAGTTCGACTTGCGCGCAAAGATGCTACTAAAGAAGCCCATGATGATCGCCTTTACCCTGCCATGTGGCGGGTTAGCGTCAAGAGAGAGAGTCGCGGGTAGGTTTTATCAGTCCACTCGACTCGACACATAAGCAAACAAAATTAAGAGGATGAAAGCTGAGCCTGAGCAGGCTTTAAGGACCCGCCGTGAGCATTCCGACCTGAAATAAAAAGCATACGCAGGAGCGGGCGGCGCTGAGGAAAAAGGAAAACAGGCGTGTTTAGTACAAAAGGGAGACGAGCGTTGGGTTACGGCTTGAGACGTTTGATGGGGCTAATGCAAGTCCAAGAATGGAACTTGTTTCTGGGGCTTTAGACTTTCTTGTATGAATTGGTCGAGAGCGGACGAGAGCGGACAAGATCGAGGTCAGTTGCTCTCCCTGGTTAGAGAAGCTTCTGCGCAACCTTCTTAGACAAGATCCTTGACCCGATGGAGACAAGATGCTTGGTTTATGAACAGGGGTGGTGAAACTAACGATGACGCGAACGAAAGCGAGGATGGGCCCGTAACCAAGTGACAGCTGTTGGGGGGTACCGAGTAATTATTGGAGATGAATTCGAGCCAGCCGTGAGGAATTATTGACGACTCCCTGCTTTGTCTGAATGGATAGAGTACCTGTCCATTGATGGCTTTTCAGCCGTGCCTAGACATGCAATTCCTGCATCAAGACATGTGCTTTGTACTGGATCTCAATAGCAACGGCAGACTCGATCCACCTCCAGGATCAGGGGCGTCTCGCTTGCAACCCTGGCCCCTGAACTCTATATCTCCTCTCCAGTCAAACCGATACAGGGACCACATCTCAGACCTCTCAGGGGCTAACAATTGCAACCGGCCGGAGCAAGTGGCACGAGAAAAATGCTGTGCGCAGATGAGACATTGAATACGAATATGTAGCTCGGACATGCAGAAAGAGGCTTGAGATTGTATGGAATTGCCATCTGGGGTCCTAACGGCGCGATGATTCGACAAGGATATGAAGCATAAAGAGAACATTCAAACAAGTCTGAGGATCGCTCTACAATGCCCTCCACTGCCTCCCAAAGCAGCAGGTCTTCCGTTCCGAGCAGTCGGAAAAATTCAACCCTGAGAGTCCGCCAGCTTGGTTCGGTTGACAGGAAAAGGAGATTTCCGATAGTGGATGTCCATGGGTAGGCCTTTCTTTTGTTAGACGAAGCCATCCATGAATTTTTCTCCCTGTCTGACAGAGAATGCGACATCCGGACATTTTGAAAGGTTACAATGGACGGCATGTTACCATCGCAGCGTTGCAAGGGTACGGGAACGGGCCGCTGCTGGTGAAATGACGATATTACACTTTTCGTATGGTAAATTGCCATGTTTTTGTCTTGTCCGTGCTTGTACAAGTGTTGTGAATCGTGCACGATGGATTATACGCACTACGAAGCTATCGAGTCACATTGTTCTAGTAGATCTCAATCAGCCGTGACTAGCGCAGAGACCGGCTCCGCGATGTTTTCCATTGTGTTAGTGAAATGGAGTTTAGAAGCTTGGGAAATGACTGCGCGGCTCGTATGGTCGCGTAATGGTGAGGTTATCAAAAGTAAATCCCCCTCAGGTGACATCAAGATTCATGCTTAGGATGTTTCATTACTTGTTTATACATCTAGATGCTACCTCATGACCAGCATATTTGCTTTTTCCGCAACTCATCGGTAATTGTTTCATAAACCGGGATTGACCGTTTATCGATGATCAAGGGTATCATTGACATAATCAAACTAGTGAAGACGGTCAGACAATAAATAAACATGGCAGCGCTGATCAAGCCGCTAGGAAATTATTGAGATCAACAGTGAATGCCACGGCCAATGATTTTCATCGTCTATCGCGCTGTTCAACAGGCTAGTGCGAGATTGAGATTGAAATAAGATGAGATGATTGATGTGTTCATGTCGCGATGCAGCTGATGCAGCTGACGCTACCCTACAACACAACCAAGTTGGTGTTCCATTGTGTTTTCAGTCAATTGGCTGTTTGCGAAAGCTTGTTTCACTTTTTTCTCTGTTAGCTGTCTTGCATTCACTATTCTTTTGGTAACGCACTAAAGTTAGTATCAGCATTTGCCGTTGAAGCTTAAAATCAGGTGGTTCTAGGCGACGTCATCACAGAAAGCCCCGCCAACGTGGGGTATGCTTCTCCAGCCTCAACTCTTCCAGCTTCACCTACAAATCGATACTCGTCCACACGAAACATCTACCCTCTCCCTCTGAACCAAAATATACCAAAACGCCGAAATGTCTACGACAACAGACCCCAACCCCTCTGATGGCTGCCCGGCTTTCATCCCCCTCGAGGCCAACCCCCAGCTCATGACAACACTCATCCACAAGCTCGGTGTTTCTGACGCTCTCGAGATGCACGACGTCTACTCCCTCACCGACCCCGACCTTCTCGCCTTCATCCCCCGCCCCGCGCTCGCTCTCCTGCTTGTGTTCCCTGTTAGTGCCGTATACGAGAGTCACCGCATGGCAGAGGATAGCTTGTCAGACGAGTACAAGGGCAAGGGAGACACAGAGCCTGTGCTATGGTGGCCCCAGACTATCCGCAACGCTTGCGGTCTGATGGGATTGTTGCATGCTGTCACCAACGGAAACGCGCGAAGCTTTATCCGTAAGTTTCACTCTCTACTACAGGAGGTTAGCTGACGTTTCTCAGAGGAGGGTTCTACCCTCGATAATATCATCAAGAAGAGCACGCCTCTCGATCGCCACGGTCGCGCAAAGGTCCTCGAAACAACCCCAGAGTTAGCGACCGCCCACAAAGAGGCTGCAACCCAAGGCGATACGCCCGCACCAGCTGCTGAGGACGACGTCGAGCTGCACTATGTTTGCTTTTCCAAGGGATCGGATGGCGGACTGTGGGAGCTTGATGGACGACGAAAGGGACCTATTCGACGTGGTGATCTAGAGGATAACGAAGATGTGTTGAGCTCCAAGGGACTGCACTTGGGTGTGCTGAAGTTTTTGGAGCGAGAGGGCGCGGATTTGAGGTTCAGTGCTGTTGCATTGGCTGGGTCTGTTGATTAAATAGATGATACCCTATGATTACGACTAAATGCTGTTTCTATATGTTGTTGGGGACAACGAAAAGAATACGATGTGATGTGGCATATTGCAGAATACAGCAGCCAAGTGTCCTCAGCCAAGGCTCCGGTATGAGTGTCCCCTCGAATATCCAGGTATTATAGTATAGCCCGAGGTTGAAGTGCAAGGCAGATTCTGGACACCTACTAGGTAGTATAGGCAGCCTCAGCTCCCCACTTAGAAGGCAGCTATTTAGTGGACACAAGCCCAGCATCTGCTCTTGCCCTTCAAACTCAGTACTTCAAACTCTCAATTCCATCATGCGTGAGTTTTGATCAACTAATTAATCAACATCGCTGAATTGTCTAGGTATCGCTCGTTGGCTCCTGGGGAAAGGTACTGAGCACGTTGGTATCGTGTTGGGCAACGATGCCTGTGGGAAAACCACCTTTCTCTACAAGTTGAAATTGGGGGAAATTGTCCAGACTATTCCAACTATTGGATTTAATGTCGAAACGCTGGAATATTCTGATGGCGACAAAGTTACCCTCTGGGACGTCGGAGGTGAGTTGATCTACTCGATCAAAGTCTTTGCTGATGAGTTTAGGATGTGACCAAATGCGACCCCTTATTCGACACTACATGCTCAAAGACCGCTTTATCATCTTCATACAGAGCTGTGACGACGTTGATCCAGATAGAATCGAATTCTCCATGGAGTATCTCCGTATGGCCATGCAGATGATGGTGGAGCTGAAAGCGAAGCAAATGTTTATCCTGTTCAACAAGCAAGATCTTCTGTCGTCTGACGAGAGAAAAGGAGTCATTCAAAATCTTCAAGCTCGGATTGAAAAAGAAATCAAACCGTATGCCGAGAAGCTGGACATCAAGATCTTGGATTATCCTGGCTTGAGTGCTTCGAATGGCACGCAACTACATCCTGCCATGGATGAGATCAGAAAGAACCTACAGCCAAAGAAGACCGTTCAAGATACAAAAGCCGAGATAGAGAAGAGGGAGAAAATACTAGACCAAGATGAGCTGATCAAACAAATCAAAAAGGCGAATACTGAGAGTGTTGATGCTCAAACCTTCTGGACGTCCTTCACGAATGGAAGTCTGCCATCCTGGGACCATTACACTCACCTCAGAGCGGGTTTCTTTGTTATGCATGATGGCTTTTCTCAAGGCTTGGGATTATTGGAATGTGCCGATACATTCATGGCTCACCTGAATCGATTGCGAGAGGGTAATCCAGGGAGATTTCGCAATACCGCGCACAAGTATGTAATATGGGATGCTGGCTTCTTAACCACTGACTTTACCCAGGACAATGACCATCTTCTGGCTTCACCAAATCCAGGTCGCTGCCATTGAATACAAAACAAAGGAAGGTCTCGATGACTTCCCTTCCCGGAACACTTATGCGGATATCGTTCTTTCAACGCCACATCTCATGAACTCAGGTTTATGGAGGCCGTACTACTCCAAAGACTTGCTCTTCTCACCCGAAGCTAGAGAGAACTGGCGTCTTCCTGACCTGCAGCCGCTCCCTACAATTGCACGAACTGAAATCTCTGCAAAGCAGGCACAGCATCAAGTTGTGAACGACGTTGACCGCCTCCCTCGATTTGCATTCTCTGTCGTCCAAACAACATTGTCCTCTAATCTTAGACGCGGAGGTATCGTAAAGAAAGCACTTGAAGCTCTGCAGTCTTCTACAATGCGGCTTCGTGCTTCTGACCCGTCGATTCCTCCGTACTCTGAAACGCAGGCGTACTTTTGGATCCAAATCGTCCATGCTTACCTTCGCTCTCTTGAAGTGAAATCTTCTTCTCAAAACCGTGTTGCGTCACCCAAAACCCTCAGTTTTGAAGCATTCAAATCCCTGTTCGAGATAGCAGGCGACGAATGGAACCAATACTACTCGAAATCCACTTGGGAGAGTATACCAGCTCGAATGAGTTTTGTGAACCCCGACAAAAAGGCTCTACCAAACATCTTTGGCATGCCTTCACACGCGAGAATAGAATTTGCTCGTACCCAGATGATCAACGCCATTGTTCAACGCTCTACAGCCTCTGTAGATCTACCGCCGCGTGAAGATCTCGATTTTCTAGCCTCGGTGCTCATCGACGAAGCGAAACTTATGCCAGAGTCCGAACTAAACGTCATCAGCCACGCCAGTCTTTTGCGATTCCTATTCAAACGTCTCACCGGCCAGACCAAGTCTGCTGCAACGAGTACAAAGCGTGGTGGTGCTTCGCTGGCATCGTCAACAGCGCTGGAAATCGCTGAGTGGGTGGGCTTGACGCAGGGTATGTTCTGGGTGCAGCAGATCCAGATTGCTGTGGGACGGTGGAACGTAACGGATTTTGAAGAATTTGTTCAAGGGAATCCCCATTTGGCGTATGAGGATTTGCCGTCTGTTTACTATTCTTCACAGTTGTGGCAGAGTGTTGAGGCGAGGGAAGCGTACGTGCCGCCAGATAGACGGGCGCTTTCCAGTATTATATCCAAGACTGTATGACGGAACAGGGGAATTTTTCTGACTCACGGAAACAAAAAATAACAGCGAACTTATCTTGATAGTCCCATACTATCTAAGTCAGTTGATGTAACGACGCCCCTCTCTGAGCATCAAGCAATTTAAGCATCAAGCAATAAACCAACCCATGATCTGATCCTACCCAAACCTCACAATATACCAGTCTCCGAAGCATCATCAATCAAGAATGGCCATCCCGATTTTCCAAGTCCTCAATTCTCATCGCAAAGTTCGCCTCCTCCGCCCTCCCAGCATAATCCGCTCTCTCCGCTCTCATAGCAAACTCGGCCCTACCAGCATCTTGGGCATCGCTCATGTCAAGGCCCTGAAAAGCTGTAGCTAGCTTGTGTAGCCTCTCCAGCTCAGATGGGACGTTTGGTTCCACAGCCTTGCCTGGCGGTTGAGCGATGCGACCTGCGATGTGGGCAAATCGTGCTCGATCTGATATCTTGGCATATGTAGCATAGTTTGCAGAGGCTGCGACTCTTACTTGCATCGCATGAGTATGTGTAGAGGCAGACTGTTGACCCTGGGGTGTTTCAAAAGTCGGAGTCTGCTTGTGATCAGGGCTGGTTGAGGTTGAGTCTTGTGATGACCTGACGAGGACCTTGATGCGTCCAGAGGATGGAGGGTCGTCCTGAATATCACCCAAAGCCCTTTTGTTTGGAGTGGAGTTGATATCTGTAGGTTTAATCTCCGCGCTTTCAACAAACTCTTGACTCTTTTGATGGGGCTGACCATTCCCAGCCTGCACAACCGGCTGCTCACTCTCATTCTTATCGGTGGCATGCTTCCTCGGCCGACCAACCTTTCGTCCAGCCGCTCTACTAGCCCTCTGTTTTTTCGGAGCTCTCTTCTTCTTAGGGTTGTACTCTTCGTCCTTTTCCGGTTCAGGGAGAACAATAGGAAGAGTCATCGCATCCTCTTCCTCCGTTTCATCGTCGTCCTCAATTTCCAGAGAGGCCCGATCTCGGGCGTTGGGCGCTTTTTTATTCGGCTTTTTCTTTTTCTTGTCTTGGATGATTTTGGCGTACTTTGAATCAAGCATCTGGCGGAGTTGGTCAAGATGTGTCGCCTCAACAGGGGGCTCTTCAGAGCGTGTCGATGTAGGGTATTGGGGAGGGGGGAATGTTGGCCGCCCGGAGTTGGCGAACAAATTGGGTTCCAAATCCAGAGGTGCGCTTTTGAATATAGAGTCTTGAAAGCCTTGGTCGTGTGTTGACTGAGGAGCTTGTACGGCTGCATGATTATCAGACGACCCTGGGTTCTGCCGGGAAGCATTGAACGAATATGTGTTGTGTACGGTGGCATCTCTGAAGTAGCTGATAGGAGACTCCTGAGATCCCAAGCTTCGTGGTGCTATCCGAGATATGTTCTCTACCATAGTGTTCCTGACTTGTCGCTGATTTAGGCTCTCTCCCATGTTTCCCACAGGTCTCTCTTTAGACGTGTGTTTGTTTGCAGACGGTGTGCCCAAAATACCCTCCTCAGGATCTTGATTGTCACGGCCAACAATACCTTGGAGAATCTGTTGCGCATAAAGGTGGTACCCTCGAGGACAGTAAGCCGAAGGCGCTGGTAGTGGCCCTCTTCCTTGCTCTACTAGAGTCGATACTGCAAATCCCCGTACCTGTCTGTGAACCTCTGGGAATATTCTCTGGGAGGCCATTCTAAGCATATCGCGCTGCATTGGTAGTGCTTGCTTCCCGAGGGGACCTGGGATGAGAGAAAACAGAGGAGCTGAACCTAGGAGACAATCTTCGACCTTGTTCTGAGGTTCGGGCCTAGCTGGTTGCTTTCCATTGTCCTGAGGGCTTGCTTCTTTGTCGTTTGTGGTTTCTGCTCCAACATCTGCTTCCGGATAGTCATGCTCCTCGTCTTTAGGCCTGTTCGAAGAAGTGCCTGGAACTGGAATAATAGAAGGAACTGACTTCGTTTGTGGTTTCCCAAGTACAGTCTTCAAAGTATTTTCTGAGTCAAGCCAACCCAGTTGCGCTGCAGCCATAATCTGCTGCTTGTCGATGGCCTCCTGAATGAAATCCCATTCGATATCCAAGCGCAAGAAGTCTAGCATGCCTTGACCGGCAAACTCCTCAAATTCTTCAACCACGCCAGGTATTCTAAGCTCTTGCAGAAGAATGACTCCCTTTTCTCTGTCTTCATGAGATATCTGGTCGGTAAATAGAAGTGGCCGATAATCGTGCAGGAGTCCTGCCACAGTCTGCCTCTTCTCAAGCGCATGCTCCAGGAGTTGAGCATAGGGAATCTTCTCCGCGTCCTCTTGCCAAGAGTCCCAAAGATAATACTGACGAATATACATTTCCATAAATTCTTGGACTTGGCGTCGTGTGAGGTGCAAAACAAATGACACAGTCTTTGCAAATCGGTTCATCTTGCTGAGAACCCAGAGAATTGTCCATCTGACGCCCCAGGAAAGACTGTCCTATTGTCTTACAATGGGCGTGGATATAGACTCATCTATGCACACGTCAGGAATTTCCTTTTCTTTGGCCTGGCATGCTTCTTCAGGCGTTTCGGGGCCATAATCGAGAAGATGTTTGTTGAAGAGTACCCTGGCAACAGCCTGCTCTGCCTTACTGAAGGCGTACATTGGAATCTTTGTGAGTTCTTTTTGTTCTTCCGTGAGTGCTATCAAGGTATCAGCGTCTGTCTCGATATTGGCATAGGCGAACGACTTACGCAGATCTTCCATTATGTCAGAGGCCGACCAGTCGATGTTTATCAGTACAGGCTCATCGGGAACAGACTCATCGGCAGTACTGTCATTAGGATCAGTCTCATCGGGGACCATTGTGCTTAGAGGTGACGTTGTGTATCCGGTCGTAAAGAAGACATTCATCAGTGGATCCTCCTCATCCTCTTGACCAAATAGTTTCGACCTCTTCACAAGCGAGGGTATATCATCGCCCTCATCTTCATAGTATCGTTTTGCCTTGGTCACACTTGAAGGTGTAGGATCATCAGCATACCGCCTGCCAAGCTGATTCATCCCGGTTTTCTCGATATAGTTCTTCAAGAATATTTGCATTAGATAGCTTTGCCTGCGAGATTGGGCTTCTGATGGATCTCGAAGACCAGATGGGCCAGCTACTGGAGGCTGTGTTGGTGATGAGTTGGAGGGATGGGCGTTAGGGGGATGCTCAGTGGGCTCGTTCGAATAATGACGAGCCCAGAGGGAGAGCTTATAAGGAACGCTGCCGTTATCCATATTTTTGGGGGTGAGACAACCAGTTACGGATACTTAGCAGTGAATGGTGTTTTCTTGAAAGGCTTGTCCTTGTACTGTGAGAAGCACAAATCGGGAGGTGCAGGTGAATGAGGAAGGCGCACACGAAAGAGGCACTTCCTCAGTGACTTTTAGATTGTAAGCAATAATTCGACTAAAATGAAAGCTTGATCCTTTGTGAATGAAGTTATGATGAAGTTATGGTGCAGTTATGGTGGAGGTAAGGTAGAGAGATGAAATTGTTGTCCAGGACCTGGTGTTAGATGCCAGCGAATCATCGGAGGCTTTCTTTATATATCGACTGGATTAGCATTTGAAAGACGGCTTTCTTAATTAACTCTTACTTTGGCACGCAAAGAACTTCAATCCTGTGACGCATTTCCTTGACGATCCTGGACAGCCAGAGGCTCTTGAGGCGCCCAAGCCAGAAGGTAACAGTAGATATCGGTACAAGTTTTGATCAAATAGTTTATTTATCGATCGACTTGTGACTGAATGAATAGCCTTTGTTCAAGGGATTGTAAATATCACTATTCACCACCAGGTTACCACTGTCAGGCACCTGGCAGCCAAACTATACAGATATACTCTGTATCTTTTCAGGGTGTACCCAATGAAGGAAACTAATTTCTCTTGCTAAATAAATTAACCCCTCGAAAACTACAAACGAGAGCGGGTTCTGTGTGGCTGGTCAACTTTGACGAAAATTTAATGTGAGTTTTCATTCTGCACAAAGCCTTCTATTCGGCTTGATAGAAAAGTACAAAGGCTAAATCAGACGATACTTGGCTCATACATACCACCGGCTGTATCATATCTACAAATCAATGTAAGATCTCTCCTCTGTTGCATCCTGAACGTGCCTTATCATAGCTACTGACTACATATCCGCAGCATGATGTTCAAGCAGCGATCTCATGGTACTCACTACAATACGCACCTCCCCTTGGTTACCCGCAATCCAGGCTAGTAAACCACCGCTCTACTAATATCATCTCTCTCGAAACAATTCAAGACTACCAGTGCACAGCTCAGTATCAACACGGACCCTCAAATCCTCAATCTCGGTGTTGGCGGCGATAAGATTCAGAATTTGCAGTACCGCATCAACCAAGGACTCATCAAAGCCCTCAAGGAGCATCAAAAGATCAAATTCATCTACGTCCACATGCGTGGTAACAACCTGAACAAGAACGGTCTTCATAAGCAATATATTGAAGCGTGTGGAATAAAAGGGGCATGATGGAGAGGGACAAGGTTCATCTCAATATCGCTAGGTATATCAAGTGGAATGATATTCGGCGGAACGACATGGAGGGTCAGTGGATGGATAAACCGGGAACACTATAGATCTCGCTCGCTGCTGTTCCTTGTGCTTAGAAGATCCGGTCTCTGTCTTTACAGGAGATCATGAAACTGTCGGCATTCCTTCTGCATTATGGCCTTCACGGAATAGTTTGACGACGCAAGGTACAAAAGCAATACATTCATAAGACATCAGCTGTTCAACAACTACGCAATGCCACTATTTATACAGGGTATTTAATCAAGTCCTAACGCCAGTTATGCTCCATACTCCTACCAAACAGTCCGTCCCCTACATATCCACAAAAGGCACAAAAGCCCCCCGTCCCTCAAACCGATCTTGATCTAGAGTCAGATACTCTCTAACATCCGAGTCCTCCCCGGTATCCATGACATCGGCGATATGTCGCTTTGCATGCATTGCGTTTAGCGGAGTGGCAGTCTGTGAGGCTACTTGTGAGCGCGCTCGTAGGATATCCTCCCAGCTCTGAAGCTTTCGTTTGACATCCTCGTCGAATGAGCAGCAGAAGCGCTGGATGGTGATGAACTGTACTGCCGTGACCATGTCTTTGCCAAATACAGCCATGATGTAGGCCGCGGCGATGGCTGCTGAGCGGTCGTTTCCAGTTTCGCATGTAATCAAAACCTTCCCTCGACGAAAGGTACTGGGATCAACCACAATATCGCCATTCTGACTCTTTCCTTGGGCCTGCAGGTGATAGATTGAAAGGAGGTGATCGTTGATATTGCGAATAATGTCAGGGAAAGAACTGATAAGTTTGTCGTAGCCGTCGAGATCAACGTATTGTACCGTGATTCCTAGCGCCTCTGCCGCTTTCTCAACAGTCATAAGCTTCCTGCCCGCCATGCGCGCATCCCTCGTTACCATGAGCATAGTGATGCCCTCACTGGCTAGCCACGAATGGTTCTTTACAACGCTGTTGGGACCGAGGTAAAGGAAGTCCACCAGCTTCTGCGCATCGCGACGCAGTTCGTAAGACCAGTCTGCAGCGCGGTCGATGGCGATCTGCATAACATTCTGGGTGATGATTTCCACATCGGCTGCTGTCAACTGGCTTGAGTCGACGTTTTCGTAGGATGGCATCAAGTTTGGAATACCGGCACCCCCGCATTGCCCCGTGGGCGGGATGTGAATAAAGGGCGGACTGGGTGCTCGACGAGAGTAAGGCGCAGAGGGCACGGCGTTGTTGACGTAGGAGGGATGGCCCTTGTTTAAATCCTCCATGGTGAAAGAATTTGGTAGCGCGTGGACAATCCGGAGAGTTTATCGTGATACCGTGGTACAGATGCAGCGGAGCGCCTGGTAGCACAAAAGGCCCTTGGCCGACGAGAGTGAGAAGTTGAGTTGGCAGAAGTTGAGGATTGAGAGTCAGCGTGAAATACGAGTGGAGTGGCATGAAGGCAGCTGTCTTGTAATTCAGCTGAGCTCCCCACTTTGATTACAGGGATCCTCAGATGACGTTAGTGGAGCAGGCCCCTGTAATATTTAAGTTCAGGGGTCTGAATGGAAGAAGTGGAAGCCTTGGAAGGCTGAATAGACTACAGCAGGTAACAAGTAATGAATCGTACAAAGCCAACAAAGGCGTGAATCACGTCACACGTCTCAAAGAACCTGGAACTACTCATTTGAGAGCGAACCACTGAAACAAGCACGTGGCAGAGGTCGCCATGCCCAACGCAGGTCCATTATCTATTTGTGCACCATCATACATTGTTCTAATAATAAAACTACATGAAAGACATCCATGTCTCATCTATGAAGTCCAAACCAACGCCAAGCACCATACGTCACGTCCCTATCGTACAATAATACAATCATCCCGACGTTGGGGACGATGCCTTCCACTGTAGCTCATCTTCAAATTGTTCATCTCCAAGTGGCGTGTCGTCCGACTCCTGCTCAACACCCTCGAGATCTCCCTCGCCCAACTCCTCGCGGGTTGAATTTCTACGCAGTGCCTCAAGTCTGCGTCTTCTACGTTGGCCCTCCAGATCAGACTCGGTGAAATCTAGTCTCTCCAGTGTATCGATCAGCTTCTCCTCAACCAGCTGCCGAACGTGGAACGCAAGCTTCTGGTCTCGGAACATGCCACTGAAACGGTATGAAAGCCAGATGTACTGGTTGATAGCTGCGTGCAGTGATTCAAGCTTGTGGAGATATGCTATCGGTGCGCCTTTGAAGGTCTTGAGATCGAGCTCCAGGTTCTCGATTGGGATCTCCTTGATGGCGAGTAGTTCGCCACTGCTGCTGCTAGCAACGATGCGAGCAAGAGCGCGAAGCACTTCCAAAGCGTTCTCGGCTCGCGCGTAAACTGGTAGATTGGTAAAGGTAAGTCGGTCGTAGATAGTCAGTGGAATGTCTTGGATGTCGTCGGCAACCTTGAGCTTATCGAGAGGAACGTGTAGCTTAAACTGCTTGCTCACAGATGCCAGCTCTCGAATACGCATGAGCATAAACGAAAGAGGTGTCCCTTTCGGAAAATACGTTGAGAAGCGCTCAACAACAGAGGCCGGAGGGGTGATGTATGCAGCCTCAAGATCGTCAATTTCAGCACTGAAAGCTCTGTGCACCGATCGAAGATCTTGGCTATCCATTGTAGTGACATAACCGATCTTGTTTTCCTCCTCGGCTACAGCGTCGGTGCTTGATTCGCCTTGAGCAGCATGGCGGGCAGTTCGATATCGTCCAGCACGGCCTCCAATCTGTTTCAGCTCCGGGTACGTAAGGCTTCTGTTTTGGTTGCCATCGAATTTGGAGGTTGTTTCAAGAACGACTCGCCGAATCTCAAGATTCAGCCCCATGCCAATGGCGTCACTGGCAACAATAAAGTCGTAGTCGTTATCGGGATCGTTGAACAAAGCTGCCTGCTGAACCCGCACCTCTGGTGGTAAAGTTCCGTAAATGATAGCGCATCGACGTCCAGTCTTCTTTTCGATGGTTCTCTTCAGAACGTGCAGGTTCATGCGGCTAAAGGCAACAATTGCATCGCCCTTCTCCAGCAAGCTAAAGTCACCGCGCAAAGATTTATCCATGGGCTCTAAAGGACTAAGACGGTCATATCGATGCACGATGCATTTGTCACCAATAGATGCGCAAATACTCTCGATCAACTTGACTGTTCGTTCTTCACCACACAGATGGACCTCCTTGGCCTGAACACCCAACAGCGCTGTCGTCCAGCCTTGTCCACGATCGGGATCAGCGATCATCTGAATCTCATCAATGACAGCTACATCAAACTTATCGTTGAGAGGGACCATCTCCACAGTACAACTTGTGAAGAATGTATCCGTGTCTTGCGGGAGACGCACTTCCTCTCCTGTCAGCAGCGCACATGGTAATCCCTTGGCTGTCAATCGCTGATGAACTTCGTTTGCCAGCAGACGTAGGGGGCCGGCATAGACTCCTCGCTTGGAATTTTCTAATGCTTTCAGAGCTCTGTATGTCTTTCCCGAATTTGTTGGTCCGACGTGGACATGAATTGTGCGCTGCATCGCTCTGGTAGCAGGGAACCATTCATAGGGGAAGCGAAAGTCCAGCAATCTCTTGTGGCTCTCCTCTAGGCCCTTGGAGAATCGTTGACGAATGAGAAATGACTGGAATGAATACTGAAGTTCGTTCGTCAAACCCTTCAAATCTCGTAAAATAAAGGCATCGCGAAGATTCCAGAATAAAGGGTTCTTGACACGGTCTGTGACGTTCTGTTCGGCCATGTTAAAAGCCGAATCGAGCACATTCATAAACAGAGACGCCTGTTCATGAAGCTCCTCTTCACCAACGCCAGCAGTGGACACATAAGTCTGACTAGACTTCTTGATGACATCTTGAAATCTCATCAAAACTGTCGATCGAAACATGCCATGTCGACCTAACGACTTTTTACCATGGTCAAGTCTTAGTCTAGACTTGGGGTCATGACCCTGGCTCACCTAAAAATGTAAGTATCATGAGCCCCGGGAAAAGAGACAAACATACTGCACCAACTCTTGAGCCATCGGAATTCTTCCCATCTTTGTCACTCCATTTTCTTTTATTAGTAGCTGGGTTTATCCTCTTTGGCTGTCGTTGAAGTTGATTTTTTGTTGAAAATGTCCGTATCGATAAAGGAACAAGAGGAGCTCGCACAGCTCCATTTCGGAGCAAAAACCTCATTATGAAGAAACCAAGAGTGAGCCAGACATGCTCCCCTCAAAAGATTAGAAAAGAAACCTCTAAGAATGGTGCCAATTTGCACGAAGGCGAATGCGACTGAGTGTCGCCATCATATTCATTCATCTCAAAATTTCCTACTATTCGGGTTATCCTTTGACCGTGATGCCGTAGTTCGCATGAAGCCCCACTCTTCATGCAGATGACGATGAGACGCCAATGACTGAGGCGTCATCGTTAGTCTCAACTTTGGAACCTTGATTGCGCAGCTACAACCTTGAATTATCTCAACTCCAACCGCGACACATACGAATTCAATAGCTTACACATAAATCACAAACTCCACAGCCTCTTCCATCATGGCGTCCTCATCAGCTCCATCAACTCCGTTGCTATAGTCCGTTCAGCTTTGCGACCAGATGTAAACACAAACTAACACTCTGCAGCTCCTGCATCGCACATAATACCACGATCCTCGCAGAATGTACAGCCTCAGCCTCCTCGCAAACCTCATCTCTCGCATCGCTTATCCTCCCTAAAATCGAACACAACACCCCTCAGAAGCTCACCTACACCCATGGCCAGCATCAGATCCACTATGTCGCCGAGTCCCCCTCTGAGCATCGCGACTCTCCGTCTGCGGGTGGCCTCACATTCCTCGTCATCGCCGACTCATCGCTCGGCCGTCGTGTACCCTTTGGTTTCCTCTTTGAAATCCGCAAGCGCTTCCTTCAGCAATTTCCCGAGAGCAGCGACTTCTCTGACATGCCCAACTACGGTGCTGCATCGTTCAACTCAGAGCTCAAGTCGCTCATGATCGACTACGGCACTACGAGCGGTGGCCGCGACGACGCTATCGGAAATGCCAAGCGCGAGATCGACGACGTCAGAGGAATCATGACCAAGAACATCGAGAGTCTGCTTGAGCGCGGCGAACGCTTGGATCTGCTGGTCGACAAGACGGATCGCCTGGGTGGTAGCGCACACGAGTTCCGCGTCCGCAGTCGAGGTCTGAAGCGCAAGATGTGGTGGAAAAACGTCAAGCTTATGGGACTCTTGGCGCTCGTAGTATTCCTCATCATTATGGCGATTGTGATTGCGATCAAGAATGGGTCCGGTTAAGATGTTTCCTGCGCTTGTGCGAGCCATTCCTTTGTATTTTCGTTAAACTGTTTCCTACGGCGAACTGATGGGACAAGCCCAGGCGAAGGGTATAATTATGCAACAAGGTCCTCTTTCAATCAAACTGATACCCAAATCAATCTCCGTCCTTATTTTCGTAATAGTGAAATTGTCGTAAATTTGCATCCTTCCACTCGTCCTCAAGTTTGTTGCTGGCGCACAGCCATCCATGCGCTGGGTTCAATAGACGTAATCGGTCATGTTTCCGAACCATCATAATTTCGGCTTCCTCTTCTCGCTTTCCTGATAAACATAGCCCTGCGTAACGGGACTTAGACTCGTTCCCACCGCCAAAGTCGTAGGTGCTCGCCGGAATCTGTCTGTAAAAAATGCCGGATGCAGCGACGATGCGCAAGGAACGGCTTGTCTAAGCGGTGGCGGTTGCATAGCGACTGTAGTCGCTGGGGGACATGATGTACCCATTGCTGTGTTTGATGGAAGGAATGCGTAAATGCAAGTAACGGCTGACGCTGAAAATGACGATAAGTAATTACATTCTCCAAGTTGGTTGTAACAATAAGAGATACCTTACTCACGCCGAGGTGTTGATCAATTTCTCCACGTGCTTCGGTAATCACACCGATGACCTACTTGGCAATGACGGAACATGTCCCCGTAGCTTGGAGAGCCGAATCACCCCGCATTACATTAAATGTCGAATACCTAGTTTGATACAAGGTCTACCGTCCAAAGTAAAGATCAGACTCACGGTAAACAGCCATGAACAGAATATGAAGACAAAATATTCATTCATTCATACCAAAAGAGGAGTTGTAATGTAATTATGCTGTGCATTGTATACAAACCCAACCTGAACTCCATCATCGCTGGTCCCTTCTTAGAATACTGCCACCCAGACAAATCGTTCAAACAAAAGAAATTCATTCACCCCCGCCATTGCTCCATTGGATTATCCCTCTCTTCTTCAGCCGTCGCCGTAAATTGTGGTTGATAGTCATCTTGACCACGAACATGCCTCTTCTCTTGACTTCTCTCAATCCCAGGAGCTGGGTCATTGGAAATAACTCTCTCCTCTGCCTCAAGATCTCCCTCTTCGTCTTTACCGTCTCCAAAGACCCTCTCCACGTTACCGTCTTTCTCAATGCGTTGCATCAGATCCTGATCAGAGGGGAAGTAGACTCGTCGAACAGCCTGAACCACCAGATCAATTACGATGAGCACAATAAGTTCAAGCAACACAAGTGTCCACCATTGTAATGTGCGACCAAAGTTGTCAATGAAAGCATCGCGGACGATATAAGGCCCAAAACTAGTAGGCTTGACACCTGAGAGGGCCAGCATCCACAAGAACCAGCCAGCGACAGATATCAAACAACCGCCGAATGTGATGACTGTCTTCGTGTGCACTTCAAGAATCCTAGTTGGAGTTAGTGCAGTTCATCGCCAGTAGGTAAAAGACTTACAGAAGCTTAACGTTGATGTAGATAACAGCAACAGTGAAACTAACCATGCCCATGGCAAAGATGCTTGTGTCTCGATCGTAAAATGTCCTGTTATAAACACACCAAGTGAAGTACCAAATCACAAAACTGCCTGCAACACCCATAATCATCCATGCGAAATACTGAGAGAACCTGAAACCGAGGTTTCTCTGACCAAAAGTGTAAAGTTCCGGCACTCTCATCAGTGTCCCTGCACGCAGGTCCTTCTCGAAGATACCAAGCAGGATGACAGGGAGCGAAGTAAAAGCACTGTTGAAGACGGTCAAACTCCACGACTCGTAGAGCGACGTGCCAGAGTATCCTGTATAGCGCTGGTAGTGAGCTTGCACGATGAAGAACAAGACCTCCTTCCAGAAGGTGGCGAGTACATACTTGCCAGTTCTCATGTAATTCCAGCGGCCGTGGACAAAAAGCAATTTCTGTAGGAAACGGAACTGCGCGATCGAGTAGTCTGAAATTCGAGCAGCTTGCAGACCTTCACGGCCAGAAATACCAATGCCGACATGAGAGGCTTGAATCATGCCAATATCGTTGGCGCCATCACCAATCGCCAGTGTCATACTCTTGGGTACGTATCTCCGGATCGAGCGAACTAGGTTTGTCTTTTGAGAGGGCGAGGCTCGACAGCAGATGACAGAATCGACACGAACAACAAGGTCGTAAAAGAGAAGAGATAGTTCGTCATCTTCATCGATCTTAGCCAGTGTCTGACCATCAACGATCACTACAGAATGAGGAACCAAACCACGACTGACATTATTGAGAGTCATGGTGATAGTCTCCTTGAGTTCACCCAAAGTCGCATCCAGCACGTAAAGCTCTGACCAAGGCTTGCATACACGAGCAGAGTGACCAATGTTGATAGCTGTCTCTCGTTTGTCTCCCGTAAGCATCCATACTTTGATGTTGGCCCGGCGCAACTTGTCGATAGTGTCTGGAACTCCTTCCTGTAGCTTATCTTCGATTGCAGTCGCTCCAGCCAACTCGAACTTCTGCTCAATAAGCTCGCCAGCGGCCTCGATGCGCTCTTGGCGATCAACTAAGCTTGTCTCGGCCTCTCGGTACTTTTCCTTCCACTGAAGATACGAATCCTCGTCAAGATAACGGTACGCGTACAGAAGAGTGCGAAGACCTTCACGGGCAAAATCGTCAACATGCTGGAAGCATTTCTCAAACACAGCACCTTCGTTTGACGCCAGAGACTCGTCGATCTTGCGGTCAGCGTGGTCAAAAGATGGCATATGACCGAGGCTTTGTCGAGGACTGATTGGGCTCATCATTTCCGATGAAGTACGAGGTGTTCGAGCAAGTTGCTGCGACAGCCGCTTAAGGTCTGTGGAGCGCCGTCCTAAGCTCAGTCGAAGGCCATCCCGGTTAGATGATTCGCCTCTAGAGAACCCGAAACTGTTGCGAGGGCTTCCATGAGGGCTTCCGTAAGGGCTAGCACTTTTGTGTGTACTCATCCGTCGCAGCTCCTGGTCCTGTCGAGAAGCCCTTCGCTGGCTCATTCGGCGCCCAATATCTTTTGCCGTCTCCTCTGCGAGATTGCTCAACTTGAGACGCTGCATGATGACATTGTCGGCACCCTTACAAAAGATGCAGATGCGGCCATCAGGCATGCGGATGATAATAGACATTCTCTTCCTCTTACTGCTGAATTCAATTACATCCAGGACCTCATATGTCTCAGTCTGCATGGAGCCATCTGCATCTCGAGTCTCGAGCTTGATAGCCTGTGCAGGTCTATCAATCACCAGAAATCCCAGATCTTTGGCGGCCTCCACCAATGCCAATTCGTCAGGAGAAGCAGCCTGAAAAGTGATATCGCCATCATCCGTCTTCTCTGGTAGACAAGTGTGACACAGGGCAATGCACAACAGGAAGTGCTTGGCTCGTCGTGAGAAAGGAGTGTTGGGCTTTCTTTGAATGTATTCAAGCAAATGTTCCGTCTTCATGTCGGTGTTATCAGGGGTGGTGACTGTGGATTTCCAATGACTGGCTGTTGACATAGTCCTGATGGGTTCTGGTCTGTGAATGCCGCTTCCGCTGACATCGTCAAACTGACCACCCGGATTTTTGGCCGGACCTACGCTCTTTGTTGCTGCCAAACTTCCCATCTTTGATTTGCCCTTTTTTGGTCTCTCCGACTCCGCGATCTTCCTGCGCATCTCCTCCTGGTCTCTCTGCACGTCCATATCATGCAGACAAGCTACACCCGCGACCGACAATTTACGGAAGCGCATGATGTTCTCTGTGAGGGTTCCTGTCTTGTCGGAAAAAACATAACTAACTTGACCTAGGTTCTCGAGAATAGTCGTCGTGTTGGCCACCATTGGCGTGTCAGATATCGGATCATACATGTCTGCATCCTGGAGTAGGTATAGCTGTCCCAACTTGATAATCTCTAGACTGATATATAGGGATAAGGGGATGAGTGTGTTGAACATGATGATGTTCCCGAAGAAGATTTCTTTGAAGGGAACACTTCCATCCCATGAGCCAGGTCGCTTGATGTACCAAGCAAAATCCTCGGTACGATCTTGCCACAAGAAGTAACCGATTGTCAGACCCATTGTAAGCATGAGAACGATAAAGATCTGGACAATGATCATCCTGTTAATCACTGATTGCATGGCAGGCTTCTTGGCGCTAACGTTTTTGTTTCCATTCATGCGAATCTTGCACTCCTCGCCAGTGTTCACAACGATACCGAGCGCTTCAGCCGTGTTGCGGAGGGTGGAACCGCGATACACAACATTGTTCATAGAAAGGGGTAGTGTTTCACCATCGACAGTTACTCGACCATCATAGCTGTAAAGGTCCAGATTGGGGTTTTCGGATACCACAGTGGCCTGTGTCGCCCGCAGTCCCTCAAGAGTGTTGCACCGTTCGGCGAGTAAAGGACATGCCTGCTTGCTCTTGAGATTGGTTTCACCATCCAGGGCCATAGTGTCGATATAGGCAATGCCATTAGGTCCGGTGGCGTTTAAAAGCACCATATCAGCAGGGACAGGGTTATCGCGGCGCAAACGGACAACATCGCCAACGCGAACGTGCTGCCACTGAACCGAAGTCCAGTTTCCATCTTTCCCGAGGTTTCCTGTGCCTGTCTCAAGATCATCAAGCATATGCTCCTCGCCAGTCTCAGACGCCTTTTCCTTCCTTCTCTTCATCTTCTCAGTGTGCTTGATACGTCCCTTGTCACCAGTTCCGTTCGTCAAAACCCAAGCTTCGCTACGATTCTCAACACGATCAAGCATGTACCGCCTGTAATCATCGTAGCCCTCCTTGGCCATACTGAATGCGACAAATACGCCAAGAGGTACAATAGTAGTCCACCGTCCGACAGTACTTAAACCGGGTATCATCTGTATAGTACCAACAACAAGGAAATAGAAATTTCCAAGTTTGCTGAACTGGAACAAGAGTTGTTTTGGGATAAAATCGTAAATGGTGTAACGGCTCGATCGAATAAAATTGCTGGGATAAGGCTTCCCGGCGCGCTCATCAATGAGACCGTCAGCATTTCGCTCTGTGGGGTTGAGAGGTATATGGCGGCCATCGGGCAGAGGTTGGAGAGGTTTCTGGCGAAGTATTGTTTCGAGTATCACCTTTTGGTGAAACTCTCCAAGTTGTTTGCGGGTGCGATCCTTCCATGTCGGCTTTGCGCCAGGCCCAATCCTTTTCTCACGCCTATGTTTGAGGTACTTTTTTATATCGGCGCGCACTGAAGATTTCTCTGTAGAGTTTCCGTTGAATCCCAGGCTGGTTTTGTCAATAGGCGACGTCGAGGACTTGTCGGTTCGGTCGGCATGATCGGGAGGACCAGCCAGCTCAGCCGACAGCTCGGTCCTTGAAGGAATTGGGCGCAATTCATAAGGAACCGCTCGTGAGCGCGAACCATCATCGGGTCGTCGGGATCGTGATCTTGAACCAGATCTCACATTGGCGTCGTCAGCCAAAGATCGGCGTGATAAGCGATCATTATTGGGATCTGTATAAGAGTGACCTGTATTTCGCGGTCGCGAGAAATTGGTCGATGTTGGAGGAAATCGTTCATCAAGAGCAGCGAGATCCCGGGCTGTCTCGTCGTCGTAGTTGGCAGATTGAGACTGTCGCCGCCCGTTATCGCTGGGGTGAGGAGCCATATTAAGGCCGTTGAATCGGCGGTAGCATCTGGAATAGACGTTGCAAGGTGCGGAGAGATGGCAGGGTACGCGCCGGGTTTAGTTAGATTAGAGCTTTGTTGGAATGGGCCAGAATCGATATATACTTGGACAGATTGGATGGGAGCGAATGAAGAAACAGATAGAACGAGAGAATATTAGATCGAGGAGTGAGGAAAGGTAAATGAAGACGGAGACAGAGAATGGAGAAAGTGGATGTTTGGTCAGAATTGAGTTGGGCTGGGCAACGGGATCGTGTAAAGCCCGTGATTACTGA
Organism: Fusarium heterosporum; assembly: GCA_013396295.1. Taxonomy (NCBI): domain Eukaryota; kingdom Fungi; phylum Ascomycota; class Sordariomycetes; order Hypocreales; family Nectriaceae; genus Fusarium; species Fusarium heterosporum. The sequence continues at coordinate 184,393 of JAAGWQ010000095.1, read as the reverse complement.
TGGATGAAGCGGAGTCTGTAAGCTGCCTGCCTCAAGATAATGCCCGGCCTATCTACCGCAACGCCATATATTTAACGCTACTCTGTACAAACTCAGTAGACACGTAATTCAAACCTCAATAACACTACTCCGCCATAGAATACAACACTTTCGACTCTGTATTCCCTTCACAAATTTGAGTGATAAGTGAGGCGCAGCAAATCCATCTGTAATCATCAACTAGCCGTTGACGTGGGCTATGCGCTGTGCCTCACTCAGACCCCTGCTGATTGGCGTCATCCGGTGTAGCCAAGTCGCTAATCCCTACTTTAATTACCCATTCTCCGACTTTCATCCAAAACAATGGGGATCTGAGAACTGGAGAAACAAGAGTTGACCTATGGAATAAGACGCTCAACAGGTGGCCCAGTGGGTAGTGACATACTCTGTATATTAACTTCAATCGTGTCGATACTATTTCTGCTGTTCCATCCAAAGCTGACCAACACATCCAACCTAACTCCAATTACATATCTCTCGGCATCTACGGGTTTTCTGCGCCACGAAACACGCAACACCGGCGATCACACAGCAGAATAGGAACAAAAGGACGACACGTTGCTCAGACCTAAGGATTCTTGCACAAGCTTGAATTATGAGACATTGACCATCTTTAATTCATCAGTCCTTTCATGTCATACACCGATTCCACGGCAGCCATACTTACACTTGATCACCCATAAATGTCTCAAGTTGTAGACAATTGGTCTGCGCCAAGATCAGTCCAACACTCCCGGTACGGTACGCTCGGAGTTCATGCCACCCCAACTTCACTTTACGCGTAACACTAAAGGTTGAAACTTGGCTCCGAGTCTTCAGGCTAAAGACTCGTGTCCTAGTAACCTCTACAGACATTCAAACAGAACCATTGACATCACATCAGAGACAAAATTAAACATAAAATCCCATTTTAACCTAACCTAGTTCCACCCCAGGAAGGCCCATGCCATCGTGTCCAACTGTAGGCTTCCAGGTACACATCTCAATGACGCCTACCCAGGACAGCGATCCAGCTGCTCATAAACTCCACACGGTACTTTCATACCTTGAAGCACAAAGGAAACCCTAACCAAAGAACCCTAGACAAGCCGCCTGGGCTTTATCCCAATATCCGCCATAATGCAGGAATACAAAATAAATAAATACCAACAAGTTATTAAAACGCTGTTGCCCATAATTTTCATCTGTTGGCAGTATGTGCGTGTGAATTAGGTCCAGGAAGACGACGTGCGGTGGTCAGGCACGCCGCTCGAGGGGAATCGAAGACCGAGTAACAGAATGCCTCTTCGGTCTGGGAAAGTGTTGAACGAGACCACCCAAGTGATAACAAGTCGCGGTAAAAGATTCAAATGGAACTATCTCGACGCGATAAAAAGCTGAAATGAACGATCGCTGTGTTGTGCCCGACATACATGACCGATGTCAAAGAAGTGTATCGTCATGCAGGTTCATCATGACCGTAGATGAGAATCAACTAGGCCTAGTACACTATCGGTATCAGAGCTGTGAGAGGAATGATGACAATTGTCAAGGAAAGCCGCCTGTATATAAGGGCGAAGATAAAGAAAAAGGAAATCCCATTGGTATAATTTGCCGCAAACGCCCTAGCATCAAATATACAAAAACACTCCAACTTATAACCCGCCTGCTACACTCAATTTCCATGATGGACTTGGGACATCGCTTCGGGGGAGAGGCTTGAAGGATCGACTGCATCGAATTGCACAAGCTGATCCATATCGAGGTCTGCTTGTTGGTGTTGAGCATATCCAGGGGAGGCGGTGTGCATAGGTAGGTTGATGGTGTGCTTAGAGTACATTTCATTCAGGCTGGCTCCGTCCTCAGACACGGCACAAGACCCATCGTTCATAGGATAAAGGTCGGCCGAGCTGGGGCGGCCCATCATTGACATGGGTGGTGATTGCTCCATGATTGAAGGCTCACCAGGGCTGTTGAAAGAGATGGGAGAAACGGAGGTGGGAATACCATCAGGGTTCACCATAGGCGACAGGAATCCGTGGCCGTAAGGTGTGTTGTAGCTTGACTGAGGCACCTCAGGGCCAGGGGGGAAGAAACCTGGGCTTGGGGGGAACTCGGCGGGTGAAGCAGTTGTGGCCGACATGGGATATTGACGCATGTCAAGACCGAAACCTGCTTGGGTGTCGATGCGTAGGTTGGGAGCCATGTTGTTGACAGGAGGAGGCTGAGGCACAGGAGCAAAGATGTGAGGGTTGTGCTGAGGAGGAGGAGGAAGCATCTCTCCGGGCGGTTGGATGTAGAACGATGGCATGGGTTGATTCTGAAACATGGCGAAATCAACAGGGCCAGGAACTGATCGACTGCGCTGGCGCTTGTGACCATGGGCAGGGCGCATGCCTGAGTGCATCTGATGAATTCCCCATTGCTGCTCCTGGAACATGCCAACATGCGGTTGAAAGCTAGGCTGTGACGAGGGTCGGGCGGGGGAGACAGGAGCCGACACGGACAGGGCGTGAGGGTCGTTGTATGGGTGAGGGTTGTGGCGGTTCATGAAAGACTCTAGCGAAACCAACTTGGCAAGCTGGCCGCTGAGGACTTTGGGGTTTCCGCCGAGGTGATGAACCAGGCAGTGTGTGGCCTGGAGATCCTCTGTAAAGTCGCCACACTGGAAGAATCCATTGGTGGTGGGCGATGAGTCCATGAAAAAGTTGGGGGGCCTGTTCAACTCAATGACAATCCCGCCAAGCTTAGTTGGGTCTCCTTCGCCGTTCTCGAGGAAAATATTCTTGATGGAAGAGAACGGGTACTCGATTTTGTAACCAGCCTGCTCATTGTTGATGTAGTAGGTCATGGTGCATTTGTCAGGTGAGTAGAAGATGATGAGATCCATCGTGTTCTGTCCAACTCGTGTCCATTTTCCAATGCTGAGAGATCGGCAGGTAAGATGATGAATCACTGCTGTTAAGTTAACACACTGCCCTTGTCTCATTTCCATGTTTAACTCACAAACTTTGCCCTGACCTCCTTGATCACCCCCGAGCATCATGTTACCGTGACCGAAAGGTACCAGTCCAGTACGGCCAAGATAACTGCCACCGAGGCCCTTACCAGATTCCATTGCCTGCATAGCAAGGTAGGCTCGCATCGACTCGGGAATTGAGTCAATGTCTTCACCTGTCTCCAAGCTTTTCTTGGCCAACAACTTGATCTTGGCTCGCCTAAAATGGTCAGCGAAATTACACAAGTTGGTCAACTATCGCATACCTGTTCTGGAACCAGATCTGAACAGATCTTTCGGTCATGTTAATCTCTTCAGCAATCCTCTCGCGGACGGTAGCAGTAGGCGTAGGGTTGTTGTTGAATTCCACCTCCAATGTCGTCAGTTGGTCTTGAGTAGCACGTTGTCGCTTCTGATTCTTCTGTTGCTGGGTGAGTGTGCTTTTACGAGGAGGTCGTCGTGAGGCAGAGTTGCTTGCACCTGACGCAGAAGGAGATGGTGACTCTCTCTTCATGGAGGCTGAGACAGGGGTCGGGATGGATGGTGAGGAGGTCGAGTTGGGTGTAGTGACTTCTGGGACATTGCCCAGGGCCATGGAGTGTTCAATTTCCGTGGCCATTGCTTAAGGGGATCGCAAATATGCGATCGCTTTTCCGGTTTGAACTTGAAAAAAGTATAAACAGATCTCGAAATTATCGGGTGCTGTAGGTGTGGCGGTTGTCGTCGTTCTCACTGATGCACACAAAAACGCGAGTTAATCCGTATTGTCAGTGGTCAGAAGACGACTGAGTAATAATAAAGGAATGTGGTGAATGACAATTAATTGTAGTCAATTCAATTAAGGAGTGTCGTCCTGAATCTGTTGAACAGAAAAAGGAGTTGAGAATAAAGTATCGTGTTGGTGGATTGGCCGGTAGTCTCGAACGGTTTCGACGTTTTTAAAACGTTGTGGGCGCGGAGGTGTAAGAGCTGGTGAGCCTAAAGAAGGAAACGGACCCGGAAAGAGTGACGGGAACCGAAGTTGACTTTTAAGATTGAATAGTTCAAGAGAGTGACTTAAAGAAAAGAAAAGAATGAATAAAAAGACAAGAGGGAAGAAGCGGAAGAAGCGGTCACAAGGAGTGGACTGGCGATGCGAGATGGAAAAGGGAAACGGGGGGCGATGGGATGGGCATTGGGGGGTTATGCCTTCTAAGGAGAAGAGCGTCGCCGACAGAGCCTGAGGTGGCCTAGCCCTGCACCTACACCTGCACTTGCTGCCGTCCTCTCCACCACGGGCACCTCGATCGGAGAAAAGGTACTGTACTCAAGCCAAGGTACCACCACTAGCCGTGTGGGGACACGATACGGTACCGTAGGCCTCGAAAACTGGGAAAAAGGAAAAAGGATGGAACCTCAACCCAAAGTACCCTAGTACCCTGGCGTAAACGACTGAGCTGCGGGTACCTGAGAGTCGGGTGGCTTGACAAAGCTACTTAGCCCCAGGTCCCTCCGTCTCCTGAATGGACACCATGCGCCTCGGTGGGATGGATGGTGGAGGGCAGACAGCTTAACGCGCCAAGGGGCAGTGAGCCGTTACAGACCACAAGCCGCGGAGCTGGTGAGGACCGGACTAGGGGTTGATGCATTGCAGCCCTGAAGTCGACCTAGCCCAGCACATGGATCCAAATGTGGCCATTCAGCGCTTTCGTCTTGTTTACCCCTTGTCCCGCTGCCCCAAGATCAGTCAATCCGACTCCCCTCAACTTGGAGGTTTCCTTCAAACACGACGGCCTCAAACGCGTTACCTTCCAGGTGCTCTAGTGCGAGCTAGTTGAGTTTATCACCTAGATCAACCAGTAGTCGCTGGGTCGTGTCACTACTCAGGTAACTCGAGTAGCTCAACCTCCTTTTAAGCCTTGTCTCTATAATCGTGGTCAGCGATGTAACTCATGGATAAGTCATCTCGTCCAGATAAGGAATTCTTGTCTTGACCTTGTTCATTTTCCTCTATTCGACCACACTTCGTGTAACGAACCAACCGTGTCACGTCCAGCCCGCACAATGTGCACGAGGGAGGGGCCTTTTGGTGACTGGCAGGCCATAGCGGGCCAAACTGCACGAAGACTTTTGTGAACGGGCCACTGACGAGGGACTGACAGAGCCATTGGCATCCACACCCACTCAGACCGTGCTCGAGTCCACATCCGACACCACCACAAACATCCCAGCTTCCCAACACACCGAACAAAGATATCCATTTGTCCATCCATTTGGGCGGTCGAAGCCAAGAGGAATCCGTTTCGTATACCGTCTCTTAGTCTAGACTGGTTCGGACTCCGGACCGTCACTAAGAAAATCCAAGATATGCCAAATCGGTCCATCTTTGGATTGGGTGACATTCAAGCATCATTGAAGGAATTGTCAGCGGGTGCCCAAAGGAACCACGAGTAGTCGTAGAACATGCGGTTAAACACCCCAGTACCCTAGATCAGCATCCAGGGGCCCCGCGAGACTGCCGCTGTTGATCGTATGCATCTTCATCTGTGCGTTCTTGCTTCACAGTTTGCCTCAAGACGCCTACCTCGGTGAACCGTTTATTGTCTTTCCTTTTCGAAAATCTATGTCTTTTGCTGTCGCATCTGACCTCGCTACGGCTGAGTCTGTGACAAGTTCGCTGAGTCTGACAGTACATGTCACTGGCTTTGGGAAGACGTGATCGGCATTCTCGTCCCAGACATCAGACCAGGATGTTTGTCATGCAACAAAGAGTCCGCTGTGGCTGAGAGCTGCAGTTGACGGATACAACAGAGTCAAGACCAAGGACAAGGCGCAAGGACGCGTCGAGAACTGAGTAGGCCGAGAGCTTGAATGGTTGAAAGTACGGAAGTGGAGTTCCAGTGTCCATGAGAGTTTGTCTATCCTTAGTGGGGTGGTATCGCTAGGGCGCGGTACCTGCGTCAGGGGGGAGAAGCGCCCTTGCTGACTTCTGGAGATTCAGTATTTGATGATGTTGATTTGTGCAGAGTAAAAGCTTACATAAATACGTTTTGTGCAGCATGCGACATTCATTGGGCTTTTCGTCCATGCACACATGTACACTAATGCAAGGTACGCGCCAATCAACAGCATCAGGTCAATTTAGGGGACATGGAACAGGTAAACGGCCCCCAAGATAGAGCGGCAAAAAGCAAAAAAGGGTGCTGTGCCTTGACCTTCACCCTCATTGGCCTATAGACAGCGTTAGTCCTTCCTGCCAGAATAGGAAAGCCAGAAACGGTCCGGTCTTACCCTATGGAACCGTTGTTCAACCCGGGAAGCAGCGTCACCAGATCGCTTCAGGCTTGAGCCGAAGCGCCTGCCCTGAAATCTACTATGTCCGACGACGCCAAGACATGTCACTCGCTCTGTCACACACGAACCCTCTATATTGGTGAACCTTTCCCATATCAAAGCAATTGAGACGCCATAGCTTCATTTGATGATACAGTATTACAACATGGCGCTTCCAAGGGTATAATATTCCGTCCAACCGATGGACGTTGTCAGGATAGATTCGCAACCTCGATACCTAAAGGTCAACTAGAGCAAACTTCGACCTTCGGTTCATCAGTTTCTACAAAGTCCCCACATGTGAAAGAAGCAAAAAATGCATCCCCGGACCTCCATTGAGCCACTATGAGCCGTGCAACTTGGACGACATGGCACTTGGAGAACCATGGTCGTCTCCGAAGTGGTTTGTGTACTAGCTTAAGTTATCACACAACAACTGAACGTCACTAATACGTATTCCTTATGCAGATAGCGACTTTCTCTTTTGCTGCCACACTATCTTGGTCCTGGCGTCATCAACTGGCCTTCCTGGACTGGCCGGGATAATGAGGATCAAGGGTGATTGTCTTGTCGTGAGCAGGCTTACCCATGTTTTTACTCGTTTCACCAACCAACAGCAATCCACAAAAAGTTTCGATGAGATCAGGAACAAGGCTCCTGACTGTGATCCGCATCGGCTCTTCTGTGTCGGTTATCATTATCTTTCACAAAGCTGTTGTGCTCTGCCCGTCTGCACAGCAATGATAGCACTATACTTCAAACCAGAATCAGTTCAACTACGTTAGTCCCAGTTTTGTGGCTCCTGATTCACTTCAACAAGTGCTCGCCAGATCTACCAACCCATGTCGGGCTTCTGCGGCTCTGTCCTGTCAACGCTCAAATATGCCAAAAGAAATATGTTGATCTTTTATACGGAATGTTTAGGCTTGACAACCTGTCTCATAAGATTTTCCCAAGCTTTCGCTTCAATAAATAGTTCAAATGTTATCAATCCTTTCGTCTTTTTTATCTCGACATCCGCCCATCACTCAATGCATCATTCACTGGTTTTGAATTGTCCTTCAGTAAAGGATTTAAGCGAAGGATCGCACCACAGCATTGACACCACGCCACAACATGTCTTATCGACTCTGAACATCTACGTGTTCATATGCACCAAGACCCTGTTCTTGGAGAGCCTCCTCGTCATCTCGAAAACCATTGCTCCTGCATCATAGGCACGCTCTTACTCTGACCCCCTTAAGACTCTACACAACCCTGTGGCAAACTGTGGCGATTGATGCTTCTCCGACAAACAATGAATCAGAGCCTCTAGTTCGAGCTTGCTGTTAGGCGAAAGGTTGGTCACAGCTTGGTGTCCACCAGATTCTCCTGACTCAACTGAGGCAAAGAACGAGAACACGATTAAAAGGATGAGCTATTCCAAGGCTACTCGTACCAAGGGTTGGCCACTGCGATACTATTGACTATTACTACCAAGAAGCCTCAACGGTTGTGGCGGTCATTCAGCAGGTCTCGACCATGTATGTCTCTCCTGGAACCGTGCATAATGATACAGTACTCTACAGAAGACATCCGTTTCTCTTCCGGCTCCGAATCCTTCCCGGGCACAGCCAAGACGACAGAAAAGATCCGACATGATAGCCCAGAAAATTACAGATGACCTTCAAATTATTTTCATTCCTGGCTTAGCCTTTGCCGGTTGGGTCCGCAACCCCTGACTGTACTGGATTGGACCCCTGAGCTTGCATCTGGGGACAAGGTACCTCTAAGTATCAGCATCAGCCAAGCCTAATACCGCGAATCAGCGTTCAGTTGTGTCTCCGCCAGGCGACCACATGCCATCAGGCCCACATCTGTTGCAGTTTTACCTCACCCGATCGAGTCTAGATAAACCGATCGCCCCGTCTGGTATCAGCTCCCTTTTCTTTTTGAGCTGATGGAGTCTCTTGGTTTATTGTACTAAAATAATTGTGCGTTACATGTTACAAGCACACGCGGATGACACTTATTGACTACGGTGCTCAGTCCCACGACCCAGCTGTCATCTCACATAACCTCTAGGATATGTTTCTCTTTGTGGAAATCTACGCTTACAGCATCCAAAACAAGCAGCTGTGATTTGTGCTCATTGCTAGCAAGCTTTCTGGGCATCCCTTTTGTAGCGAAACTATTCATTGCCTAGTTTTCGACTGGTGAGGCCCAGAAGCACAGACAGTTGAAACCCTACCGTCGATCGAGTTTGGTCAACTTATCTTCCTATGGCAGTAGTGTTGTTAAAAACTGTCCATGTTTACAAAACTCCAAAATGTATTCAGTCTGCCTAATGGACCATGTACACCCCAAGCCAATAGCGGCAGCTTGTGCAGGGACAGCAGGATGCATATGCATATGCATGTGCATCCATGGTGGGGGTGAAAGCGCGTCGAGCGCGTCTGTTGACTACTGATTTTCTCCTCTCACCAACTGTTGCAGAGTTGGCATGCATCATTCAGGAGATGCCCCCTTGGATCCGACATCCCTAGACAAGACGGTACTGTCCTGTCTCGACAAAAGTACACAGAACTCAGCATTGGTAACATGCCAAAATGGGTAGCTCTAAACTTGATTTAGATACAGCATCATTCTTCAGCTGGACCGCTAAAGCGTCGACAAGCTGAAGCACAGGCTGAGCACGCTTAGACACGTTTCTAGCCATCGCGCTGAAACGTGAGTCGCTCCCCTGTTTGGCAACCTGCGCCAAATAAGGGTAGTGGGACACCGAATCAAGCTAAGCATAGTCAACATGGGGCGCCTGAGACTTTGACGTCCATAATAGCTCCTCACAGACTCATGGAGTTCAAGACGACTCAATCACATTCTTAATCTGGTTAACCAACACTTCCAGTGGACCCTGAGATGCCCGGCGTCTCTTCTATCCGGCTTCGCATGGCGTCTGTCTCCATTCTCCATCACAACTCTACGTCAGGTCGCTTTAGTCGAGTCAAGCAGTTGTGAGATAGGGATAGCTTCCGAACCAGCAACAAACTATGACAAGTTGGTCGGTGCCGCTACTGATGGAAGAATTCTAGAGTCTCCCTTGCATGAAACTACGACGCCGTCCGATAAAAACTGGCTGCACCACCGCCTTCTGCAATCCAATGCGATAATACATACCGGAGGCTGACAACAGCCTAATATAGTCGTGGGGCTACCTGATGCGCTATGTGTAGCACTGTCTAAATTAAGACGAGAAATGCGTTTGTGCAGAATAGAATGCGGCACGCTTTGACTCGTTCAGCCAAGTGTCATCTCAGCAAGTCGAGGCACAGGCTTCCATCATTGACAGCCGAGACGTACTTTATCCCTATGACAGGCGTCATAGTGCATATCAGAATGCTCTGAGACTCGCACATGTTCGATATCGTATGGTCTTACTACTATACACCAGGATCTCACGAGACTACCCCGTATCGAGAATTCAATGTGCTTTGCGCGATGCATAGACTCGGATCACGATTGGGTTTCACCATGTAACTGTATGGTGTAACATCGTGGTAAGCGAATTACACCATGCGATAGTGACAACGACATATAGCTGCGGCAGACATCGAAACTGCTCACATCCCATCTGCTACTATGTTTGGAGTATTTTGTATCATTTGACAGGATGGGTGAATAGGCAGACAAGCACCAACTTGATAGTTTGCTCTCACTGGCACTATCGACTGTCCTGTCGGTGGTGTTTGTTTGCAGGATATATCTTCGCCTGTCCCGACTCTATAGGTCTCTCATGACTTCCTCAACAGCTCTGGCTGCCATTCTCTTTCTCTGTTCCTCTCCCATCCCTTCACCTGCCTCCCTCACAGCTTGCAGTTTCCTCATCATGTTCTCAATCTTGGCGATCTCATCTTCGTCCAGTTCTTCTAACCCCCCTGCAGCGGCCTCAGATGTATCCTCCTTGCTAGCCTCCCCCTTGCTGGGTTCTGAGGACTCTTCGTCCTGACTTGCTTCCCATATGGCACGTCGTAGACCCTCAAAATCGGTCTTGTCAAATCCGAAGCCCATCTTCTTGGGATCTAGTTCTTCATCTTCATCTGCTTTGGCAGAATTGGTCTCAAAATCACCAAACTCGGAATCTGATATAGGTGCCTCGAGCTGAGACCAGTCGTTTGCTTCGAGAGCCTCCTTCACACGGGCCACTCCTGTTTTTTCTGTTTTGACGTCAGTAATCTCTCGTGAGTGATAAGCAAGGAGCATGCATACCTCCAAACTCGTTACGGCCGGTGTCACCTTTTCCGCCCACAGACACGAACTCCAATCCAGCCTCTGCGCAAATCTCATCCCAGTCCTCTTCATTTCCATCACCTCCTACACCAATAGCCAATCCAACTCCATCCCAGTCCCATCCTCCAAGTCCTTTCTTCAAAACGTTACCGACGTGCTCAATTAGTTCCTTTGCTGGATGATCTTTGGACGTCGAGATGGGACCTGCAGTGAAGACGACTACTATGCCTCCTAGTACGGCAAGCACTTCAACAGCTTCAGGAGAGAGAAATGAATCGGACCATTCAGAGGGAGAGGCAATTAGATCAAGCCAAACAGGAACCGTAGTGGAATAGTATGGTGTTTTGAGAGCCAGGGGATGAGTTGTGCCTGCGATGCCAAGAGAGGGGTCTGGTGATTCTGGAGCTGAACCTGTGAGGTCTATGATGTGTCAGTTGTGTTTAGATAAGTGGCTGGTTCATTGTGAGGATGTCTGCGACGACAAATTAGAAGAGGTGTGTAGATGAACTGACCCTTTACCAATTTGGCCAATACCGCCGTTTCATTCTCGAGGGCAACGGCCAGTATTCTTCTTGAGCTTGAACTCATTTCTGCTTCGGTCATTGTTGCCTTTAGGTTATTAATGTCTTGTTTGTGAAACTAGTTAAAGCCAAAGGTAAACAACGAAAGATTAGAAAGCCCTTTCCACTCTCAACTTGAACTTGATGAGATTAGTAAGGATGTGTACATGATGAGTGAGCGAGCTGTTGGTGGGGTGAGATAAGATAAGGTATTGGCTACCCTAGAGCTCAAGATGCTATTTAGCAGGTTTTATACCGAATTACTTTTACATGTATTTTGTTTGAGAGAAGGATGCGCATTAAAATGCACGAGATAAAGTATTTATCCTATTATTTTACGGTAGGTTAGGATGTTCCTCCGTCCCAGGACGACAGCATTATTCGTGTGCTAACCACAAGTCACTCTACATATCATGGTGTTTGTCTGTATCAAACAACTAATGAATTGCATCTGAGTGGGAATAATGTCATAAATCATGATACATACAAACAGTAAACCATTCTTAGTACGCCATCGCTTCCATGCATGCAAGCCCAACAAAGGAGCGTACGCCCAATCGACCACACCATACGACCATGACTTTTCAGCTACCTACTGCAAGGTGAATGTCGTTCACTGTCTTCTCCGTCCCGTCCCCATCCAAATGTCCTCTGTAGAACCTCCAGGCCTGCTCTCATACCCCTCGCATAAGCCTCCGCTCCAGGCGCAACGTACGCATCGTTGATATCATCTTGACTCAGGCGTCCTCGTCGTCTTGTCTGGATGGCTTGTTGAATCGGTCGTCGCCAGAGTCGATACCATTGGTCCTCGCTCATGCACGCGTAGCGCAGTGTGCCCTGTCTGTCGGGTCGACTCATGGACCATTCAACATAGACCGTCTCATACCATCGCATTCGGAGAGAGATCCACGGCCATGTAAACAGCCACAGCAGGGTGAAGTAAAACATCAAGACAATCCACCTCGTGAGACGCCATCGATTTGTCCGGCAGGCATTGTGAATTTCCACACGCGCATTCGTTGTGGGGAACGTGATGTTGACCTCTCCATTGTACCCTGTCTCCCGCACAAGGCTCTCCAGTCTGGACCCGACGAGCGCAAAATCCCAACCCGTTATACGCCGCTCCAGGACAAATGCTTTGAGACCGGCTTTGGTTGCGCAGTAGCGATAACACCATTGCGCTACGCCCGGCGTGCCCTCCTCAGGTGGTCCGCTACCGCCAAATCCCGGCGCGCGCGTCTTGGTGCCCGTTCCACGACGGACTTTGTCAAAGTTGTTTACAGCGCGGATGCGTCTCCAAGAACGTCGCGTGGCCATTTCTTGGTACAAGAGCGGTGTAAGTTCAATATGGATATCAAAATCAATTCCATTTTTGGCCTTGCCAGACTTGCGGTCAAGGCCTTGGATGCGAACATATGGCCGGGGCGGTTCCTTGGCGAGGTCATTGATGTGCTGCTCTAGAAATTGAGAGTCTGTATCAAGACGCTTGTCGAGATAGTAGACGGTGTTGTCGTTGGATGTGCCCTTGAAGGGATGGAGGCCAAGGGATGATGTGCTCACGGGGTGGATATCGAAAGGATTCGGATGGGGCCCTTCATTATCGACCACGGTATAGCTTGGAGGCGGATCGTCGTCATCTACACGATCCGTATAAGGAGTTGCATCTTGATGTTGCTGTTGGTAGCGATGCATCGGCATTTGTGAAGTAGAAGTGTGTTGCGACGCTTCACTCCCTGAGTCCTGCGGAGGGGTTTGTGCAGCACGAGACTGGGAGCTCATCCTGACACGATACTCACAGCGTGAGAAGAGGCTGACCACGCCCTCTGACGGATGTCGAGGTTATATCAGGAAGAGTCGAGAGGAGTTGTAGTGAGAGTACGCAGGCGTGAGAGGCACGTGCCCAACCAAAACCTCGCCACAGCGCTACAGCTCAGCGCTACAACTCAGCGCTTCCAAGACGTGGCCTTGGTATTGGCTATGGTGTGTTTTTGGCTTTTGGCCTTTTTGGGGGGAATTGAGGGGGAAGAGTACAGCAAGTGAATTGTGTTTTTCTGCAGAAAACAAGTCCCAGATATTGTCAAGTCGTCAAGGCCAACGCAACGAATCCCGTCTCCTCGTGGGTGACGAAGCGAAATACGTACCCTTGCCCTTTAGACGATGTATTGCCTGCGTCGCAGCCTGGTTAGTCCCTGCATTAACAAGGGATAGCAATTGCGTTTACAGGCCTTGTACTGTACACGTAACCATGTATCGGTCACTATTGGTTCTCGGTATCACCAATTCATGCATTTCACGCCGAAATGCGGAGGATCTACAGGTGTTGAGAACTTGACGTTTAGCTAGGGGTAAATAAATATCAGGTAAAGAGCTCTGAATTATATGCCAAGGCTGTCTAGGGTTTTCTGTCATCTACTCTCAAGTGGCCATTTCTTATCCCATCAACATCCGTACCATACAACTGTCACAACTCCTATTACAGGCAATGAATTCAAAACTTATTAATTATGCATAACCTTCTATGCTTTTGTATTCAAGTCGATGCGCCATATACATATGAATGATGACCTTCAGCACATCCATGGAAACAAAGGCCATCTTTATACAATCAGTCCTCCTCTTCTGCACATGGTGACTTTTCCTTCTATGAGTCATCTACTAGACGCCCAGAATCCCACTTCTTCTTGGCTGCCTTGAGGAGCACATCCAATTCACCAGACATCTCACACATGCTGCGGAATGTGCCCTCTTTCTTGTTGATGAGCTCCCACGGGTGAGCATACTCAACCACATGACCCTTGTCGAGGACCAACACCTTGTCGTAGTCTACAATGGTCGCTAGTCGATGAGCGATTGTGATTACGGTACCGGTGAGTTCTCGGATAGTCTCCTGAATCTTGGAATCAGTGGCGTAGTCGATGGATGCGGTAGCCTCGTCCATGACCAACACCGTAGGCGCCTTGAGCATTGCTCGGGCTAGACATAAAAGCTGACGCTGTCCTTGCGAAAGGTTTGTGCCTGAAGCAGCCACAGTTGACTGGAGGTTCAGGAAAATGTTCTTGTTGGTCATTGTAGTTGGTGAGTTGGGTGAGCCAGGGGTCTGTGTGGGTGTAGGTGGTGATGTTGAAGGCTCGTCAGGACCAATGAGCTGCACTCTTCGAAGAGCCCCAAAGATCTGCTCATCTGTGTATTGATCGAATGGATCCAGGTTGCTTCGAATTGTTCCGTGGAACAGAGTAGGATCCTGAGGCACAATGGTGATGTTCTCTCGTAGATCCTGAAGACCGATACTGCCAATCTCCAATCCATCGACGAGAATCTTGCCCTTGTCTGCCTCGAGCGCTCGGAAGATTGCCAAGGCGAGTGAACTCTTGCCTGCACCTGTCCTTCCTACAATACCAACCTTTTCCTGCGGCTCAATCTTGAGCGTAATGTTCTCCAAGACGGGGTTCAGTTCCTTGCGGTAGCTTGTCGTGTAGTCCACAAACTCAACTGATCCCTTCTGGGGCCAGTTCGCTGGTGGTCGGCTGTCCTCGATGATGGCATCCGCCTCCTGCTCGACATCCAAATATTCCTTGATACGTTCCATCGAGTTCATGTTCTGTTCGTTGATGGCATAGAGTCGCACAAGCCACAGCACACTCTCAGTAAAGCTTAGCGCATAGCTCAGGGAGATACCCGCCGCACCTGCGTCAGTCTTTCCGAGGTTGAGAATGAGGAACATGCCAGCAAAGAAAGCCACCAGGTCTCCCACAAGATCAGCCCTGAAGGCCAACCATCTATTGCAGGCCCACAGGTAGATAAACGGGCGACTCTGGTTGTTGATCTTTTCCAAATTGTCTCGAATAAATCGTCGCTCGTCACCGTAAGCTCGAATGGTTGTCATACCGCTCAAGGTCTCGCCAAACTGCTGGAACAAGGGACTACGCTGGACAGCTTCAAGACGCTTCAGGTCGCGCGAGGCCCGTAGGTAAAAGGCAGCAATGAGGTAAAACAGAACAGAGATACCAGCTGCAGCGAAAAGGAACTTGGGAGTGATGTATGTGATGAGGCCGACTGTCATCAGAAGAGAAATGCCACAGCTGATCACTCCAATAGCAACCGGCGCGATCTCTTGATCAACAGCTTCCAAATCCTTGCTGAAACGGTTCATCAACTGGCCAAGCGGCGTGACGTCAAAGAACTTGAACTTGGCTCGTGTCACGGATGCGATAAGTCGATCGTGGATTTCCTTTGAAGCCGTCAACGAACCCAAGAATACCCACAGATCTCTGAACAGAGCTGCGAGAGCACCTGCAATTCCAATGACAGCAAGGACGGTCAGGTAGTACATAGCATTGACGTTATGAGGACCACTTTGCATGAAGATGGCTCCGTTGAGAGGCTCAGGGTTCTGGTCATCCATGGAGCCCAGTCGAACAGCGTTGGCAAAGCTGACTGTTGAGAATTGGGTTGTAGAATAGGTGTTTGACTTGACATCCATCCCGATAGGACCTCCTTGTTCGACGTATTGGTTCGCCCACTCTCGGACCCAGAGGTTAGTGGCTAAACCGGAAACCTGTTGGGAAACAAATACAAAGAGCGCGACAACCCAAAACCACCATGGACCCATGGATTGGAGATAAATCTTGAGAACTGGCCACTTTACTGATCCAGTCGACTTGGTCTCTTCCATAGCATCCTTTTTGGGTTTGGGGGTGTCCTTCTTAGAGCTATCCACACCATCGAGGGCATCACCCTGGCCGTTGACAGTTGTCTCATCATCGCCGACACTAGAGGGAACGCGAGAAGGAATTCGAGAGGGGTTAGCAGAGCCAGGGTGGGATTTTTGAATCTCCTCGCCGAGTTTTCCAGAAGCAATGACCTCATCTGAAGGGCCCTGAATCTCCACTCGGCCATTTTCAAGCAGAACGACATAATCCGAAGAAGGAACGCAAAGTGTCGTGTTGTGCGTCACGAGAACACAAGTGCGATTCTTCATGAGGGGGCCTCGAATACAGTTGCTGAAAATCCATTGCGCGGTATGCGAGTCAACAGCGCTTAGGCAGTCGTCAAGTAGGAGATGAGCAGAGTTGGAATAGAGCGCACGAGCAAGAGAAATTCGTTGTTTCTGTCCACCGGAGAGTGTGATACCCTTTTCTCCGACAAGAGTCTCGTCACCATTGTCCAGAATCTGAAGATCGCGCTCAAGTGCACAAGCGACGATGACATTGCGATATCGCTGTTCTTCGAATGGTGCGGAAAAGAGAATGTTCTCGCGAATGTTTGCATTGACCAACCACGCGGACTGTGCGACGTAGGCAATCGTGTTAGCGAGACCGGTTTCGGGATCAGGATGCACTTCTTCTCGGCTACGGCCACCAGGACAGTAGACGCCTCCTTCTAATAGAGTCATCTCTCCGAGAAGACCCATCAACATGGATGTCTTTCCAGAGCCTGTAGGTCCCGCGATGATGTTCAGTTTACCAATCTTAAAGTCAACGTCTAGGTCCATCAATCGGAAAGCACGAGAGCTATCCTCAGCAACGGTGTCCTTGCTGCCCCAAGTCAGAGTAGCATTCTGGAAGCCGATGCGTCGGACGCCGTCACTATCCACATTATCCAAACCAAGCTGGATGTACTTGTCGGTTTCATCTTCCATGAGGAACTCCTCAACACGGTCGATAGAAACCTTTGTTTCCTGGACATGGGCAAACATGTCACCGAACTGATCCAGTGGAACACGGAGGAGCATGAAAAGGGAGATAGCTGTGAATGCAATTGACGGCTTCAGGGGCTTCTGCTCAATATATGTGTAGACAAGGAAGGAGAAAAAGGTGATAAGAACAGGGACAGAGTTCCAGATGGCTACAGCCAATGCCCAAACCATGAATCGCGAGCGCAGAGCCTTGAGCTCGGCTTGACGCTTCTCATCAATGATGCGGCCGAAACGCTGTTCCCAAGCAAAGTACTTGATGATGCGAATGTTTTGCAAGACCTCGTTGGTAACATTAGTACGCTTATCGGTTGCTGCAAGAATTCTCTTGGAAGTGATGGTAAAACCGCGAGCAAGACCGTAGTTGACTGGCAAGAGGAAAATCATGACGACAATTCCAGGGATGGCACTGTACCCCATGACCTGCCAGAGCAGAACAATGGCTACAATCAATTGTGTTGGTGCAGCTGCACACAAGAAGTGAAGATAAGCGGTGACCTCGGAAATCTTGAAACTGTCGATGGACATGAGGTTAATGATGGTTCCCAGGTTGGCTTGTTCGTCGTTTGAGTCGTCATTCTTGTCGTCCTTGATAGGATCAGCAGATTCAGCATCGTTGGGTGAAGCTTTCTTGTCATCCTTCTTCATGCTTAGAGCTCGCTTGACCTTGTCAATCAAACCATCCTTTGCCTCGCTAGTCTTTGTAGATTTGGACTTGTCTTCAAGCAACTCCTTATCTTTGCCTGCAGCGGCCTTGCGACGAAGTGCCTTGGCATAAATATCGCCGATAATGAGGGCTCTGACTCGAATACAGATCTTGCGACCAATCCAGAGAGCTTGGTTATCGGCGTATGAACGTATAAGATCGACTACGGGGAGGCCAATGACGTAGAGCCAGAGAACATTAATCGGCCTGTCCTCGCCCAGCCTAGTACCGTAGTTTTCAACAAACTCAAGAATTACCTTGAGAAGAAGGGTTGGCGCAAATGTGAATAAACCAGCGAGGACAGCTAGAGCGCATTGAATGAGTAGATCCCGCTTGAAATACTTGAGCAAATGCATGGCCAAGGACCCTGTACGCTTCATTTGACGGTAATCAGCAATGACAGCAGCGGCCTTGTCTTTTGGCAACAAGTTCCAGACGTGCTCCATCTCCATCGGGGCCTTCCAACCCTTCCAGACAATCGCATCGACCCAGCCAAATACAGCGAGAGAGAAGAGGCTTGCCAGCGGCTCGCGCGAAGGTTCAATGCCATCTTCCCACTCGAGAAGAACCGTCTTGTTGCCCTTCCTAGTGGACATTGCCATGCCGAAGAGGAGGGTAACAAGGCCGAATTCAACAATTGTTGTAATCTGATCAATTCGGCTGATACCATCTTGAAGGATAGCGGAACGGAAAAGGAAGACGGAGATGACCCAATTGAAACTGTAAAGGAAAGCAGTGTGGTTCCAGAGATGCGGGCCTCGCCATTGCATTACACCAAGAACGAGTCGCAGAGTCGAAAGGACAAATACGTAAACCCAAACAACAAGGCCGGTAATCGCAGCAGCATGGCTATGGCGCCCTTTGCTGCCGGTCGAGAGTTGGATAACATTGACCGCAATGAGACCAGCGACAGCAAGTTCTTCGACGATTTGTGAAACCAATTGTCCAGTAGGGGTGTCGGATTGGACTATAGAGCCACGAGTGGTGGTCTTGACAAGAGCCAAGCGACCTCCGTTGATCTCGAGTGCGTCATCGTCCTCAGAATCGTCGTCCTGCACCGGAGGTAAATCGGTATGGCTGTGGCGGCGGTCTTCGGTAGAAAGCTGTTGATAACTGGCTTTTGATTTGGACCAGGAGCTTACAATACGGAAAATGCTAGACCAAGCAAAAAACGCGATGGAAAGTGAGAGGGCGATCAGAGGGAAGAGAATCTGCAGGTAGCTGGAGTAGTACAAAAACTGGTCAGCGATGAACGTGGGGTGATGTACATAGACGGAGCACGAACTCTTGTCGGAAACAGACACTGAAGTCATCAATCCCCCATATAGGCCCCTTGCACTGCGCAAACCCCATGTTTTCGAGGATCTTGCTGGTTGCGAAGTGTCTAGCTCACTAGGGCGAGGAACAGCCGCAGAGGCGGGAAAAGCAAAAAAAAGTAGTGTTGCGACAATGGTTGGTCGAGTTGGAAAGAATTATTAAATAATTATGTGTCTGGGCAGCTGATCGTCAAGGTGGGTTGCACGCGTCGGACCAGTAGCGGTGGCTGCAGCGTCGGTCTCGAAGTATGTACAAGTTTGAAGTACTCGTCAGGTTGTCGCAATTATCCGTCAAATGAGGCTTGCAAGCACCATCGATAGGAGTGTGAACCGGATGGCTGATAAGATGCAGTTCGAAACTGTAGATTTGCGCTCTAGGCGTCGCAAAGTAGAAATCCCGAGTCGCTGAGACGGTCACGGTCGCAGCTTGTGTTGATCATGTAGAATATTCTACACAGTTCGCATGCGCTCTACTCTCGGACGAGTCACGTCTAGTAGAGAGCGAAAGAGACAAGAATGCCTCGAAGGAATGAAGAAGATGTATGTATACAGATGGCAATAGAGGCAGTAAAGTCGAAACCAAAGTTTGACAGTAGGACTGAAAAGAGGAGGAGGAGAAAGAGTTGAAGAATGTGCAGCCGTTGACGTCGAAGTGAAGAACAGAACAGAACGGGAAACGGTCTAACCGGTCCTAAACAATCCAAGTCCGAGATATGGACTGCACGCAAGACTCTTGTTGGCCGGGAAAGTGGAGGGCCCAAGTTGAGTTCCGCTGCAAGCTAAGGTAAAGGTACCATGAGCTTTAGTGGGGGCTTCACCTGCACCTAGACAGGGCATGATAGATAGCCTAGGTTATTCCTTGAAAGCATTGTGACATTTATGGATTTTTGGTGTTTGGGTGGTGATTGCGTATTGAAGCCTTACTCGCCCCGACTTTTGCGTCTATGAGAATAGATGAGAATAGGCACAGAACACAACGTCTCCTTACCAAACTCTCGATGATGATGCGAGAGCTGGACCCCAGTTCTATGACGGGGCTGCGGGGACCATTACATAGTCTACTCCGCTTCAAGCAGGTGTCATGTTCCTACAGTACTATTCCGTATTACACGGTCTGATACACATGTCCTCAACTTTGTTGTTGAATGGTGTTGATGGTGATTAATAGTAACCAAAGCTTGAGGCTTACCTACTAGACCACAACTAGGATCAATATATAAACAGCTCGATCTACTCAGACATGCCGATTAAACAGTCAGGACACAGTGGAGCGTAGTTAGCGCCTCGACATCAAGGTACTTGGTGAACGTGACAAAAGTGCCTTTAGACAAAGTAGCTCATTACTGCAGCCTTATCTCAACGGTGCCAGCCATTGACGTTATGACGCCTTGGCTCGGTTACAATTCCATACAAGGGTTCCTCGTTCGTTTGACGGCCTGACTCACTTGGCAGAAAAGGGCGGAATTACCTATAGCCTGGTCTAAGGCTCTGCCAAATAATATCACGAGGAAGCGGACAGAAAAAGTTCACGCAGGAACGTTTACGAATGCCATAACCTTGTCTAATTTCCAGACACGTGCCTGAACCCGTAGACACAGCGACCACTTTGGATCGTGATCGCGGCTAGTATGAACGACAAATTCAATTGGAAAGTCTAATTGGCATATTCATCTTTTAGCTTTTACTCACCGTCAAGGGATGCCATAGTCAAATACGTAACCAGTCACGTACATCACGGTAACATTCCTTGAGGAAATGTCCTTGATCTACCCTACAAGATTGTATCCCCACAACAACAAACTGCAAGCTGAATGCTTGGGTTGGTTTCCTACAGCAAGGATCATATCTTTAGCAGCTTGAGAGGGAACATGCCGCACTGCGGTCAGAGCGCCAACTAGACTTGACCAAACTGGGATGAACTGGATGGTGTCACAATCGGAGTAGTTTGCGATGGTTTGCAGGATACGCACTTCAATTGTATGATGTTTGTTCGACGAACACTAATGAGAATGGGGTACCAATGGCAGTTTCGTAGCTTCTGCCGTACCATTAATGTCTAGAACATGTGATCTACAGCACCATTGTTCAGCATAACCCATATTCTCGCCATCAAAGACCGTACAAACTGTCGTTCGTTCTCAGCCTCAACGCATGCAAACCGCCAGGATAATCACAGTATCTCCTGACCCGATTGGTCATCTGCGATAACACCTTAGTCCTCACCGCCGGATATCACAGCTTTCGTCTAGATCCTCACTCGCCAATTGCACTCCTTTCTAAACCCTGTCCCTTCTCCAGGTTCCTTGAAAACCCCCCACGTTTGCTTGCCGTGTATGCGGTTACACTCAACGGTCCTGGCCAATTGAAAGCAGATGACTTTGCAGCATATTGATGATCCTTTTGAATAGTTGGATAGAGTAACGAGGCTTCTCACTGTAGACTAGTGAGGGTTGCAGTGTGTTGTTGACAGCGTCAAAGACAGGGTAGCAGTTTTCTCAGCCACTTATTTCTGCAGAAACAAGTACGGGAAAGCTTGGCGAAATACTCAATACATACGTGACTACATTCGGTAAGACAACCTACTGCTGTAACCACGATGCAACTCCCCTCTCTCCGAGGACATGAGACATCAACAGGAACATGGAAAAATATGGCATTAAATATGTTATTCATATCGTTCTTGAGTTCAGGGAGCCCATCGACCAACGTGGACTTCAGACATCGTTCCACCCAACCAACCTATCTTGACTGTTGAGTACTTTTGTTAATATTGACACACATCCGTTTGGTTCTAGATGCCTTTCCAAGATTGACATCACACCCGACTCCTCCAGCTTGTAGCAAGGAAACGAAACATGTTAACTATTTTTATCTTTCTCTTCCCCTTTACTGTTGATACACATTCAACCCTTCCAATGGGTTTCATAACGTCGAGACCGAATCAATCATGCCTTGCGTTGGTTCGGGGGCTTAGCCCATAATCATGCCCTTCATACCGGCCATGTCACCCTCCTTGGCGGCGATTTCGAAGTAGCCGTAGATAATACTGTGTCATGTTAGTATACGTTCATGTTCAATGTTAGAATATGGTTTAACTTACGTGACAGCAAGGAGAGTACCGGTACCGGAACCGAGAGCACCGAGAAGGTCGCTGGTGACGGAGAGAGCACCAATGCAGGCACCACCGAAGGCAGCGGCAGTAGGAATGATGCGCTTGAGCTCCTTGTACATGGACTGATCACGGTGACCGGCCATGACAAGACCCTGGTCCTTGAGCTGCTTAGCAACGTCACGGGGGCTGGAGCCAGAAACCTCAATCCAGGTCTTGGAGAAGAGAGCACAGGCACCAAGCATGTAGACGATGTAGGCGCTCATATGGATAGGGTCCAGCAGGGCGTCCTTAAGGCTCTGAGGAGGAGACATGTAGTAGACGAGACCAGAAGCAGCGTGGAGCTGAGAAGAACCGTCCTTGGCCTCCCAGACACCGAAAAGACGGACAAGAAGGTTCTCGGAGAAGCGAGAGTAGAGCATCTGGCTAATAAGGAAGACGTTGGAAGAAAGAGCAGACTGCAGCATGATGGGCATGTTGGAGGTGTAGAACAGACGGACAGGGTAAGATCCACGAGCACCACGCTGGCGAGAAGACTTGACGGGAATCTCGACGCGGAAGCCCTGAAGGTAGATGACGGCAGCGAAGACGGCAATGGTAGCGAGGAGGTTCATGATGTTGGGGAGGTTCTGGCGGTAGAAAGCCTCCTGGAGAGCTCGCTGCTTGTTGGGCCAGGTCATGAGGAGGTGGAAGAGGGCAATGACAGCACCCTCAAACTCGGGACCACGGCCGGTGTTGATGGTGGTGGGGGAGAAGGCCTTCCACATGATGGACTCGCAGATGTTGGTGGCAATGAACAGAGAGATACCGCTACCAAGACCGTAGCCCTTCTGGAGGAGCTCATCGAGGAGGATAACAATCATACCAGCAACAACCAGCTGGAGGATCAGGAGGAAGACAATGCCAGCTCCAAGGTCGGAAGGAGGTCCGTAGAGACCGGAGAAGACGTAGACAGTGGCGGTACCGGCAGAGAGAATGAAGGCCAAGAGCTTCTGAGCGGTCTGGTAGAGCTCACGGTCGGACTTGAGGTCAAGGTTGACATCGATCATGTGGGTGCCAGCAAGGAGCTGGAAAACCATGCCAGAGGAGATAATGGGGGTGATACCCAACTCCATCAGTGTTCCACGGTTACTCGCGATAACCATTCGCAGCCAGTATAGAGGATCCGAGTTGTCGGAAGAGACGATACCGTAGAGGGGCATCTGGCTCATGACCAGGAAGATGAGGAGAGTGAGGGCCGTCCACATCAGCTTCTGGTTGAAGGGGATCTTGGTCTCCGGCTGCTGAACCTCAGGGAGGAACGGCACGAACGGTTTGACCAGATCGAGAAAGCGTACTGTTGAGCGCACAGGTTAGCTTGGGTCAATTGATCGCATCAATTGCCATGCGCGCATCGCTGAGGTTGCACAAGCTCAAACCTTGAGCTTCAAGCTTCGCGACAAAAGGCATTGGGTTCAGACAACTTACGGGAACTCATGGTGGGCAACGATACTAAGAAAGGACAAGAATTGGATTATTTCATCCAATGAAGGGGAGAAAGAAAGAAAAGGAAGATGCTGAGCTTAAAGAGCCCAGGCGATTTGAAGGGTCGATGGGTGGAATTAAAGGAGAGCTGGGGGGCAAAGGTTGGCGATCTGGCTTCAGTGACCTAAAATGTAGATGTGTCCAATATTGGGAGTGGAGTGACACGTGACCCTCTACCCCAGGGGCAAGCTTCCCTGAGCTTCCAGTCCAGCTCCCCAAAACAAGCGGGAGTGAACAAAGGGGTTTCATCCTCGAGACCAATTATGAGGGTTCTACTCCACTGTAAATTTTCCGTTAAATTGACCCCACTCTTGCCTGTTCTGGAACACATTTTGATGTCAGGCATGGACAGTCATGTTTAGACCTAGATCAAAATAATACAACGAAATCGAATACTTGCTATGGGTTATTTGCATTAGATGTTGCGTCGCCTGAGTCCGCTTCTCAGGCGAAATGTTACTACCATGTCTATGAACAAACCAAGAGAACCTCTTGTGGTGGTGCTGGGGTCTACGGGCACGGGCAAGTCAGATGTAAGTGGTATGCTTGGGGGATAGAGAGTTTCTGACTTTTGACAGTTGGCAGTTGAACTTGCAACCCGTTTGAATGGTGAAATCATCAATGCCGATGCTATGCAATTATACAATGGTCTGCCTATCATCACTAACAAAATCACCACTGAGGAACAGCGCGGAGTTCCCCATCATCTTTTAGGTCATATATCTTTGGATGAGCAGCCTTGGGATGTCGACAACTTCAAGAGGGAAGCTACTCGCACGATACGGGAGATCCGTGATCGAGGGCGGCTACCCATTCTTGTGGGTGGCTCCCAATATTATGTCGACCCTATTCTCTTCAAAGAGGTTATTTTGGACGACATAGAGCTTGATACCACCAAGTCATTTCCAGTTTTACAAGAATCAGCCGAGGTTATGCTTCATGAGCTCCGCAAAGTTGACCCTGTCATGGCTGAGCGATGGCACCCCAAGGATCGTCGCAAAATCCAACGTTCATTGGAAATCTACCTGAGAAGCGGCAAACGGGCCTCAGAGCATTATGCCGAACAGCAGGCTCGCAAGGAAGCTGCACAACAAGAGGCTGATAAGGAGCCTTGGGAGAATCTGCTATTCTGGGTCTACTCGGAGCGTGAAGTTCTACGTGAGCGTCTCGATAAGAGAGTCGACAGGATGCAATCCAGCGGGCTTATGGATGAGCTACGGGAGCTATATGACTTCAAACACAAAAAAGAGGCAGAGGGTCAAGCCTTAGATATGTCTAAGGGTATATGGCAGTCGATCGGGTATAGACAGTTTGAGCCATACCTGTCTGCCATCGACGAGCAGAAAGAAGCTGCCGAGCTTGAAAAGATCAAGGGCATCGCGCTGGAGGAAATGAAATCAGCAACGAGACGATACGCTGTCTACCAGACTCGCTGGATCAGACTCAAGCAGATTCCAAGACTACGCGAGGTCGGACAACAAGCCATGAACAACATGTATCTCTTGGATAGCACTGACGTCTCTGCATACGCACAAAATGTGGTTGAACCCGCGGTACGACTCACGCAGCAGTTTCTTCAAGGCGAAGAACGCCCAGCACCAACCGATATTTCCCCGCTTGCCCAAGAGGTTCTCGTGCAAGTTGGCAACCCACCCCCGAAAGCCACTCCATGCAAGCGTGTATGTGAAATATGTCACACGGTATTGTTGACCGAGGAGGCCTGGACGCAGCATCTAAAGAGTGCGACTCATCGTCGTATTGTCCGAAAGAAAGCGAGAACATCTTTGGTGCCGGTGGAAGTAAAGACCGAGAACAAGGACATTGGACAAAAGACCGAGGACGTTGAAGCAGACTCTGGTCCAGAATTGGGATCTATTTTCTCAGAGTAGCAAACAAAGATTACCAAAACATCAGGAGCCATTAAAACTGTGAACCTTTTTCTGCAGCCTATATTCTAGAGGTTGAGCACATTTCTCTGTGATGGACGAGTAGCTCTAAACAAATGTACAACTAACATTCATCCAAACACTAAATGAGGCCAGGAACATAGAGTACACATGGATCTGAGCAAGGTCTGAGTAGAATGGATTTGTTCGCTGTATCAATACAGCGACAAAGATACCTAGAAAATTAGGTGAAATGCGAGTCTCGGTTTTAGTAGTTGGGAATGGAAACCATCTATGAGCTGGCAATGTCATCAGCAGGACCATGTTTGTTCGGCATTTTGTGATCAGGGATTATGCCAGTTGTGTCAGAAGACCAATCTCACAGACCATCATGAGCCGTTTGTCCGAGGATACCAATCATGAGTTTTCAATAAAGACAGCAGCAATATAAATACAGTCTTGTGTAACGAAAGCAGCCTCGGATATCTTACATCGCCTAAGGGACCATAAGAAATGACCACTCTAGACCAGAATGACAAAAAAGCTCAGGCAATATTGGGCTAAAGCTTAACGTTATCCGCCCAATCTTTATTTACCAAATTGCCCCCAGCTCACTCGTCAAATCTCCTGGCACCTCGAGTCGCTACTCACAGTAATGACTTATATGCATTATTTACTTTCGAATCTCTGATGAAACAGGTATTAGACTACGCAGCAGACTGTCAGAGTTTGATGCCTATTAAATCGATCTTGTTGGATGTGGAAAGCTCCCCAGCGATGGGTTTATCGGGGACATTTTACACTACCTCCGCTGGGATGCATGTATCTCAGAAACATACAATAATGAAACCACGTATTCAGGAACAGTCTTGAGCCGAGTGACTTTCATAAGCCATTATGCAAGATTCCTTAGAGTCATAGCTGCGGAGAAGGGCTTTGACCTTGAAACTGAATATAGCTTAAGCGGCTTAACCTTCCGGAGCTTCCGAGTTACGAAAATTCTCAGAGTTGGCATCAAGCAGGTATAAGCTTGACGTATTCGTACAACATCATTGGCCTTTTAAGGGTTAGTATGTTGCGGTTTTGAGTTCTGCACCAAAAGTAGGTCTGATGCAAATTGAGTCATCGGCCAGGGACATTTCTTTCACCCGTTACGGCGGACTTTGACATGCTCAAGTCCGCCGCTCGCTTTCGGCCCCGAATGCCCGCTATTGGCCTGTTCGGGCTCGATAGCATCTTATCCTTGTGAAACTCAGGTTACTAGTTAGTAATGAGGCATCACTACATCCTTTGATATTTGAGGCCAGTTCTACGTTGAATGGACCAGACCAAGCTCCAGGCTTACCTGAAATACCTCCAAAGCCCTAAGCGTTCTCGCTATAATATTTTCTCATTTCGCCTACGATTTGCGACACTGGTGCGGGTTCAACTATTCATCCTCTCAGTCAAAGACTTTAGCTCAGCTCTACAGTGCAGCATCCCTTCAGCACCTAACCCCTGGGTTCCCTCCAAGGGAAAGCCGGTTCTTCATTGTACCGATAGATCCGGCATCTTACGGGATAGTCAGCTGCCTAGGTTGTCTCCAAGGGAATTCAGTTGCAGCCTTGTATTGTCGTGGTATTTTCCGACCTCTTGGATTTTATTTCTCTTTTTTCTCTTGCATAACCTAACAAACTCTTTATTGTCTTACTTATCTGCCCCTCCCCCTCACCTGACCCCAGTACATAAGCGGAAGCCGCGGGCTCCAAAACAACCCACGTCCCGCCTACAACCACGGGCTCTACCTCTGTAACTGCACTTTAGGTGGAGCTCGCGCTGGCGTCATAGGATAATTTACTCGACTTTCACTCTCTCATCGACTCCTGTTATGTGAGACCTTGTCCAATCCGTGGAAATGTCAAACAATTTCGCATCTGGGCCGGGATCGGTATCCGCTTCACAGAAGAATCCTCGAGTTTTGGCTTGCGTTTTGTGTCAGCATCGCAAGATCAAGTGTGACCGCAATACGCCATGTTCGAACTGTATCAAGGTACGTCCGATGTCTTTGCGATCCTTTGGCGCATTCTATCTATTCGTCTCACTTGAGTCACTTGAGATGCTGACCTGTGACTGACCAAACAAGGCGAATGTCACATGTACTCCAAGCACTCCCGCTCCGGCCAGGAAGCGACGGAGACCCAACCAGGACCTACAGGAACGACTTGCACGATGTGAGCAATTACTAAAACAATATGCCGATGGCTCTGTGCCATCTCCGTCTGCTATTGGACACTCGCCTGCTCCTAATGGTTCCGTATCAGATACCTACCCTGCTACGCCTACCAACATAGATGGCCAGTCCAAGTGGAAACCAGCGGGAAAGATGGTCAAGGAGGAGGGTGGTGTGCGCTTCATGGATAGTTATCTGTGGGCTAATATCCATGATGAGGTGAGTTCAATTATTTGCGCTGCTGAATTGGCACACTGACATTGGTACGAAGCTCCAAGCCATGAGAGAAATTGTCGACACAGATGACCCCGAGGAGGCCAGCGTTATCGGCGAAGACTTGAGTCCCGACTACAATATTGATCTCCTTATTCCATCGGATTCAACTGCTAGATCTGGCGAGGAATTCCAACCAGACCCCGTTCATATTTTCAGACTTTGGCAACTGTTTGTCGACCGTGTCAACCCTCTGACTAAAATTATCCATGTTCCGTCGGTCCAACCGTATACCTTGGAGATGGCCACCGACATAAACAAAATCCCACTCAATTACCAGGCCCTCTTATTTTCCATTTTCACCATGGCAACAGTATCCCTCAGCGAGGCCGAGTGCATTCAGATGCTGGGAACTACTCGTGACGAGGCCCTGCGACGGTACACCATTGGAACCAAGGTCGCACTAACAAAATTCAACTTTCTGAAGAACTACGATATGGTAGCTTTGCAGGCCTTGCTACTGTATCTGGTAAGATGCCTTGATGCTACACATGGCTGTTACTAACGGTGCTCAGTTGTCTCTCCATAACCGATATGATCGACATGCTGCCTGGATTTTAAGTGGAATGGTTGTGCGGATTGCGCAAAAGATGGGCTATCACCGCGATGGCGATTATTTAGGCCTCAATGCGTTTGAGACTGAAATGCGGCGACGAATGTGGTGGCAGATTATACTCCAAGACGCCAAGAACGCCCTTGTCTCCGGATTGAGCCACTCGCTTCTTCCAAGCAGCTGGGATACGAAGATGCCGCAAAACGTAAACGATGCCGATCTCTTCCCTGGATCAGTCGAGCCCATCCAACCTCGCGAGGGCCCAACAGAAATGGCGTTTTGCTTGATGGGATACCAAATCGCCAAATTCTTAATCAATGCCGAATCTCTCCACGGAACCCCCGGATTTGAAGCTGCCGTTATGGGAGACGATTTTGAAGGTCAAGACCCTGCAACAATTCCAAGCATCCAACAGTACAGAGATTTGGTGGACACCTTGGAGCAGAATCTATTGGAGGTGGAGGCTCGTTATGTTGACCCGACTGCCGGCCCCCTGCACATTGCTGCACTCAGTATCCGGCCGATGATCTGTAGCAAGATGAGGGAGATGCTGGTCCCCATGAGAGAACAACCTGAATGGGGAACCGAAATTCTCAACAAGAAGGATAATCTTTTCAAGATTGTTCTGATGAATAATGAGCATAGCACCGACGCTTACGGTTCAATGGACCAAACAGGATTCCTCTGGTTCCTCAAATACCATTTCCAGATCGACATCTTCACAGTTATGACCAAACAGCTCTGCCAACGACCGACTGGCTCCCTCGCTGATCGTGCGTGGAACATGGTAAAGAAGATATACCATTACCATCCTGAACTCCTCGACATGACACAAAAGACATACTCAATCCAAGCTCAAACAGTTTTGAAGGCATGGAAGAATCGTGAACAAGCGTTTAGAGCAGCTGGCCAGCCTTACGAGACACCCAACTTTATTTATCGCCTACGAGAAATTGTAATGAGCGAAAACCGCACCTCAGAACCCTCACCACAACAACCAGTCGCCCACCCTCCTGCAAGCTCTCACCAAATGACAGATATTGATCCGTTCTTGGGTAACTACCTGGATGTCTCGACACTCAACTGGGATATCTGGGGAGGCATGAACCAACCACCACCACCACCACAACAGCCGGGTCCGATGCCGATTTCATTATTCGGCAATTTCCCCATGGGAAATATGGGTTGAGATAAGGACTCAAGAAATGAAAATCTGGGGGGATGTAAATGGTAATGAAGGGAATCTCCATGGAGCAAGGTGCATGTCGGACATTTATAGAGTGGCGCTGGTTGATTTTATGGATGGTCGGAATACTACAAGGGGTTTGTACAAAGTATCAATAAACTTGTCACATGAATTTGCGTCGTGTTCTGGACTGATGTGTTTTATTGGGGTGTGCGTGGGTTTTTGTGAATATTCCCAACATTGTATCCTTGGCAGGAATAGCTGTGTCTTTGTATCTTTCAGGGCAGCTATTGACCATATACCCGTTGTTGACCTTTGAGGCAAATACGTCTAGCTGATAGGGACACCAAGCTGCTGACCAGGACCAGAGCGATTCGCTGAGGGATGGATGTTCTGTCCAAGAGCATTGGTGAAACTCGGCTGGACGATGCGAAAAGCATAGAAGCGCTCAGCCTCTTCCTCATCGATAGCAGAATCGTGACTGTCGCGGGAATGGACGGACGGGGTCTGGGGACGAGGAGAGCGCCAGGTGAAATAAAGTACAACACCGAGAAATAACATGAATGCAATGGCACTGAAGATGGCGACGATAACGTGGGTGTCCGTAGTGCTCAGGCGAGGGAAGATGTGCGAGGAAGACATTGTTGCGAGCTATATTTGTTAGTGATGCAAGGAATATGGAAGGGATGTTTTACCAAGAATCTTTAGACGTGCTGATGTTTTCCAGATGTTTATGAGGATCAAGGTGTGATTCAAGAGTGTACTGAGGAGGGAACGGTATTTGTATTCTTTTTATACGAACGTGAGGATGAGAAGAAAACAGAAGGTATTCGCAGATCATATGGTAGCAAACGAATCTACGATATGTTATAGAGATATATTGACTTGACTGTTTGAACGGTGTTAATGTATATAAACTGTCAAAAACAAACGGGTATCACGTTCGAATTCATTTGACACTGGCAGAACTGCCCAGGCACATGCTGGTTCAACAACCACATTTCACCATTGTGAAATAAGTCTCAAAAATCACTTTTCATTTGGTCCAGCTGAGTATGAAGGCACAATCAACCCATCCCGTTCCCCGAAATCCACCTCTCAAACCTCCTCCGCGAGTCTTTCACTACGAGCTGCACCAGCTGTTCTCGAGGCTAGCTTTTTGGTTGCCTCTTTGGCCTTCATCCTCTTTTCCTGCCAGTGAGCGAGCCATTGGAAGCAGCAGCAGGGGACAATGAAAAGAATAAACAGCACGACCAAGCCAATGGTGAGACCAATGATGGCGATCTTGTCAGAATCACTGTTGACGGGCTTATTTGGGGTGGGTGTGGAAGTGGCCTGGATGATTGTAGTGGTCTGGGAGACTAGAGTGGTGAAAGAGCTGGGGGAAGACATTTTGAAGATATGTAAACTTACTGTAAAGTTAGAAGTGCTTTGGAAATGAACAATACTCTAAAGTTTGTTGATGATGTGGAATAAGTGCGATGGTGCTGGTGTTATATAGATCTTTAGTCGCGTTGAACAGCAAGTCAGAGTATACTATGGAAACTTGCACGTTTATTTACAGAACAAAGCATTGTTTGAGGAAACGCAAGACTCAACTGCTGAACTCACATTGGCTTGTTCTGCGCACTTGAAGAGATGCGCTTGGACTTTGTCGTAGTGCCTTGTTCGTGTTGCCATTTGACAATTGATTATCGCCATGACCAATACACTTGAAGTGTCCAGAACAGGTAACAACGTTGGGTGTACCACTCACGACACTTGATCGAGAAAGCTAAAAAGGATAGAAGTCACTTGAGTGCCTTACCATTGATTGAATCTAGCAAGGATAGACACCAGTCGAACAGACGTTCTAATAACGCGAACTTGACAGTCTTTGTTCCACGTCTGATACAGCAGCATAAGTGCGTGAAGCAGCGAAGTAACCTGGAGTAGACAACACCGGCATAAACATTTACAAAAATCACGCGAAAGAATGTAGATCTCTAAATGAAACGACACCTAGACGGAGACAACTAGGTGTCGAGATTAACGACGGATCCAATTTCCCAATATTCTTCTCAGAACGTCCTCAAGTCCAAAGACCCTGCCAACAATGCTGCCCACTCTACACTAGACAGCGTGCGGCGGACGTTCGTTTCTATCTGAAGAAGAAAGGAAAAAGTTCACATGGATGAGGGAAATTTTCGTGATAACAATCTAATTTCAAGCTTAGTCATCGAATTGCACGTGATCCTGACGAGTGTGGACCATGTGCGTCCCGAGATGATGAATTGGTAGCTTCTCATTGGCGAGCTGGACCGAGAAGCCGAGGGGCCCGTTCCGATGCTCAACGATAGGAAGCCATCATCATTGATCCTTAGGAACCAGCACGAAATCGCCCTTGGAAGCAACGACGCCGACTTGATTGTTGGACGAACTCGAACGAATACATAATCCTCCGCCAAGATGCTCGCTCAACGTGTTGGCGTCAACGCCCTCCGACAAGGTACACACGCTGCGCGAACAATTTAACATTCCGAGTGCTAACAGTGGATTCAGGTGCGGCCAAGCCCTTCTTTGCTCAGAACATCTCCAAGGCTGCTCTGGCTGCTGGTATCTCTACCTCTTCTCCCGTCCGGTATGTCGATAGCTACAATTGAGCTTTCGCGAATCCTCTGACATGCTATAGCGCTACCGGGTCCACAAAGGTCTCCCAGGAGGACGGCCACCAGATCCTCGTCAACCAGCGCCTCAACCGACCCGTGTCTCCCCATCTGGCCATCTACAAGCTCGAGCAGACATGGTTCGGTAGCTCCGCCTGGAACCGAATCACCGGCTCTACTCTTTCCGTCACCCTCTACGGCTTCTCTATCGCCTACCTCGCTGCTCCTCTTGTCGGCCTGCACCTCGAGAGCTTGAGCATCGCCAGCTTCGTCGCTGGTCTTCCTCTTGCCGTCAAGGGCGGTCTCAAGTTCACCCTCGGCTTCCCCTTCGTCTACCACGCCATCAGCGGCGTCAAGCACCTCCTCTACGACGCCGGCAAGGGTTTCGCCAAGACGACTATTATTCAGGCCGACAAGTACGTCTGGGCTGCCAGCGTTCTCGGCGCAATTGGTCTGGTTGCTTTCTTGTAAAATACCAAAATTGAACGAGCTGGAAGAGCGGTATAGAGATCAAACATACAGCGGATGATACACTAGTTGGGACAGGAAAGGAGTATGGATAAGGAGCGGACAAACTCGTGTACGAGTATTAGCCTGAAAAGGCATCTTGACTTTGAGCAAACAATTTTATTATCTATACACAAGCGCCTGAAATGCTTGAGACTATTTCTAAGCAATATCTTTTGTGAGGTATTTCGCAACCAACTCCGTTCGCCAGCCATGATTATATACGATGATCTACTCCAAGAATCGAGCGTCTAGGATGGTTCGGATCAATCTTCGGTTACCAGAAGCAGTAATCTTGTCCCCTACGATAGGCCCGATAAACTCTTTGAGTTCGGATGATTCTGTATCCGCGCTGGCTGTTCCATTGACTCCGTTGGTGTCTGATTCAATGTGGTCTGCTAGTGAAGCAACAGCCTGTACTATGCCCTGTACCAGCATTTCGTAATCCATAGTACCCTCTGCCTTTTCCTTGAGAGGTTGTAGAATTCCCGAATCGAAAGTCTTGAGATTTCGCAGGACCAAAACTCGAATGGCTTCAGGGCCACCTGCCTCAAGCAATCCATGGATGGCACCATAAAGAACTGCAGGTGGTTTGGTAGGGTCGAGGAAATATTTGAGACAGGTTCGTGTGAGCTTGGGTCGTAGGAGTGTGTTTGAGGCTGAGTATTTGCGCGCAATCTGTCCGACTAACGATGCCGCCAGTTGTCGCA
The DNA here is from genome assembly GCA_013396295.1 of Fusarium heterosporum. NCBI lineage: Eukaryota > Fungi > Ascomycota > Sordariomycetes > Hypocreales > Nectriaceae > Fusarium > Fusarium heterosporum. The sequence continues at coordinate 150,923 of JAAGWQ010000095.1, read as the reverse complement.
GATCATATTGCTCCTTCAGTGTGTCGGTTCCCTCATCAGTGCCCAGCTTTCTTGCCATAAGACAAGTAAGAGCAGGCGCAGAGAGCGGGCTGGCATAGGGGTCCAAGAAAAGACTCTTGTTCTCTATAAGAGCGTTGGTCAATTCCATCATCTGCTTTAGCGTAAAGGTGTCGTCGAGATGATGCGTAACCCGATCCATAATAAAGGTGATGAAGTATGGGATAAGCTGATGCAGGCCAGGGTCGTCCCTCACGGAACCAAGAGCGGCCTGTCGAAGGCGTACCACTTCTTCATCAGGATTGTCGTCGAGAACAGCAGCCTGGATCTTATCGAAGTATAGTATGAGCTCCTTGCTTACGATGTGCTTAACAGAAGGCTTCATGGAGACATTGTCGTTGCCTGCTAGGGCAGATAAGGCAGGATTGGCGCCAGGTCCCTTGGGGAGGAGTTCTTGTGACCGAGATTCGGATGTAGTGGGGTTTTGAGGGATGGAGGGTTGGACTCCTTCGATGGCGAGCCAGTGTGCTGTGAATGTTAGTACAGAACCATGCCCTGAATAGAGAAATCGCACCTGTGAAGCCCATGTCGCGCGGCACCTTAGGCAGAGGCGCATTGATGAGCTTCTCAAAATCGACTTCCTCATCCTCGATGTAAAATAGTGGTTGACCAGGTCCAAGACTGGCCTCGCCGTATCGCAGTGGACGCGTAGAATCGTAGCCGTAAAGAGGTTCAACATCGAGTGCCCTCATCGCGAGAGAAATATCGTTGACAGTAAGAGTTGTTCGACGGGCGGCACGCATGAAGCGCAAAGACTCGACGATGACTTGGCCGATTCGATATTCAACATCTTGCGTTAAGCACTTGAGGGCTTCTTCGTTGAGAGCGCCGATACCGACTGATTCTGCGACATCCTTGACATTATCGGGATTCCAGAGAAGCTTGGGAGTTTCGGCCGCCATGGCGATACTGAATAGGCGCAAGCGGGCGCGGACCGTCGGAGTAGTACGAGTCAAGGGTTGGGCGCTGTTAAGGTAGTAATGTTGAGTTGCAGAATACGTGAAGCTTGACGAGGCTGAGATGGGTGTTGATTTAGCTTACAGGTGTGGCTTGATCTGGGGTAAGCGCCACAATTGGAGAGGCTGAAAAGCCAGCTTAGACAGGACAAACTGCCATTTAAAATGTTTCTTTCTTTATGCTTATTGTTGTTTAAATGCCTATCAAGTCAGGAAACTTATCAAAAGGCTGTAGAGAGATGGCCAAAATCCAATCTTTAATATTGATTAGTAAAGACAAATCCCTGTCATTATGCACGCAAACATGCGTCTTAAACAGCGTGACTGTACACCATGTTGCTGATAACCTACGTGATATAGCTATCAACACAGAAAAGTATCTTCCTGCGGTCATAGCTGATTAATGTCGATGGGGTCTTCCACTTGCGCCATTCTGAAATTGAGTTCCTGAGGCGTCTTGAGGGAAGCCGTCCTTGCCGCGATCATTTTGACACAATAAAACATAATCACTTTGGTTTTAATGACTATGAAGGAGACGTGTGGAGGAGAAGGAGGAATTAGATCTAGATCGTTATTACTATGCAGACTTAGCCAGTCTCATATAGAATAAGCTGGTTGTTCTTGATCTGCAGGTAATATTTACCATGGAATTCAGGAGTCATGGTTATAGAGAGACACTAAGAGAAATATTAGAGAAAATCAATCCTCAACCACCAGTATAGGCATCGGTCCAATGGACGGTGGAGGTAGTCAGAAGTGAAGCTGAAGATCTGCCAGTTTGATCTAAATTTGGTGTTGACTGTCGTTCTGGGTGGGGCCACCCCGCCAGCTCGAATCTTATCAGGCTAGCACGTGACACTCAGAAAATGTTCACGGCCGAGTTTCGCATCCATCGTAATGAGCATTGAGCTGGACCACAAGATCCTCACTCTCCAGCCCAGTCAATCTCTTTGCCGTCATGGCTTTACGAACCTGTCGCTTCAGTCTCTTACAGAGCAGACAAGCAGCCCGAACCCTGGCGCCCTGCGTACGCACATATGCTACCGATTCGACACCCGAATCCTTTAAATCCGACGCCTCTACCTCTACTCCTGCTCCACGATGGAAGCAAACACCCCCCGCCATGAAGGCTCCTCTACAGCTTGATTTTGCAAAGAATCCTAGAAACAAGGTCTGGACTGTCAACAATGACCCTCGAAAACTGGATGAGGTGTATGAGCGTCTACTGGGGCAGGGTGGTAGCAGACTACTCCCCGAGGAGCTGAAGTGGCTTGCTGTTACGCATAAGAGTTTCGATCAGGGAAGAAGAGGATTTAATGATCGATTGGCGCTTTTGGGTTGGTGGTCTTGTGCATTGGAGTCAACGGAATGCTGACCCTATTAGGACGAATGACCCTCATCATGGAGACAACCAAGACGATTGTTGCGAAGGATCCTATGGGAGCACCAAAAATCGATGACGGATTCGAGCGCGAACCTTTCATGCACCCAAACTTGCAGTCGGTGGACAACCTATCCGTGACAGGACCCAAGGATATCGCTGGCAAGGATAACTTGTCTGGCTTGGCCGCCGAAGTGGGCCTGATCGATGTCGTGCGATGGAAGCCTCGAAAGGTACTTCTTCTCTTTTCTTCCTTGAAACCCTGACTAATAAAAATAGGTGCAAAAACTCAAGACTTCGGGTGTTGACGTCGTCCTCAATGGTGCGATTTTGGCTATCATCGGAGCCGTCACCCTACAACATGGGGCTGTGGTGGCATCACAGGTGATTAGGGAGCGAATATTGTCAAGACTACAGGATTAGAGCGGGTGAGTGGATTAATTTGTATCATATTTGTATCATTTACGAAGAGGCCTGGACTTGTACAAAGCGTGAGCTGTATACAAACTTGTGAAATTATTTAGACTGCATAAGTGAGTGCAGAGGTTTGAATTGAACACCAAGAATGGATGTTTGCAGGGTACCAAGGTCATTGTAACAAAGGCGACTCTTCGTCAGCTGGCTGTGCAGTGTTCTCGCCCTGCTCGTTATCATGATGAATGAGCTTCTCTCGGTACATCCAACCAACACAAGTCCCAGCGCCTGGTCCTGTGAACAACGATAAGACGACCGTTGTCAAGGGAACTCGCCATCCAACCTCCACCAGCATCCAGTACAAAACGGTCCAGAAGATGAATTGAGTGTCGACTTCGATGAAGACAATGATTGATCTTGTCATTTCTTTGCGATCGTCATGTTGAGTCAAGCTCCAGATGAAGAAGATGTGAGCCAGGACTGAGCAGATCATGGGAAGTAAATAAACGAACAGTAAAGATCGCCTGTTGGATGCTAGATGGATGTTCTCCGGGCTGGCTCTCTTGATAGTGGTGACAACTTTGCGTGTGATTTGGCGAATGATTGTCACATAGATTGGGAAGAAGAGCCAGACTCCGATTGTTGCAGGAGTCGTGTAGAATAGCATCAGGATGGATGGTAGAAAGAAGCCAAGGGCTACACTGATAGGAATAGCCACAAGCTCACTATCAGGAAGATGACGGCTTGTAAAGATGTGTTGAACATCGCCGTTGCCGTCAGTTCTCTTTCGCGAATTCAAAATACTCTTCGTACGATGCAGAAAGGCGGGAATAATAACAAGCTCCCAAACAACAGCACCGCCCACAAGATCAAACACCAACCACGGACCCGTAGGATAGGCAATGAGCACATTCGGAGCATTGCATATACGCGCAGCTTCAACAGTGCTTACCGTCAAGAGGCTGCCGAGAAAGGCCAAGACAACCGCCATGACAGCACTACTGCGCAGTGAGTGCAGCGCGGCGCGGAAGAAACTAATGATGTAGCATATAGGCGTGCCGAGAACTGGGACGCGACTTATGCCGGGGATACGGGAGTGAGAATGACATTGCGACCAGAGAAGGGCAGCGTTGACATCGGAGTGAAGAAACAAAGCGACGATAGTGGCTGCAGCAAGGAGAATGGGAGGGATGATTAAGGAGCGGTATGAGAAGCGATGGATAGGGGCTTTCCAGCGGGACATGATGGCTTGATTCGAGAGTAATAGTATGATGTTGAAAGATGGGAAAACGAAGCTTTACGTATTCATTATGCTGGAGGAACGAAACGCTGGTGTCATGTGGTGAGGTTGAAGAGGTTCTCGTGATTATGCTTAATCTTCCAATGATAGTGGGAGATCCACACCATGAGACCAACGTTAGGCTCAATGGGGACTATCTAGTCTTGAAGCCACTCGTTGTGAGATATTGATGAGCACGTTTCTGCAAATGTTAGATCTGGGACTCCTTAAAATACATATTTATAATTTCCAGTATATTCAGGAGAGCGTATTGAGGATCATGGATATCAGCTGTTGAACTAGACGCGTCGCGTAGTTATCGAGAGATGGAGCTAAAGAATACCTACATCAAGAGCTTGGATCCCGTGGCTTTGTTGCGATGGATGGACATTTCACCTAGCCAGAGTTGTTTTACCACTCTGCTATCACTTTTAAAAGCCACTTGCGCGAAAAGAGGAGTTGTCTACCTATTAATGATCTCAGCAGAACTCTCTACTGCCGCAAAACACGACTTGTAGTATCGGACCATATTATTGGTTATTACGCTGCGAATTTGTACCGGAGTCAATCCTTTCCAAGCTAATGAAAGATGAGTGATAAGCGAATAAACAATACACATATGCCAGGCAAGCCCCTGCTCTAGGCTTGGAGTATCATAAACGGGAGAGGTAATACCATGTTTCGTATTTCTTTCATTGATCTTTATAGACGGATGTAGACCAGACGACCAAATCTAATGTAGCTAAAGCTAAGAGAGTGTAATCTTGCGTGATATGTGCTTGAATCTCGAAATTGTCATCTACTTTTGGAATGACGGCATACTAATTCCAGATCTCTCAGGGCCTCCAAGATGAGTTACGCCCAAACCTTGACGAACTCCATGACAGATAATAGTATGTGTGTCGCATCAAAGCGTCTATATCATGCACTGCACATTCAGTCCTACTACAATGGGCTGAAAGAAACAAGACCCACATGAAGAATACCCTGTAAAGGAAGCAGCAATTTCGATTCGCGAAGAACATGGGTGTACAAATACGGACTCGAATTTTGTGTTGGGCACAAACAATAGACACCAGCACAACACACTCGAGTCTTGAACATACGACGACTAAAGACAGACTGGAAACACCATCATCTATAAACCTCGGTAAATAAGGCTCACATAATGAACTTTACCCCACGTCGAATACATCATCAATCATGATATCGGACCATTTGTGGCCATCTCATGCCCGGATTTCAACATCCGAAGAGGGGAACCTGTGTTTGTCAAGCTTGTTGGAAGCCAAGTGTCTCGGCAACTTAATCAGGCAGGTCCGTAAACTCATCTCAATGGCTGATAAAAATCTCGCTCTGTGAATCCCCCGAAGCACCCGCTGACTCTCTCATGATCCATGACGAGGACTGTTTAATGATTCGATGAGCCTGGCCCCCTGCAACCCTTCTCCGCAGCAGCGGCCCCTCCCCCAGATTCTAGCGGCATTAGTGTCCCACTCCAGGCGGCTAATAGAACCCTGGAAGAACAGCCAGGGTCCAAGCTCCAGTGGTAGGACTTGAGGAAGGAATGGATGGAGGGGGACCTGACAACACATGACACAGAACAGAGTAACCCCTCGATCTTTGTCTTTTTATTCCCTCCCTGAAGTTCTTTTGTTTTTTGTTGTATGTTTAAACATCGTCAGGAGTTGAGCCGTGAGCTACAGTATCACTTGAGCCATTCCTGGTCTCGATCGCGCTCATGACTCTTTAATTATGGCGTCCCAAATGCTTCGTCCGCTGGCTTCTTCCACAGCTTCAGCCTCAGCTTCAGAGCTTTGCGCTTCATCATTCTTCATACAGAAGCAATTGAAGGGTCATAGGGTCCAAGGCGAGTTACATACCGCTGAAGCTGACACGAGCTAACACAAACTCAGATGCCCTCCTTTCGCGTCGCAAGCAATGGCACAGCACCTTGAAAGCCTCTTCTCGACAACGTGCAATTGTAACAGAAACGTCCAACCCTCTCGCCCTGATCCGTCATGTTTCTGCAACTGCACCAACTCGCAATTATTCCACCGTGGTCCTTCCCAAGACAACTCCTTACGAGAATCTCGTCGTTGGCGTTCCTCTAGAGATATTCCCTGGTGAGCGTCGTGTATCTGTCACTCCCGCCAATGTGGCTCTCCTCAAGAAGAAGGGCTTTAAGCAGGTCTTAGTCGAGCGCGGTGCAGGAACCTCTGCCGACTTTCTCGATTCTGCCTACGAAAAGGCTGGCGCAACTCTTGTCAACGGTCCCCGGGAAGTCTGGTCTAATTCCGATATTGTTCTCAAAGTTCGAGGCCCTGGTCTTGAAGAAGTTGATTCCATGAAAGAAGGTCAAACTATTATTTCTCTCCTCCAGCCCTCGCAAAACAAAGAACTCGTGGATAAAATCGCCGCTAGAAAGGCTACCAGCTTTGCCATGGACATGATTCCCCGTATCTCTCGAGCTCAGGTCTTTGACGCCCTCAGTAGTATGGCTAATATAGCTGGTTACAAAGCTGTTCTTGAAGCGTCCAACGTCTTTGGTAGATTCCTCACTGGTCAGGTCACCGCTGCTGGTAAGATTCCTCCTTGCAAGGTTCTCGTCATTGGTGCCGGTGTAGCTGGTCTGAGTGCTATTGCTACTGCTCGTCGTATGGGAGCTATAGTCCGTGGCTTTGATACTCGACCAGCTGCTCGTGAACAGGTTCAGTCTCTTGGAGCCGAGTTCATCGAAGTTGAAATTGAGGAGGATGGATCTGGTGCTGGTGGTTATGCCAAGGAAATGAGCAAGGAATTCATCGAAGCTGAGATGAAGCTCTTCAAAGACCAAGCCAGAGAAGTCGACATCATCATTACCACTGCATTGATCCCTGGAAAGCCTGCCCCGAAACTGCTCAAAAACGATATTCTAGACGTCATGAAGCCTGGAAGTGTCATTGTTGATCTGGCTGCCGAAGCTGGAGGCAACTGTGAAGCTACCAAAAAAGGAGAACTATCCATCTATAACGACGTCAAGATTATCGGTAAGTGGCCATTACTTGTTTGCGAGCTCTTCTGACATGTATAGGTTACACTGATTTGCCCTCTCGTCTACCAACCCAGTCCTCAACTCTGTACTCTAACAACATCACCAAGTTCCTGCTTTCTATGACTCCTGAGAAGAATGCCTTTGGTATTGATCTTTCGGACGTGGTTGTAAGAGGTGCTATTGTGACTCAAGATGGAGGCATTCTTCCACCCGCACCTCGAGCAGCACCTCCTCCGCCACCCGCAAAGGCTGAGACCACAGCAGCTACACCCGAGGCCGTAGCCCTGACTCCCTGGCAGAAGAAGACCCGGGAAGTTGCTGGTGTCACCGCTGGTATGGGAAGTGTTTTGGCTCTTGGAAAATGGACCAGCCCTCTCCTCATGTCTAATGCCTTTACTTTTGCTCTTGCTGGTCTTATTGGATACCGTGCCGTCTGGGGTGTTGCTCCTGCGCTTCACTCGCCTCTGATGAGTGTCACAAATGCTATTTCTGGCATGGTCGGTATTGGCGGTTTGTTCATCCTCGGTGGTGGATTCCTACCTGAAACAGTTCCTCAAGCTTTTGGTGCCATGAGTGTCTTGCTAGCCTTTGTCAATGTCGGTGGTGGTTTTGTCATTACCAAGCGCATGCTGGATATGTTCAAGCGTGAGTTCCCAAACCCAAAGATAATCATAGCTAACAAGAACAGGTCCTACCGACCCTCCCGAGTACCCCTGGCTCTATGCTGTTCCTGCCGCACTCTGTGGCGGTGGCTTCCTGGCTGCTGCTTCTACTGGTGCCGCTGGTCTGGTTCAAGCCGGGTATCTTGTCAGTTCTGTTCTCTGTATCGGCTCCGTTTCAAGTCTTGCTTCCCAGGCTACTGCTCGCATGGGTAATGCACTTGGTATCCTTGGTGTCGGCACAGGTGTCTTGGCTAGTTTGCTTGCTGCTGGGTTCACACCCGAGGTTCTCACCCAGTTCGGTGGTCTCGCTGCTCTCGGTACTATTGCTGGTATGCTCATCGGCAAGCGAATCACTCCTACCGACCTCCCCCAGACTGTTGCGGCTCTGCACTCCGTTGTTGGTCTCGCAGCTGTCCTGACAAGCATTGGTAGCGTCATGGCAGATGTGATGGACCCTTCAACCTTGCACCTCGTTACAGCCTACCTCGGTGTGTTTATTGGTGGCATTACATTTACGGGTTCCATTGTCGCGTTTCTCAAGCTTGGTGGCAAAATGTCTTCAAAGCCAAAGATACTCCCTGGACGCCACTTCATCAATTCGGGATTGCTAGCGACCAACGCAGCCACCATGGGAGCCTTTATCACCATGGCGCCTGGAAGTCCCTTGATTGCAGCTGGGGCACTCGCTGGAAATGCCGCAATGAGTTTCATCAAGGGGTACACTACTACCTCTGCCATTGGAGGCGCTGATATGCCCGTTGTCATCACTGTTTTGAACGCGTACAGTGGATTCGCCCTTGTCGCTGAGGGCTTCATGCTGGACAATCCTCTTCTTACAACGGTCGGGGCACTGATCGGTGTATCTGGTTCCATTCTCTCATACATCATGTGCGTTGCTATGAATAGATCACTCACAAACGTTCTATTTGGAGGTTTGGGAACGCCAACTGCGGTCCAGGAGTATAAACCTCAAGGCGAAGTTACCCAGACATCTGTGGATGACCTTGCTGATGCACTTCTCAACTCGGAAAAGGTTATTCTGGTTGTCGGTTATGGTATGGCCGTTGCCAAAGCACAGTATGCAATTTCGAGTATTGTCTCAACCCTTCGATCCAAGGGTATTACTGTTCGATTCGCCATCCACCCCGTTGCAGGACGCATGCCTGGTCAGTGTAATGTGCTTCTCGCAGAGGCCAGCGTTCCATACGATATCGTCTTGGAAATGGACGAGATCAATGATGATTTCCCTGAGACCGATCTAGCTGTTGTTATTGGTGCTAACGATACTGTCAACCCGATTGCTCTGGAAAAGGGCAGCTCTATCGAGGGTATGCCAGTACTGCATGCCTGGAAGGCCAAACAGGTCGTAGTGATGAAGAGAGGCATGGCCAGCGGCTATGGTAAGTACTCTGATCTTATATCCAGCGTCGCTAACAATAGTAGCGGATGTTCCAAACCCAATGTTTTACATGCCCAACGCCAAGATGTTGTTTGGAGATGCCAGAGTAACGTGCGAAGGTAAGCTTCCCCTCCATTGTTGGACTCGACTAACAATTCCAGCCATCAAATCTGCTATTGAGTCCAAATCATCGTAAACTTGTAGAGTTTCCATTTGTTAAGAGAAGGATCGCGAATGGCCATAGAGCGTCTAGATTCTATACCATCATTTAATTGTTGAATAAACATGAGCTTTAGTTTGTCTGAATTTTACCCTTTTATGGGTTCTGTTGACTGAGTCTCTACGCGAACTTATATACACTTAACCGCTCGTCTTATCCTTATGCTCGAGGCGCAGCAACAGGCTCCCACGCTGAGATCTTAGACTTGGACCTATAAACAGTCAGAATTTGACTTCTCAAAAAGGTGAGAAGCATACGTGTTGTATGTCTTGAAGGCACCACGAGTCTGGGTAAAGTTGGGAATGGCGCGTGAGGGCTCAAAAGCTCGGACACCAGCGTTCAACAGAGAGTCCTCAGTAGGAGGCTTCTGGACACTGTAACTCATCCAAGCGTGCCATCCGGGCTCGATGTGGGCGGCGTCGTAGTCATGCTTGGCGTACTCAACCCAGCGTGTTCGGAGGGGGAGTTCCTCGTTGTTCTCGAAGTACTTGTTACCAGCGCGATCGGTGCCGATGAGACGACCAGCCTTGGTGTCACCTGGTGATGTCAGTGAAGAGTTCGGGATTCAATTCATGAGATGCGTACCGATGTACTATACATGAGAAACCGGCGTCGTTAGCCAGAGATTCGAGCATCGATCGGTCGGGTACATACCAGCAACTGGGTGAAGTAGTCCTACGCAAGTTAGCATCACCATCGTCAGTGGTCCAATTCTAGACTCGCCTTGATTCCAACCTTTCGCAGGTTAGACAGCGTTCGTGAGATGGTCGACATTTTGGCGGTTTAGCGACAATTGCTCTCGATGTATAGCGGACGGAGATGCTGATACCATTGATGGGTGAAGATTGCCCAGCGGATCAACCTCGGCTGTTTAATCCGTGACGGCATGGGTACGTACCTCAAGCTTCAAGAAATAGCAATAAAGCAATCTTTAATTACCTTACTTAGACAACAACTCAATTAAGCTACGTTTGACTGTTATGTTCACTCGGAGCTGCGCACGTTGTACCACGAGGCTTCGTGCCGCAAGCTTCAAGCCCAGGGTTTCCAGCGCAAGAGTTCAGGTCAGGCAATATGCCATGCCAGCTGGAGGTGCACCGTCTTCGAATACTATGAATAGCGTTGGAGCTCTCGCGCCTTTTGTGAACGAATTAGATCGTCTTGCGCCGAGTTTCGATGTTCGAGGAGAGCAGATTCAAATTATTCGAACACCAGCAGAATTCTACGAGACGTTAAAGGTTGGGAACCCGTCAGATGCAAACTACAATGGCTGATGGGATTAGAATCGGATACGAAATGCTAAGAGACGAATCTTTTTGTCGACGTTGTATATCGGCAAGTCGGAAAAGGAGCTTATTGAGACGTTGCAAGAGGCACTGAGGAAGAACCCCGAAGTAAAGTTGAGTATCCTCACAGATGCATTACGGGGAACTCGAGAGGCGCCCAATCCATCGAGCGCATCATTGTTGGCGCCGTTGATAGAGGAGTTTGGGGCGAATCGTGTTGAGATTCGAATGTACCACACTCCAAACCTGACAGGGTTGAGGAAACAGTATATTCCCAAGAGGATCAACGAGGGTTGGGGACTTCAACACATGAAGCTATATGGTGTTGATGATGAGATCATCATGTCTGGGTATGCTAGGCAATCACTCGTCTGAATTATGCTGACCTGTCAGGGCAAACCTGTCTACCGACTACTTTACCAACCGTCAAGATCGGTACCATCTGTTCTCGTCAAAAGAAGTTACCAATCACTTTTGGAGCATTTACTCAGGCGTAGCATCGTTCAGCTTCCTTGTTCAACCTTCAAATGAACCAGCAGGCTTTACACTCTCATGGCCTGAGACCAACTCTGCCCCTTCACCATTAGAAAACCCCCAATCTTTCATCAAAAGCACCACATCGACGCTGCAGACTCTTTTGCATCCTAGATCCCGACCAGAGAATGATATTTCTGACACCAGAGTGTACATGCTTGGTCAGATGTCCCAAGTCATGAAGCCCGACGCCTCAACTGAGCTTCCAGTCGTCACTCACATCCTCAAGACACTCGCCCTACCCACGTATCGCGATTCTTCCTGGACGTTTACAGCTGGCTACTTTAACCCTGCGCCATCTCTGACAAAACTCCTCCTTGGTACTGCGTCTTCCAACAACACGGTCATCACCGCCTCCCCTGAGGCCAACGGATTCTACAAGTCGAAGGGTGTTTCGGGTCTCTTGCCTGATGCTTATACACTTCTCGCCCGACGTTTTGTTCATCGGGTGCACCACGAAGGTCGCGATGCTGACATTACCCTAAAAGAATGGCGTTATGGTGTCGTTGGCCAACCGGGTGGGTGGACATACCACGCCAAGGGTCTATGGGTCACAATGCCAGGAGACAAACACCCCGCCATGAGTATTATTGGAAGTTCCAACTATACGAAGCGCAGTTACTCGCATGATCTCGAAGCAGGAGCCCTGATTGTCACTCGCGATGAGGGACTTAAGGCAAGGCTGGGGGAGGAGCAGTTGTGGCTACAAGAGCATGCTACCAAAGCGACACGCGACGATTTTGCACGAACTGAACGAAGAGTCGGACTCAAAGTAAGAGTCGCCATGTGGATTGTTTCGCTGGTTGGCGGAGCATTGTAACACCATGTACAACAGTAATCATAGATCAACTCGGTTTGGGCTGAGTTATTGGATACCCAGACTTGTTCGTATGTGTTGAACGTGCACTCGTTGATTGTACAAAATAATACAGGTCTATCTAACGTCTCAAGCAATCACTGGGGTCCCTAGCGCAGGCCCGCCCTTGACGAGGCCTTGCATAACGACTCTACTCACTAGATCGCTCTGGTGTTGTTCGATCAGCTCCTTGAGCACGCTTCGTTCCAAAACCACCTTGCCTGTCTCCAAGAGGTCCTTGACATCCACATCCTCCATGTCCAACGCCCGGCCCTCCCAGGGAAGCTGCTCCATAGCACCGAATAGTGCCTCGCGTCGGTTTCCAGTCACGAAGAGAGTTCGGCCACTGGCACGGCCCAGGCCAAGGTTACCCAACACTCCTGTCATGTATCGCTTCAGATAAGCTTCCTTCAGACCATCCTTGAGATACTTTCCAGCCACAAGCTCGTAGTCGGTCGGCAACACAAGATCCATACCATCCTCACACACAATCAAGTCGCCCTTTCGGTATCGGTAGCTGAGGGCTGTGCGCCAGGCCTTGTCGTAGACCTTGCGGTTAAGTTTGGTGCCAAAGTCGCGGGGGTGGGGTCCGAATGTCTTTCCACCACCACGGTTGATAGGGCTCTGCTTGGTTCCCATACGGGCACGGCCAGTACCCTTTTGCGGTCGCATCTTGCGGTGGGAACCGTGGACATCGTGGCGGGTTTTGGACGATGCGGTACCTTGACGGGTGTTGTCACCCTCGTAGACGACGGCAAGGTGGAGGAGATCTCGACGGAGAGGGAGGTAAAGGTGGTTGACGGACCATCGCTCGAGGGATGTGGGCTCCAAAGAGGGAAAATCGTGGATTGTGACAGGAACGGTTGTAACTATCATGGTCAGTAGTGTTTAGAGAGGGATGGCGGAGATCGTACTGGGCTTCCATGACTCTAGGATAGTTTGAGTGGTGCTGGCGGATTTGGGTGTCTCTGTAGAAGCGACATTTGAAGGAACTTGCGTAGCCATTGACCTTGTGAAGGCGTTGTTAAGTGTCGCTGGCTATATAATTGTCGTTAGCATGGGACATCCTACTGCAGACTCTTCACCATACCTTAGCAGACACCCGTAAAGCGCCCATGGCCTCAGCCAAGCAGCCAATTCCCTTGCCAGCCATTATGCCAGAATTCCCGATGCCCTCGACGTAGTGAGCTTCTGGTGAATGATATGGCAGTTGTAGAGCTGGTGTTGAGGCTTCAAAAACCGTGATGCGATGGAAAAGTGGACCAGCATCACCCCGAGTTTTTAGTGGGGCTACCTGCAAACCATCCCCAGAGCATTTTTCAATATCTCAAGATCTATCACCAGCGTCACTTCAACGTCCACCCCGTACCTACGGCTCTTCGCTCCGCTGCACATAATGTCGCGCTGCCAGGCCGTTATGAGGCCGCTTACTAGGCAGCTGCGGCCGCAATGCTACAGCGTTGTCCGCCCTTTCACCTCGGCTGCCATCCGTCGAACACCCGATACACAGACTGCAGCCAGCGATGCAGACCTCGATCCCAATACGGTGCTGCCCGAATTCGAGGAACAGCTTATGAAGTCTGGGAAAATGCCAATTGGTTCCCGACGTCGTCGCCTAGCCATCCGCAACACAGGCGACCTGCCATTTGAACATCTTCCTTACCAGGCTTTCCAAGAGGCTCGCAAGATCCTGGCAGCGGATCGTGAGGAGAAGTTGGGACATATCAGCAAGGAACTTGAGAAAATTTCTCGGTTGGAGGCTACGAAACCAGAGGATATCAATGGTGGTCAGAAGATGAAGGATGTTAAACTCAAGAGTCTGCGGAAACATGTGGAAAAGCTCAAGATCTTTGCGGATGCCAATGACCCCGTCGTTAAGAAGCGTTTTGAAGATGGAACAGGTACGTTATGTTGATTACGAGGTCTGGTATACAACTAACATAACCAGGCGATATGAACAAGCCTATCTATCGTCACTACGCCGAGGCCAAGTGGCGCTCATACGACCAACGTCTGATCAACCAGCGTATTAAGCAGTTCAACATCGTTCCTGATGTTCTCCCCAAGCTCGAGCCCACTGCCGATGTCCAGCTATACTTCCGCAAGCTCAAGATTCCTCCTGGCCAAATCGTCGACAGTCTCGTCAGCGAAAATACCCCCCGTCTGCGTGTCCAGGTTTTTGATCAGGGCGAGCGACTCGTCTCGGTTGTCGTTCTCGATTCTGATGTACCCAACCCTGACTCTGACACATTTGGCAAGCGATGCCATTTCCTCGCAGCCAACATCCCCATCAGCCCTACGGACACTTCACTACCTTTGAGCAAGATAACAGCAAAGGATCAACTAGCTCTACCATGGCTACCCGCATTCTCACAGAAGGGTGCGCCCTACCACCGTCTTGGCATTTATCTTCTTGAGCAGGAGCCCGGCGTGAAGCTCGACGTCGCCAAGCTCAAGGAGCTCTACAGCCAACGAGAGGGTTTCTCACTCAAGTCGTTCCGCGACAAGTTCCGTGCAACGCCTTTCGGTTTTAACATGTTCCGTAGCGTCTGGGACGAAAACACCGCGGCCGTCATGGCGCGGCACAAGATTCCCGGCTCAGACATTGAGTTCCGTCCTACACGTGTACACAGTCTCAAGCCACCAGTCAAGCCTCGTGGATGGGAAGCCAAGCGCCAAGGACCCAAGTACCGCCACCTTTGGAAGTACACCAAGAACATCAAGGGTATCTCCAACTCGAGAGGATGGATCAAGAGGAGATGAAGCGGCAGATGAGCGTGTATCATATTATTGTACATTTAGAAAAAGGGCCTCTACAGGAGTACCACGAAATAAACTGTCTGAATCAACAACTCTATGTCGTGAAATTATTCTGTTTGATGGTATGCGTGTATTGATTTGAGTTATTCCCGTTGATGAATCAGCCGCACTTATTCCCAGCCGGTCATCGCGATGTCGAATGAATCGATCCACCAATCACCACTCAATGCATACTCGGATGTTTCCGAGTGGCGATATTCATGAAACGGCGACACAATAGCATTGTCTCATTGGCACGGTTTACGAACGATAATCTGTTTGTTGATCTCTTATATCGCCTAATATCAGACAGGTGGTGGCAAATATAGAGGTTGCCACACTCAAATCAACTCAGACTCCAAAGTTTGCATCCCACGAACCTCAGGCGATGTTCTTATATCCGCAAACATAACCACTGCCACAGATTTTCGAGACAGCAATATCCATACCTACAGAAATCGGATCGATGCAATTCTAGCGGTTTGTTCAAAGGTCGAAAGTTTCTTTTGTCGCGTTATCCCTTGCCATCTGCCATGCACCTTCCCCTATTCTATTCAGGATGCATCTTATTTTGATGTGAAGCAATTGTCATTGTTTTCCCAGTTCGTCCAACTTGAGCCCTTTGACTGGAGACAGTCAAGGATAAAGTCTCACTCTGGTTTGATACCGGTCAATCGCCACGGATGCGCAAATCGTACATCTTAACTGGCAACCCAGCATGAATCAACTTATCGTCGTCAAGCATCAAATCATAAAACAGCCCTTTCCCCAAATCTTTGCAGTCGGTCGCTAAAACTCCTACCATCACAATCGCTAAGGACGCCGAACACCTGTTCTGGACAAAGAATCGACGAAACGGCATGCTGGTGAGGTCATAGCAACAATTCATGAATACTGGAGTATTCTTGAACCCAGATTCTTGTGTTTGGGCCATAACATTTCGCCGTCATATTCGTTTCATTTTAAAGGGTGATTTTATAGCTCTGAACCAAGAGCTTTCGAGTTGCCGTTTCCTCGTGTCGAATTTGGAAGAAAATCAAAGTCGCACAGCAAGGCTGTGATGTTGTGGAGTAGCTCAAGCTAGCTTTGCTCTCTTCTGACTGCCAGACCCTCCCGCTGGTCGTTATCCCAAGTCCATTCATATCTTTCGTCATTAACCCCTTGTTCTCGGCTTCCTTGCATTAATCTGCATATGGTCGAAGATGATCTCCGATTCTGTTGATCGTGGTGTGGTGGCAACTGGATGCTGGTTAGCCACGATACCTTGAGTAAGCAGGAATTCGGCGGACTTACTGCTGGAACTGCGGCGATGACTGTATAAGTCGCCAGCATCTCTATGCGGTTGGCCTAGGGCTGGCGGGTTACTCTGCGACGTAATACGCTGCACAAACTTCTTGGCTTCGTTATCAAGCCACTGATCTATGTTTGCATCGTTGCAAGAAGCGTGCTGCATGAGTTGGTTCTTGATGGTACTCAACTCGTCCACAAGACCGTTGTACTGTTTGTGTAGAGCATTGTTTTCGTGTTCCAGGCTGTACCTTGTGTCCTCGAGGTTACTGACCCATTCCTTTTTCTTTTGACGACACTTTGACGCAGCAATCCTGTTTCGTTTGAGAAACTTGTCACGCTTTTCAGAACCCTCCGGTCCAGCATCGTCCTCATCTTCGTCGTCTTCCTCCTTAAGAGATGGCTCTTTGGAAACTCGTCTCTGACGCGGCGGCTTCGCGGCAGACTCGACAGCTGGTTGTTGTGCCTTTGAACTTTTCCGGCCACGTCGAGGTTTGGCATCAATGTCAAGAGAGTTGACGGAAGGGATAGAAGATTTGCTCGAGGTGCGTGTTGACCCGAACAAGGGTTCACTGGATTGAGTCCCAGGTGATGATCGTGTATCGGTAGGTGACTTTGGGCTGTTTGTAAAGGTTTTGGGCGCCAGGCTTGAAACACCTGACGGGTAAAAGTTGTTGGGGTCGTTCAACGCTGGGTTCCACATGGTAGAGCCGAGTAAGAACTGGTCGCCCATTGGATTGCTGACATTACAAGGCATCGAACCACCCATAGTCACATTGAGTAATGGGTCAATATTGGTATCGTCGGCTCCATTCATGGAGAAGTTTCCCGAAAGGTTCTGGGCATGGCTGCCATGGTTCTGGGCCGACCCATCCATCTTGATGCTGTGGATTTGTCAAGGGCCCGAGCTAGGACTTACAGCGACAGCTTGCGACGACAGATAGGTCTTGAGTCTGTCACTATTACTTTAAACCACGGCCACCTTGAGCTGGCCCGGGAACGAGGAAAGGGTCAATGACTCGACGCGAGTTATACCTACAACTCCGGAGATAGAAGCACCTGGAGCGGATGCCGAGGGGTGCTTAGCCGAACTGGTTGAAATATTGGGGTAGAGCCTAAAGGTTCAGGCTCAGCTCAGGCTCAGGTCCAGAACGTCGAGACCAATAGTGGCAAGAAATGCGGCGGATCCCCTGGGGTAGGGGATGAAAGGGCGATGTGCTGAGTAACGGTGTACTCAAAAACCAATATCGAAAGGAAAGGGTTCAGGCAAAAGAGAAGTCTTGTTATGTGAAGGTCAGGATGGTGTAGCTGTGTTGCAAAGGTTTAGAACACAGGCAGGTCCAAAAGTAGCCAGGGCTGGTGGCAGCTCAAGCTGGGTGGAGAAACCGATCCGGTGGTGCAGCGCAGGTAAATGGTAGTGCAGCAGCAGTGCCAGGCTGACTTAAATGTAGTCGAGATTCTCAAACCCGATCAATGATTACCGATCGACGATAGAACGAGTCGATTTCAAAGCTCAAATCCCATAGGCAAAACGGCCGGGCTCTTGTATTTAACTGCCGTGTTAGGTCCGGAGTAAGAGACTAAAGTCTGGACGTTGAGGGGCGAATTATCTCGTGCTTCGCCCTTTGTTGCTGGGATATTTCCGCGGGATTCAGTGCAAGATTCTTCCCAACAGGGTAGAATCTAGGCAGCCCGGGCGGGGGGGCGATTTGATCTTTTGGTAAAGCCAATTCAAGAAGCCAAGTGTATGTTGAAATTTGGAAAACCGAGATCAGGTTGAGAATGGCCGTGTACGTTACACAATAATGCAGCTACGGTTTTAGCTAGGTGGAGGGATTCGGATTGTAAATAGTCATATCACGCCAACTACTGACACCAATGGCTTGCGTCACTTATTCCTCAGTCTCAAGTATCACTTGATCGAATTACACTCTCCGTGCGTTATGGTTGGTACTCTCGTCCAACTGGGGCTCAGGGAGTAGATGGAAGGAAACGAGCGGGTGAAATTAGAGAAAAAGCATGCAAGGCGGAGACTCAATTTGCCTTCAAATAGTGGTTCGGAAAGGTCTTATCCAAGTGGAAGCGGAGGTGCAGAGGGCATGGCTGAACTACAAACTGTGATACGGAGTACCAGAACTATTGTATAAGTGATGCTCAAGGGTCCTGGGCTAGCCAGGTCCCGCTTTTCAATCTGAACAAGCAGTAGTCACTTATAAATAACGTTATCCCGTTTGAACTTATTGTGCCAAGCGCGAGAGTTTACTCGAGAAGCGATGGGATCTCGAGGCAGAAGAGTGCTTTGACCTTGAACGGACAACTCCCACCAGTTAAAAGCCGTCAATCTGTTGCGCTTGCAGTGTTGAGACTTTGAGCACCGTATAGCCAATGAGAGATCAACGGAGATCAGGTCCGTTGAGAATCGCTGACGAATCAAAAGGGGTAAGCCCACAGCACTAGACATTTTGTCTTTGGCAAGACAGTGTTAGATAGACTGTACACATGCATGGTATTCTTTATCCTGACCAAAGCGAAGCGAAACGAAACGAGAGTCTCAGATGCACCATCTCTCATAGGTCCTCGCGAACTCGGCCATGAAAGGTTTCCTCCCATCGAATGTCCTCCAGATTCCCCATGGTTATGACGAAATTTGTGACATCCTGTGCGGGTTGTACGCCGACAAGCTATTCTTGAAGCAACGGGCATGGGGGTTTTGCTGTTGATGCACACAGGGTCTTTCCGGCGATGATCTAGTTCGGTCGATGCTCGGCAACTGGTTTCGCATCAGCAAAGGGTGCCTTGATGCCTGTAAGAAGGAGATAGAATCTCAAATGATCGACATCTGATTCGGACTTCATACACCACATTGAGTAATGATCCATCTAACTGCGTGTCCTCCAGGTTTTCTGTATCCATAAGCTGATGGATAATCCTAACCGACGCTGTGCTTGAGACGGTTGCATAGCTTCCAGTTCCCCTTTGTGACTCAAAGTCTCATGGGCCGTGGTAATCATTTTGTTACGGCGTTGCGTCCACCTGCCGCTTCTGCTTGCTAGAGGTTGAATCTCTAAGACTTTTTTTTGTATCGGACCAATCTTTCCTTTCAAGCAGTAGTCGGAGAAAAAGCTCCGGCTTCCGCACACAGTTGGTAAGTAACAAGTGGAGTCGGTGATAGCAATAAAGTTGAGGTAGGTCTATGCCAGATGGGAGATGTCTGAGAGCAAAACAGGGAAACTTGGTTTTCGGACGCTGACATGGCTTGGCAGCTTGCTAGCGGATTTATCATGGGAATGAAAGAGACCTGACCAATTGCTTGTTGATGCGGAGGTTCGGACAATCGTCCGTAAGGGTGGGGCTAGATACTGTATTCATTTTCCGATAGGAACGCATCCTGAACAGTCTTGACGGCGTCATTAGGAAATCATTGATTTCGTGTGAGCTGTTGACAGTATTATATACAAAAGGCATGTTCACCCAAATGGATGAACCCTAAAGGTTTAGTTTATGGCTGGCACGTGGTGCGTGGGTCGACCACGTGATTTCGCGTCGAAGCCTGACGCGTTTCCCCTCCTGCTAGGTTATCACCGGCAGCTTCATTTACATCTGGTTGAGCGACAATTTCTGTCAACCTTGTTTCTTTTAACTGCCTACTCAAGAGTTTGAACCAACAGCACTGGTCCAATCTACAGCATTTCTCACTTCCCCATTGTCACACTTGGTCACAGGCGAAAACCAAACATAACCATGGCCGAACAACTTGCGACCCCGCGCATTACTGCTGCCTATCTCGACAACTTTGTTGGCCGAGTTGTCATGCTCGTGGGAAAGGTTACTCAATTACGAGGTGATCAAGCAACTCTTGATTCGGAAGGAACCGTCACTGTCCTGTTGAACAGGGTAAGTTATTCCCGCTGGTTGCTAGTCTGACGACATCAACCTCTTTTGCAATCTTTCACTCACCATCACCGAGGATGCCCACCTTTCAAACGGCAACGCTGTGCAGGTCATTGGAAAGGTTAACCCGGACCTGTCGATCAAGGTTTTGACATCCCGGGATTTAGGGACTGGTGTGGGTAAGTATCAATCGTCTTTCTGTCGTCATAGTTACATACCTGGTCACACTCAGCCATTGAGTGCACGGATTGCGAACCAGTGATCCCTGAAACTCATTTGACAGTTACAAACGTCTCGGGAATACCCGTAGCTAACGAGTGTAGATTTTGGTTTGTACAATTCGGTCGTACAAGCTACACACAAGCACCAATCCATCTTTGCAGGCAATTGACTTGGGCAGTCAGATCATGGCCCTTGCCAGTCCTCACGGGCATATGTTCCACGTGTGGCCATGGTCTGGACCTCACCCGCCGATTCTGGCACTCTCGGCTCCCCCATTCGGCAACGACAAGCTTTTAACAACAGCCGACACAGAAAATCAAACGCAACCCCTGACTCAACTTTGACAGAGACTATCACATCAAAGCCCCTACATGACGCCTACTTGGCTGCACAAAGATTGCAGCGAAGCACACGATCGAACTATGGCAGTAGACCTAACACCGCAATGTCCTTTACCACATCCAGCTCCGAAAGGATTCTTGGTCGTGAATTGGAGCTTGGAACTAATTCGCCCTACCCGTCTCACATATCACCTACCCCAACCCCCTCTTTGGGGACACTCCTACCCTCGCCACCAGAAGAGGCAATTGATCAGTCTTGTTTGACAGAAAGGCCATGGCATTCTTTCGTCAGTATCCAAACTAATCCCGGATATTCGGACTCGCAGGAAACATATGACGAACAGAGCACTCAGGAATCACATATCCCATCAGCTCAGCCCTACACACCTCTTGCGTATTCTCCGCCTTTAATGTCTTCTCCAAGTCAGCTCCCATCCCCGCCGATGACACAACCCCGAGACGACTTCCACCTCTCAGGGTCGATATCCCCCGCATTCTCAACATCTTCCGAATTGACAGGCCGTCGGTTCGCAACCACAGCCAGTCAATCAAAAGCAGAGGATCATTCAGAATCAGCACTCTTTGATGCCGTTCTCGATGGAATTGGACGTATTCATGTGTCAATGGGCCGTGACAACGCGGGGAGGTGGCGAATCAAGCGAGCATCTGACGAGAGGCCGTAGCATGTTTTCAGTCAAGCACCACATTGGCACAGCTCACCGCGAAAAACGCACTCTTGAAGCATATACTTTTGTAGTGTTATTCAACTGAGTCAGGGTTTTTGTCTTCAAAGACAAAGTTGGAGCTAAAAACGGGACTGCCACTCGAATCCAATCACAGTTATTCACGGATCAAGGGTCCAGCACACTTCGGCAAATGAACTTGAAAAGTCCCATGCCGACCACAGTGTTGCTACAGAAAGTGCATCCAAAGAGATCGACATGTCAGATTTCGACAAGCCTGCTGCCGTGTAAGGTTTGCCCATCGAACATTGTCTAAGGGATCGATCTCCACAGAATCGCAGCTCGACGAGATGTTCTAGGTATTCGTCATTTAGCATGCCGTTCCACAATTAAAACAAGCAGTTTACCCAATCCAAACAATCTCCATTCGTATTTTGATACACTAACACCTAAGCTCTAACATGTTCTAGACTTGATAATCAAAAAGGTACAAGACTGCTTTGCCACGAGGTTCTTGTCGCAGTACAGACCAGATCAACTTGGTGACATCGTCCATCTCTGATAACCTGTTCCCAGACCTTTCAAATCAAACGTCTGACTCAATCGTGGCCCCTTGGCTCTTTTGCCCCTGAGATTCACTAAGCTGCAGCAGCTCTTGTGCCGTCATCCAAACCTCGACTGCGTTCGGGCTGGTATTCCGCTCTGTTTTCTGATTCTGGCTTGTGCATTGATCCTGATCAATCTCAAACGGAGGCATATCTGGAGGGCCATCCGTTAGGCCGTCGAGACATTTGCGTATCCGGTCTGAGACAAGTCCAGCATCTTCTGTCTTCTCCGAGCTGTCGCTTTCACATCCCGCGATATTTTCCAACTTGTCCTCTTGCCTGTTTGCATTTTTCGTCGCATGTTCTGGACTGATCAGTCCGTCTCTCGCAATATCCCCTTCGTTTAGTGATGAAGCTGCCCGTATTCCACTTAGTCGCGACGTGAATCGTTCAAACACCTTGATCCTTCGTTCTGCACTCTCGGCCCTCTCTCTCCACATTTGTGCTTCGCGTTTTGCTTCCCGCAATTGTTGACTCAACGTGCCCACGTCTGCATCTTCTTGTACTTCAAGCTGTCTCTTCAACTGCAACGTCTCTTCTATCTTGAGGTCTAGTTGTCGTTGGAGACTTCGAATCTGAGTATGAAGAATGGTAGTACTACCAGGGCGTGATGTCAAGGCTGGCGTGTTGTGAGGAACCAAATAGTCAGACCCACCATGGCCATTGGACGTAGAGGATAATGGTCGCACAAAGTTGAGGTATTGGGCGATAGGAGGCTGCTCAGGATAGGGCATCATTGTTCCTAACCTCCGAAGGTTCTCCAGTGAGGCTTCTTTGGTCCTCCCGTTCGGAATAGGTTTTCTTGGTGGGACTACCTGTCGTTGAGTCAACATTCCCGCCTGGTTGTGAGAGGCTCGCGACTGCCTTCGCTCTTTGTCCGTCTGCTGAATTTCGACCGCTTTTATCGCCGCCTCTTCACCGACAGAAACTCGCAAACTTCGTGCATGAGCCTCGCCAGTGAGAGCATCTTCTCCCGTGGAGATGTTATGGGATTGTACAGGATTCTGGCTTGAAATTGATTCTTCTCGCTTGGAGTGTGCCAACGTCGAGACGGATCTTGTAGAGTGTACACTCTTTACCGGTGATTCTTGCGAGAAGTGCGAGATGAGATTTTGGGTTTTGCTCGTACTTCGGGCACGTACTGGGGTTGTTGAAAACTTGCTGCTTTCAAACTTGGCAGTCATAGCCCTAACACCCGCTTGTTTGTCGGTCGGCGATAAACTTGGCCGTATCAATGTCTTTGGTGTTCTCCTTGGGATAGAAAACCATGGGGATGACCCATCGAGAAGACTCTCATCGTTCTTCGGTTCGACAGACAACGACATGACACGACCAGAATGCAGTCTCTCGGACATGTCTGTGCCTTGCTGTGATATACGGTGGCCCTCGAAACGTCTATCCTGTTGATTTCGACTACTGTCTTGGTCTGATTGCCCTCTCGATGTACCAGAAGAGACTCGCTACGTCCCTGTGTGGCTTTTAGGAGAGGGCAGCCTCAATGATATGTTTTCTGCCGCAATGTCTTGCGGTATTTGCATCGGTGCATAGAATTGTCTTGGTGTCGACGAAGCAGAGTTGGTTGCCACCTCCTGTGCTATCCTACTACTTCCAGTCGTTATATATTCGCTTTCATGATCCATTTCTGCAAACAGCGGCTGTGGGATTTCGGAATGGCTCGCATGGTTTGGAGATACCGTTTCTTTGATATCTGCCTCGCAGCTTATTCCTTGCTGGTGTGAATTGTCCAACTCTCTCAGTTCTTCAAAGTGTGCTTTGAGGGCGGCTTCCAGTGCTTCCTTCTCGGACGGAAATTGGACTTCAGTCGATTGAAACTCCGGCTTTCCCATAATTTCATTTGATCTGCTCTGGGGCTCCGGCCACTCAAATACAACAGGTCGAGACGTCGGCAGCTCATCCTTTCCCGGATGTTTCTTTCTAATGGCACCCTTCCGTTTGCTGGGTGTAGATTCTGCTGCAATCGGTATTGTCGACGTCTCTTGACTTGTTACCTCAGGACTGACTTGGTAGGAAGGGGTTATCCTCGTCTTGCGTTTGGAAGATGTGCGCAGTGGAACATGCTCCTCAGAGACCCGTGGATTATCAAAACTTCCTCTGGCCTTTGCTGAAATGATAGGGTCGGCATAACCAATCGATCCGTTTTGTGTATGTCCGGCCTTTGATGAAGTATCAATATTCTCCGAGTGTCTCATGTTAGACATCCCTGGATCGTTATAATCATGCCCATAAGATTGGTTGGACCACTTCCTCGCTAGGTTCTGATTACCGTGAGAATCCTCGTCAGGGGTACTCTCTTCCACAGTGGGGCTCAAGAACCCAATGCTGGGTCGTATCCCAAGCTTCTTGGACGTCGAGCTCCCACGCCTTCGCAGTTCTTGTTTGGATACTCCAAGAGTTGGCGTTGATGGTTCTGGACTACTTTCTCGTTGGGTCTCATATCCTCTCTCACCTTTACGCCACTCCCGGTCCCACCCTTGCGGCTTCCTGATAACAAACCCGTTCTCCTGCGAATCAGTCTGAGGACTCACTGAGCGCGGCCCATGCTGCCGATTCATGCCGAGGGATTTCATTTGCCGCACCACATCTCTCCAATTGACTATGAGCATTTCTGTGATGCTGTTGGCAATGAGAACTTTATCTACTGTTGGAGGGCTTGGAAGCTCGCTCTGAAGTGTCTTCCTCACGTGTCGATCTTGTCGCGACTTTGGAGATCTTAGAGGGAGCACCAACAACCCAGATTTTGGCGTTGCCAGCTTCATGGAGTAGAGTCCAAGCATATCACCCAAAAGGAGAGGTCCAAACACAATGCCTAGCGCAGTGTAACCCATCAGGTCTCCTGTCGGTAACGATCGTCCTGCCTCGTCTTCTCTGGGAGTGATTTCTGCTACCCTTCCAATTAGGCTGAGAAGCCCAAATACAGCGCAGATAAGCTCGCGGCGAAACTGGGACTCGACGGTTGCTATAGCTAGAGCAATCAGTCGGGCTCGGACTTTGGTATGCTTGGTGCGAGGGAACTCAGGGTCGCCTCGAAGCTGTGAATGGATTGCGACAAATGCGTCAAAAAGCGACAGGGATCCAAGTATTCCTCCAGGTATCACTGAGAGAAGCCGCTTAAAGGTGGATGCAACATCATGGACGGAGGCCTGGACATGCATTGGTAGGTTTGCGCATCTCACAGTACTTGTGATGTCGGCATTCCCTTGTTCGGTGCAACAGTAGTAGTCGAAGAGCGTATTGACTACCCTGAAGGATCCTGGTATGCGAAAGATCCCTCGAGTGGTAACATGCTGAGCGATATGGTGCGCGGTAGCTCGAAGACAGGTTGGGAGGATGAGAGCAGATGGTGCGTGTTCAGTTGGGAGGTAGAACATGCTCTTGCCGCTTATGCGTACCATGGACTGGATGTCAAGTACTTTTGGGGTTTCTCGACGATGTATCAAGCTGTGGGCAAGATCTGAGACGCTCCGCTTGTGACGAGGTGCTTGATGTGTGGTAGGATTTCCTGAATCGGCCTGGTTGGAAGAGGACCGCAGAATACGATGAAGCCATCCTTGCTTGCGAGGACTACCGAGTCCTTTCCCCTGGTGATATTAGAGGCCGTTCTGACTGAAACACAAAACTTACAGTAGGTCGGAAGGCAAAATCATCAATTACCAAGATCCGCACTCCATGCTAGACAATTAGCTTGATTCCAGTTCTTGTCAGATGACTCACCTTCTTTGCCAACCGATTGTATTCCTGGACGAAGCCCGCTCGATCTTCCAACTCGTCGGTATCATTCAGGATGTTATGATCGCCACTGCTTGTTGTCCATGTCTTGCTGGTATGTACAGGCCCCTGGTCTGTTATTTGCCTTATTGTAGCCTGAAGCGACAAGCTGCTCCTGGATGGTAATCTGTATTGGAGGTTTTCTGGTGCAGAATAATGGCCCAGTGCTGGGTGGTAATGCTGATCCATTGACACAAGCCTTGCAAATAGTAGATGCGATTAAGTTTGAGCTCATCGAATGATATCGTACCAAGAAACAAAGTGATGGTGTTTTTGGTAACTTCACGTGTCACTACAGTGTCGTTTATGTTCGAATAACGGAAACTTCATTGCGAATGGTAAGGACCTGACGGGACAGACAAGAAATGGAAGGCGCGATGAGAGGAAAAAGTTGGACAACAGTGATCGCAGGTGGCAGTTAAATACAGTGATAGGATGTATACAAATGTTCTATGCGCAACGGGGTACAGGATTGTGCAAAATTGGCCAACAGTGGTATTGACAGAATGAGCAGTTGGAGGCGCGTGATGAAATAAATAGAAATATCCATCAGATACACCAATGTCGTCAGAGTACGTCAAGCAACATCAAGACTGGTGTCGCATTTGCCAATCCCGAAACATTCACAGTTCCCGAAGCGAAAGCCAAAGCATTAATTTGTGTGACACATCTGAACAAAGTTTGAGACAAACTGCATCATGCATGCACGGCTTATCAGCTCTATAGCAAAATATGTAATAGCACACATTGTTTCCTTCCACACAAATTCCCTTACGCCAGTTTATATGCTTGCCTCCAGCGCCTCTCTCCTGCGAGAGTTCCCTTGATCGTAGACGCATGCAATCGTTATCCTCATCACTTGAGTACATCAAGCCCAGTTGCTTGTGTCCTCTACTCCATATAACAAGACATATTTGAGAATGTCTGAAAGCGAGATGATGCCCTTGAGCTTGTTTTCATCGTCAACCACTATCAAACGATGAACTCTGCTCTTTCGGACAGTGTCGAATATGGAGTCAAGCCGGTCACCTTCAGTGCATGTGTAAATGCCAGGGCTTTCGTCAGATCTCCTGCACAATGCTTCGCCGACGGAGCCGTCTAATTCCTCGTATGCACCCCCTCTGATACAGGGGATGACATCAACCGCTTCAAACACATTCATCACCCGGCCATGTGAGTCGATAATCGGGACACAGCTGATGTTGTGCTTAACCATCAAATGAACCACTTCCAACACAGAACTGTTCATCGAGGCCGTAGCTATGCCGGTGTATGTTCCAAGTCCAATCTCTCGAACCGTCTTCTTCAGCAGTACCGTGTTATGTTCGTTGTTGACGGCGATAAACTTGAGGATACGATATTGAGTGATGACAGAAACAACCATTTCCTTGTTGGTTTCGCTATCAACATCGATAAGTGGAATTCGACGAGCGCGAGTCTTGAGCATGCGTCGGCAAGCCTCGTAAAGCGGCTTCGAAGGGTGAACTGAGACCGTCTCGATGGGTATTGCTCCGATCGCTTTCTCGATATCTGCTGTTGTTAGTGGTGTTTGCGCCACAAAAAGACCCATCTACCTCTAAGGCTGCTCAGGCGAAACTGGTCAAGTTTGCTGAACTCGTCAGGAAACTGCCAATAATACTGAATCACGTTGATGAAGTCGGTGCTCGTAAGGATACCCCCAAAGCGGGAAGTCTTTGAATTCCATAGAGGAGCCGATACGATTGCTGTGGCAATTTAGCATTGGTCAAATATGTAGGATCGAATGACGCACAGTTCTGCGTTAGGATGTTGATGGCTTTTTTGATGAGGAGATTGGTATCGAGGACGATGAGTCGGAATGATAGAGGCAGAACATCGTAGCTGGTGCGAACTTTGAGGAAATCGCGAATGGCATTCTGTTGAGCCGTACATTAGCTTAAGTCAAGTCATGGGATGCGCGCGTGCCCCACGTCGGTCGTACGGGCAAATGCGCAAAGGTAGAATCTCTTGATCGGATGCAGAGAAACAAAGACATACCAAGCCTTGCAACTGGTCTTTGTCCAAAGGACTGAGCGGTTTTGGCTCGGTGGGCGCCATTGGGCTCCGGATTGAAGTCCTGCGTCGGAGGTAGGATGACGGAGCGACAAATTGAGGGACATGGCCATGACCGGCTGTGGTGGAGGGGCTTCCAGTGGAGGCTGATGCAGCCCGCCCGCGCGGAGTGATCGAAGCTGGTCCTGGTGCAGCTCCGGGTGCAGCTCCAGCTCCAGCTCCAACAACTCCAACTCCGGCTCCCACTTCAGCGCTTGTCACTGGCGCCGGTGTCGGGTCTGTGCCTGGAGCTGATGTTGTGGTCGAAGCGCTTCCAGCTGTTGTGCCAGTCAGGCCAGGCACTGTACTGGGGGCCTCATTTTCGACGCGGGGCAGCTCACCTACAGCATCGTCAACTTCTGCATTTGCATCTGCATCAGTTGAAGGTTCGGGCTGAGGCTGAGGTTGAGGTTGAGTTTCGCTTTGAGCTTCGATCCATGATTTGACGTTGGCATTAGCTGTATCGTCAATTTGAACTTGGTCCGTTTTCTCTTGATCTTGAGGTTCGCTTGGTAAATTGATATCTGGTGCGTCTGCCTGTGCTTCGGGTCTGTCCCCTTGCACGGGTTCGGGTTCTGAATTTCCCTCCATTCCACCAAGTCGTAGCTCTTGTTATTGCACTGGGCGGAACGAAATTGATCACGGTCGGGTTTTGATGCTTGATCTAATCGGAAGCAAAGGTTGAAATGTTGCGAGTACGTCAAGGATCAGATGCGTGATCTGTGCATCACAAGGAAGAAATCAGGCGTGAGCTGTAATTGTATAAAGCAAATTAAAAAATATCAAGAGGCAGCAAGAGGCCTAATGAGGTCAATGAAAATGATCCGATAATGTTGACAAATTCATCAAGGCGCGAGTTCGTTTGCCAAAGCTTGGGAGGGAACGTGGTAGGAAAAAGAGAGCAATCAACCGTCACCTTTGCCCGGCAATCGGTCTTTTACCCAGCTTGTGGTGAAATGATAAGAGCCACCAGCACGACTTTGCCGACCAGCAGTTGTTACTGTATCAGACGCTACTCCATACTTCTTAACCTTATGGCCAACGCTGGTTAAACGGGACCCTGGCGCAAGCGAGAACGTCATGGGCGGATCGACGATGAGCATCATGTCTTGGCAGACCGTTTTACAGTACAGAGTACTGTATTATTAGATCTCCGCGGCTCAGGATTGGTCAAGTTCACCTAAACCATGAGATATTTATTCTTTTGTTTTCATTGTGCTACTGTTTCGATTCGGATCCTTTCTTGTGATTGATAGCAAAATCCCGCAGTCTTGATTGAAGGCATGCTGAGAGACTCGAGGTGAAACATTACCCCGTCTGGGGATGAACTTGCAATCCAATCTTATCTTGAGCCTTTATCATTATTCATTATTCATTATTCACTATTCATTATTCATTATTCATTATTCATTATTCATTACTCATTACTCTATGCTGAATCTTTGAGTATGGCATGTTGACCAGCATGTCTCACTGCTTTCATTCCAGGAGTGCCCGTTTTGACAGACACCAAAACTCTCCCAACCAGCCAGGGTCCAACCTCTGGACGTATTTTGAGGACTAAAATTCTGTTATAATATCATCTACTCCGTAAACTGCTACTGCCAAACCCATGATATTATTTGACCCCTGTCAACGCCACCAGGTCGATTCAACGTGGTGGTGCAGGGTAGATCGGATGCTGCAGATAGTGTCCAGCCAAAAGCTACAACTTGGCGTTTAAGTCGCGGTCTATGTGAGTACTTAGTGCAAGTCTCATTCTCCAAGGATCCATCACTTGAAGATCTCACTAGATAGGTGAGACACGATACTCTTCCACCTAGAAGTTGTATCCAAGTCAGGATCAATACGGAGTGCAAAATGATCACTTCTCAACAATTGGCCTTGTCGACTTGCCGAGAACTTGACCGCCTCTCTCGGAATAACATTCTGACCAGATAGAGATCCTCGCTGGACATTCTTGACCTGTCCCACCGAACCGCTCAGGCGCATACTGGACCCTTTGAACAACGAATAGTTTTGTCACATGTAAGTGTTGTACTATGCATACTGATGAACGAAACCGCATAAGGTTGGGTCACTTTGGATATGTATTCCAGCCTAATCATGATGATAATAATCACCGAAAAATAAGCAGAGGTTGACATTATCTGCTTCCACCGCCAATCTAGCCAGATCAATTTAATTCTAGTCCATAAACCTGAAAATGAGGCGTTAGTAAAGATAAAATGTATGGATAACAGTCAGTTTTGACATGGCCCGAGCTCCCTAAAACTCCACATTAGCGCTCGCATAATGAGGTGGCCCGCAAAACAGCTGTCGTTAGCACACTAAGATCAGAACAACAGCGCAAGTCTCCGCCAAAGCGTCCCTGGCGGACCCTACACTTCACCAAATGACCTCAAGTGAGGTCACTCATTGCATGAGACCTCGTCCTTCCCCTGCCGCTACCTACACAAGCGCGCATTAACGGTGGCTGCTAATGTTCCCTTGAAGTAGCTCGTGTCAATTCATCCGTTCTTGCCTCTAGCTCAGGCTTACCTTTGGAGCTCTGCAGCAGAAGGTCTTACCCGAGCTACGGTGCCTACCCTGCTTGCTGGCACGCGTCCAATCCCGATTCTTTCCCTTGCCAACAACCAACTACGACGCCAGGATCAACTCCCCTTGAGATTCACCTCACCTCTATTCTTCGTCGCCTAATTTCACCTTCTCCATCCCGACTTTATCGTCGTGCCAGTACTTGGCGTTGGTTCTCTTTGTCGTTGACTTTTCACACGTCGCGCGGCTAGAGACTTTGTCCTTTCACTACTTTAGGAACCGAGTCCTCGATAATAATAATTCGAATCTCTGCCCGTGACGCTATCAAACGGGACAACAGCTTTGTCAACAATCGAGCCTTGACCGATTCTTCATCAACCCGACTGTCCACACCGTTACCTCGTCGGCCAACGGCATATCCTTCATCAAAGACTTTGTACTCTTTGTTCCGGCCATGGGTATCTGCAGCTCTACTTGCTGCGGAGGTATGCACTTGTCATTTGTGATTGTAGATCTTGTCTGACTGATGTTAGGGCGAGCCCGCGATGGCTTGTACGAACCTGTCCTTGCCGATAGCGAACGAGAGGCTGTAGCCGACCTTCTTCAATATCTCGAAAACGTACGACTTTCGTCATTTTGTTGCCATCGTTACTGACTGGATACCAGCGCGGCGAGACGGACTTCTTCTCTGGCGAACCTCTGCGTGCTTTGAGCACTCTGGTATTCTCGGAAAACATCGATCTTCAACGAAGTGCTAGTTTGACTTTTGCTGAAATCACCGAACGAGGTATGTCATTTTGCTGGTATGAAGTTGGCTTACTAACTTTGTAGATGTCCGAGAGGTTGACCGCGACACCCTCGAGCCTATACTTTTCCTGCTTCAGAGTCCCGACATTGAGGTTCAACGGGCCGCGAGCGCTGCGCTTGGAAATCTGGCTGTTGACAGTATGTTTACTTCAAGTTGATGATTCTAGTGACTGACATGTTGTAGCTGAGAACAAGGTTCTGATTGTGACACTTGGTGGTTTGACACCTTTAATCCGTCAGATGATGTCTCCCAATGTCGAAGTCCAGTGCAATGCTGTGGGATGCATCACGAATCTTGCCACGCACGAAGAGAACAAGGCCAAGATTGCCCGCTCCGGAGCTCTAGGCCCATTAACAAGATTGGCCAAGTCTCGGGACATGCGAGTTCAGAGGAACGCTACTGGCGCTCTGCTCAATATGACACACTCTGGTAAGTCTTGTATGTGTGATGTATGCGTGAGGTCAGTGCTAATACGATGTAGACGAGAACCGACAGCAGCTCGTCAATGCTGGAGCGATTCCTGTGCTTGTACAACTTCTCTCCTCTCCCGACGTCGACGTTCAGTACTACTGCACCACAGCTCTCAGCAACATTGCGGTTGATGCAAGCAATCGACGAAAGCTGGCCCAAAGCGAACCCAAACTGGTCCAATTCCTGGTCAACCTCATGGACTCGACATCACCCAAAGTCCAGTGCCAGGCCGCTCTCGCCCTCCGCAACCTCGCCTCGGACGAAAAGTACCAGCTTGATATCGTTCGTGCCAATGGACTGCCCCCTCTTCTTCGACTTCTTCAATCTTCTTATCTACCACTTATTCTCTCTGCTGTTGCCTGTATACGAAACATCTCTATCCACCCTCTCAACGAGTCGCCTATCATTGAAACCAACTTCCTCAAGCCACTTGTTGACTTGCTTGGATCCACCGATAACGAAGAGATTCAGTGCCACGCCATCTCGACCCTCCGAAATCTGGCTGCCAGTTCCGATCGCAACAAGGCCCTTGTGTTGGATGCCGGAGCTGTGCAGAAGTGCAAGCAGTTGGTTCTTGACGTACCCATCACTGTGCAATCCGAGATGACTGCCGCTATTGCAGTCCTGGCATTGAGCGACGACCTCAAGTCTCATCTTTTGAATCTTGGAGTCTGTGGTGTCCTTATCCCCCTTACACACTCGCCAAGCATTGAGGTTCAAGGCAACAGTGCTGCTGCTCTAGGCAACCTCTCTTCCAAAGGTAAGCTAACCGAATTCTACTCCGAACACAAGCTGACAAAAACAGTGGGCGACTACTCGATTTTCGTGCAGAACTGGACCGAGCCTCAAGGTGGAATTCACGGATACCTTTGCCGATTCTTGCAATCTGGTGATGCTACATTCCAGCACATTGCTGTCTGGACACTCCTTCAGCTGTTTGAGTCCGAGGACAAGACTCTGATTGGACTCATCGGAAAAGCAGAGGATATCATCGAGCATATTCGAAGCATTGCGAATAGACAGATCGAACCCGACAATGAATTCGAAGATGAGGATGAAGGTGAAGTCGTTAACCTTGCTCAACGTTGCTTGGAGCTCCTGGGACAGAGCATGTCCAAGGCCCACATCGAAGGTTAACTTGCATGCGCGACCATGAAACACGAAGAATGCTCTTTCTCATCAAAAGCGAAAGCGTTATGGGGTTGGTGATAACGGTGTTGGGCGTCATGTACCATTTCCAAGATTGATATTTGGTTTTACAGGTGGCTTGTTTCTTTACGGCTTGCATTGTCCTTACGGGCTTGTTTTAAGAATTGATTCTTTACTTGCGACATGGTGTTACGGATGGTGTATGAGAATTCTGGGACGCTGTATCGATGGCATTCTTTTCTGATGAGGTTTATGTGAAATCCGCTGGATCACTTACTGGGTTGTTGAATCTGGGCAGAGCACATTTAATTAGACAGGAGCAGTTTCTATACCCAGTCAAGATGATATGCATTGTGGCGGACCAATTTGTGAAGTGAGGTAGATGGCGACTAGTCGAGCTCTTCGATCTTGTCTATTCCATTCTTCATCCATTGCCGTTCTCTCCAAGGTAATATTTTTGCAATGGTAGTTCCAGAGATGAGAGCTAGTGGTAAAGGACCAAAGTGTCGAGAATCTCTTGAGGCGGGAAGATTATCTCCTGCAATCCAACAATGCCCTTCAGGAATCTGAGAAATTAGTGCGGTCCATGGTGAGTATAGGAATAGTTACCTGGATCATCAGCTCTTCTCCTGGCTCTCCAGGTGTTCCAACAGATACATAGTCCCCAGGCATGCCTGTTACTCGTTTTACTCCCCATTGGTTATTGAAGATGGGAATACGATAGACGACCAAATCGCCCACAGAGACACCACGACCATAGCGACGCGTATGATCACACAAGATCCAATCACCGTCAACCGTGAATGTCGGGAGCATTGAAGGGCCCTGTGCTGGACTGACCGTGTAGCCATACGTCAGACCAAGATGCACGAGACATGCAGCTTTAAGGAATGATACTGTCGTCCGTACAGGATAGCGGGCAAAGTGGAATGATGCCATTGTGAAGCAGATGGTTGAGGCCTGTATAAGTTCAAGGAGTAGCCATCTCAGACTGATATGTTCAAGCTGCTCAGGGTCTAATGTGCGGTATGATTGGTTATCCTGCATATCCACAGTGACGTTTCTGCCAAAATCAACCGCCCACTTCCATCGAGAACAGCTTGAATCAACACACCATTGCCGTCCATACGCTCTTTTACGTCTTTGGACCAAACTCGCTTTTTGCGTTCTGCCGCCAATATGAGCAGCTTCACATGTCTTCAAAGCTCTCGTCGGGCTCTTTACCGAGTGTTTGTCGAACACAGCCTCACGCGACAGTTTCTCCCCACTACGCAACGGACGTTACCACTGTATCAAAATCGATCCTTCTCTACATCACCATTTCAATTGAAGGCTCGTAGAGAGAGCCCACGCTTAGGAAATGAAGAATCAGAGTTTATCGAAGATGAAAAGGCTTACGACCGACGCTACACTACCCAGGAGGAGTTTGCCAAGTCCGGCCGAGACCGTCTTCCAAAAGATCATGAAATTAAGGATCCTAAAATTATGGTCTTGGACAATGGCGTTTTCGATGGACCTCTTCTCACGCGAAATGTCCTGACTCGCCTTGCCGATACAGAGTCACTCCGAATGGTTACGCCCTACATCCGAGCCGACCCAAAGAACAACAAGGAGGTGCAGTATGCTATATGCAAGATTGTCAATAAGAAAGAGGAATATGAACGCCAGCGCGAGCTCCACGAACGTCGCCGTGTATCCAAACAGACTTCAGCAAAGAAGAAAGATTTGGAGATGAGCTGGGCCATTAGCGATCATGATCTCAAGATCAAAACGAAGCAGCTGGTTGGCTTCCTCGAAAAGGGAATGAAGGTTGAGGTCGTCCTAGGGTTCAAGAAGAAGGGCCAGAAGAAGCGAACGTCAGAGGACACAGCGGAAGAGGTGTTTGTCAAGGTGAAGAACCTAGTCAAGGACCTTGGTTCGAAAGAGTACAAACCTAGGGAGGGAGAAGTTGGGCGGACCATGAGGATTTACCTAGAAGGAATTTCCAAGCAAAAAGCACCTGGGAAGGAGGCAGCACCTCAGAAGGAAGCACCTGTTGAACAGGAACCGGCACAAGCAGAGACAGAAACCCCCTCAAAGGATGCAAATGTATAACATGTAGTCTATCTCTAGGTATCCACCAGATGCGAATTAGCCGAAACAAAGAAATCATTCATCAGCTCGGTTGTCGTGCACGAGCGATCGAGAACCAATTTTAGACACCAAACTCCAGCCCAATTCCGTCGATCATAGGATCTCATCACCATCCTCATCCGCGGTTGGTGCCGCAGCCTTGTCCGTCGGCGTTGTCGTCTCGGCCTCGTTCATCTCCTCGTCCATCTTCCACCCACGCTCAGTCTGCTTGACCTCATCGTCACTACTCTCCTGAGCTGCCTCGTCCTCCTCAGCGGCCTTGTTGATATCGTCCCAGTTCTTGGCGCGCTGCTGAACATTCTTTCCACGACCCTTGCTCTTCTCAACCTTGGTTTTTGTTCGCTCTGCAATGGCTTCAGCCATTTCAAGACCCTTCTCTTGACGTTTGCGCGCCTTGGCAGAAAGGTTGCGACCGCGCTTGACCTTCTTTGTGACGCCTGCGGAGTGCTGCGCTGCGAGTACAGACGGACGCTGGGGGCCGTCGCGAGTAGGAGGCTTGACCTCTTTCAGAGACTTGTCAGTGTCGATGTCGATATCCGTTGCGCGGCGGGCGGCACGGGAGTGCTTTGAGGGCGCTAAACATGTTAGATTAGAAGGACATAGTTCCGGAGGACATACCCTTGTTTTTGGCCATTTTGACGGTTTGCTTGAATTGAAATGTGATGTTGAATCTGCAACTTTCGGCTTGGTGGGGGATGGAATTTTTGATACCCCACACAGATAAGCTGATCGCTCACCGAGCTCACCGAGGTCAGCCCATGGAGTACAATGTAGTGCATATGATAAATCCATGAATCAGATATATACATAGTCAGATAGATCTACGAATTAGACAAATCTACGAGTTACTAAATCCAATAAATAGCTAATTCAAATATCACAGTCTAGATGGTGCGATTGGGTTTGACGTGATGCCAATATTTGCAGGTGCGACTCGTACCTGCCTTTAGGTCTGTTGCAACATCTACCGTGACGAGATGTCTCAACCCACATCATACACCTACATGCTACAACAGGATCAATACAATAAGGATCATCTCCTAATATCGCAAACTGTCATCGCCTTTCTGTCTTAATAACCCTACTATGGACGTGCAAGAGTCAACCTAGCATCCATCACTTTCCAACGTTTGGCAGCCTTCGCTAGCAGACACGTTAACGATGCTCCCAATAACGACCTGCTTTGTTGCAGGACTTCAATACTTGATCCATCCTCTGAAACTAGTAGTTGTGCCGTTCTCAATCTCGCTCTGATACTGACGCGTCCAGGGAACCATCCAAGAGACCATTAACCCAGATGCGCTTATCCCAATCACATTGTTGACCACCGAGGAAATATTCGGCGATCTTGAAGGTATTCTCAACCTGTTTGACTCTTACGATGATGTTTTTGTTCCGGACTTTGGGTCTATTCTTGTTGAAAAAACTGGAGACAACAGCAGTCAAGTTTGGGGAAATACGCGACAGGTCTATCACATGGATCAGATTAAAGCCTTGGATGGATTCTCCGAGTTACCTTCCGGTCCCTACTTTCTTTATGGACCGAATCTCCACCAAGCATGGCGGTTGTACGATGACGAGTTCGGGGCGTTCACCGTTGGTGTTGTCCCTGATGATCTCGGCAAACCAGACGAGTATGTTTTCTTTCCATGTCTTTCGATGCTATCTTTCGATGCTAACTTTCCAGGTTTCAACCTCTCACTTCGGCATCTTTCCTTGGGGACTCGGTCACAGTGCCTGTGCCTTCGCGACTCTACTACCCTCGACCTTCTGCAAAGAAACCTTTGTCTGGTATTCGTGTTTCTATAGGTGACACAGTATCTTTAAAAGGCACCCACACTACATTCTCCAGTCGCGCATGGAAGTCCCTTTATAAGGAAGCCTCGAACTCTACCGCTAAGTATGCTCAGGAATTACTTGACCAAGGGGCTGTTATCATTGGAAAGACCAAAACGTCGCAGTTTGGTACAGGTGCAGAATGGGTCGACCAGCAAGCCCCCTGGAGTGCAAGAGGCGATGGATACCACAGCATGAAGGGCGGTTCAGTTGGCGCTACAGCAGCATTGATCGGGTATCCCTGGCTCGACCATAGCATTGGAGTTGATGGTGAGTTGACATCACTTTGAAGAGCCATGACTAACCAGCTCCAGATGGCAGAGTTACATCCGAGGATGGAATTTACTCATTGATACAAACTACAAACATAGTGGACGATCACGTATTCACCACTTCCAGGTAAGTATCGCGAACGAACTTAGAACCATACTGACGATGTCAGATTTGACAAGACAAGACTGTTTAGTCGGACTCTGAAGGGACTCTTGGACTTTACATCGAGTCCCAAAAGCGAGCTCAAGAGTGCTTCTCCAAAGATAATTATTCCGATCGATTTGATATCACCTGCGCACGGAGGAGCCATCAACGACTTTGTGTCAATCTTGGAAAATCACTTGGATGTGAAAGCTGATCGCATTGATGTTGGGAAGGTTTGGGAGAGCAATCCTCCAGTTCAGGCAAAAGAGTCGATGCAGACATATATGGCCCTAGTAAGTTGGAATCAATAAGAATGGCGTCGCTGACAGATAAGGTACCTTTCCGATTATGGTGTTACGATTACTACCATGCCTTTGACGAGTTTAGGGTCGACTATAGGCAAAAGTTTCACCATGAGCCATTCGCCGAGATCACACCGCAGTATTTCTGGTCTGTTTGGTCACTGAATCGTTTTGCACCACTGACTTTAGCCAGGGACAAATGCAAGGACATCAAGGAAGAGCACCATAAAGACATGGGGCGCCTGGAGATCTACCGAAGATGGTTCGATGAGAACATTATGCGCATTTCAACCCCCAACTCCAAGAGTGATGCTATTATAATCTTGCCATGTAGTGCCTCTCAAATTGAGCATCGAAATGAGCCAGTAGCGTATGTATCGGCAGAATGTACAGGGCCTGGCTAATAAACATTAGTCCACCAACCGTATATGAAGGCATTGACTCCAAGACTTTGGCGCCAGTGTTGGGGGCATCCCTCTTGTCATTCCCTTGTAAGTCAACTTTTACTGTGTTAAATAAAGACTGACTCGTGGTAGTTGCACAGATACCTTACGAGTCGGAGTTGACTGGGAGAACCGAGTATAAGTCGGTGTGCGTCTCGGTATTAAGTCCTCAAGGTCAAGAGAATCCTGCTATCCAATTGATACAAAAGACATTGAAAAAAGAACACATCCCAACAGAGGTCGACGTCGGACGGTTCACTTTCCCGATCAAGGTTTCGAATCACCTCAGCAGTCACTTGCAAGCTCCCCTGCTGGTTCAAAATTCAGTCTGACTTATGAGTGTAGCCAGCCACCACTATACACAGCTGTTGGACATTGCGACGTCTTTAGTGAAGAAAAGATTGAGATTGCATAATGATTGCCCAGTAAACTCCGCTTACATGTGGGCCAATGTGGTCGGGCTGGACTGGTCAGGGTCGCTATTTGTACCTTCAAACATCAAGTATGCCAAGTCAATACACGGATACCTCTATGTTATCATGCTTACTGCCGTTGACTTGACGATTTGGTTGGTTTTCGGAAACAATAATGGGGCAAGCATCCGTGCCGTCAATCTGCAGGGATTTGCCAATAAGCTCATGGACCGCAGGGGTCTGATCTTGATGTTACCGTGGGGCCTCAGACCCAAGCGGAGGTAAACGTGCGGCTGATTCACTCAACACCTGATCACGCTGAACTTACAACCTATATTCTGGCAGTGCTGACCACCTCTTTACACCAGGCCAAATCACTAAAATGGCGGAACCAGCTAATACACCGGTGCCGGCCTCAACACCGCGGGCTACATCTCCTGCCCCTCAGTTGCCGTTGTTCACTCACTCGGGTGCGACTCTTTCAACAAGATCCATCCCTACTTCAAAACCTCGAGTTCTTCACATTGGAGACCCTATCAAGTACAACCCCGAGACTTATCTCCGTTTCAGTATACAATGCGAAATTGTGAGACCTTCCACTGAGGAACGCCAACGACCAGAATTCATCAAGAGCCTCAAGGAGAAACGGTGGGGTGACTTTGATGCTATATTTCGTCCATTCTGGGGAACTGGCGGCGAAATGGGGAAGTGGGATGATGAGTTGATCAGTCTACTACCTCGGAGTGTAAAGGTGTTTGCAAGTGCAGGCGCTGGCTTCGATTGGGCCGATACAAAGCTCCTGGGCGAACGAGGTGAGTTGACAGGTGATATGAGTGAACTCACTAACACTTTGAAGGGATCATCTATTGCAACTCTGGATTAGCAGCTGCTGAAGCCGTTGCTGACTTTGCGATTGCTGCTATTATCTCAACTTTCCGTGTCCTACCATGGTGTATTTCGTCCGCTTTATCTGGCGATGGGGAGGCCTTCAACACAAACCACCGTGACGCTACTATGCAGTCGTACAATCTTCGCGATCGAGCTCTTGGTCTCGTTGGGTTCGGTAACATCGGCCAGCAAATCGCCGCGCGTGCCCGTCATGGTTTTGGTATGAACATTCACTACTATGATATCCTTCCCAAGCCCACTTCCGTTGTTGCTCCGCTGCGAGCCACCCACCATGAGACGCTTGAGAGTCTGCTTGCTCAGTGCGATTGTGTGGTGCTATGCACACCCGCCGGCGACAGCACCCTGATCAACGCAACCACACTGCCACTTTTTAAGAGCGGTGCACGATTTGTCAACATTGCGCGAGGTAGTCTCGTAGATGAAGATGCACTAGTTGTTGCACTACGAGAAGGTCCTCTATC
Source organism: Fusarium heterosporum (assembly GCA_013396295.1). NCBI lineage: Eukaryota > Fungi > Ascomycota > Sordariomycetes > Hypocreales > Nectriaceae > Fusarium > Fusarium heterosporum. Next base: position 111,281 of record JAAGWQ010000095.1, on the reverse strand, counting down.
CAACGCAGCTCTAGATGTCCATGCAAATGAACCACAGGTACACCCGGGACTCTTGGAACTCGCAAAGCAAGGCCGCGTACTGTTGACATGCCACAACGCCGGTGGGACAGTCGATACGCACAAGGGGTTCGAAGAATTGAGTATGCGAAACATTATGGCTCTGCTTTCTGGCGGAGAGGCTATCACGCCTGTGAATCTGCAGTTTCTGAAGAAATGAAACCATTGAAGGTTTTGGTCGGGTCAGAAATGCATTTTAGCATAGACTAGCCATATTAAACATTGCAAGTTATAGCCAATACTTATAACTCCGGCTCAACCATCCTATACTAACGCCTTACCAGTACGAAATCAACATCATGATCATTCTTTGGGCTTCTTTCTAATAAGACCCGTAGAAAGCACATTTACATTGTCATTTTCTTTCGGCTTCTTCTTGACCAGACCAGCACTCAGGACATTAACCTTGCTCTGGTTCTCATCAACCGTTGAATCGTTGCGTTTCCTTTTAACAAGACCAGACAGATTATTCACCCCATTGCTACTGCTGGAAGCTGTGGGCGCTGGTGTCTCGCGCGTGCCAGACACAACAACACCCCACTTACCGCCTCCACTACCCTCACTCAGCCAGCGGCGTGTACTACCCACCGCCTTGCTGAGCGTTGCAAAGTCGAGGTGAAGCAAAAGATCCACAATGCGTTTGTAAGTGGCCTCGTCGACAACCTTTTCACCGCGCGCTTGCGGTGTCCACGAGTAGTATGCTGTGTTGACAGGTCGATCGAGAAGATGGCTGTGCTTCGCCCGCTTGATATGGGGTTTGCGTGCAACAATAGGACCCTTGAGCTTCTTTTTGGCCTTCTTCGTCTTTGAGTCTGGTTTGCTTTTGCTCTTGGAGGGGAAGAGCTTTCGAGGGGTTGTGCTTGGTGTTATTTGCACAATACGTTGCTTTTTCGGTGTTTCTGGAGGGGCTGTCGATTGGGATTCGTTGGCTTCTGCAGGTTCTTGGTCGTCGAAAACGAGCCAGATAAATCCTGTCATGCGACCGCTTGAGCATTCTTGTCGATATGCCATCATGTCCCAGAATGTATCAAGGGTCTTGACGCTCTTCCAACTGCCCTGCAATTTCATCCCTTGCGAGCTCGCAGCTTCTTCGTCAAGCTCATCCCGGAATCGAGATTTGGGGTCGTCGGGAAAATGGGGGATTAGACACCGTGGTGGTACCCAGTCGAACTCGCGGTAGTAATGTGATATACGTTCCAGTGGATGTGTAAACTCCCAAGCGGAATCTGGTTTTCGCGGCGTGAGGGCTCGAGTTTCGTTTCTTTCCAAACCGGGGACTACAATGTATCCTTTTGAGCTCTTCCATGGCGCTTCTGTGGACTCTGGTGCAGGGCCGAGAAGGGGATCCAGCACACGACACCACCACTTGATAAGACCACGATCATCGAGGACGTGTTTTCCTTTGTTGTCGACACTACCGGGGAAAAGATATTGATCTTGAGCTCGAGCAAACAAATTGACGACGAATTGGATATCTTTTCTTCTCCGCTTCTCAACAAGGAACCCAACAAACGTGGCGCATATCTCTCGGATAGGACTCGGTGTTCCTTTAGGGAGGTTAAGCAGGGCGAGATAGCCGGTCGAGTCTGCTTTCGAGACAAAGAGTGTAGACGATCGAGCTGTGGTATATATAAGAACCTCAATTCCTAAGACCAGAACCTGTTTGCCTGGTGCGTCTGGTGCATCAATTGATACAGCGAGGAAGTGGTTTTCGCAGTATGTTCGTTCAGGGCGCTCGTTTGGTGGTGGTGAGTAAAGAGGGTCGGTCTTTGTCGGAGGCGTGGATATGTGTAATATTGTAAAGCTGTGACCCTTGGGAAGAACCGAGGCTAGACGATTGTCTAGGTCGCTTTTGTCGGTCATTTTGAAGCGAATGGATGTCAAGTTGAAGATGGATTTGCAAGGTTGAGCTTTGGAGTGTAAGCTTGGACAACGGTCGCTGGGGCAGCGCTGACCCACAGGGGTCTTCCAGGGCTGCAGGGGTCTTCCAGGGCTGCAGGGGTCCCCAGATTCATACTCGAGGTCTACACATGAAGTATCTTTATCTTGAGGCAACATTACCATTGCTTATTGTATTTTAAAAGACAAGATAATAATAGTGGATTGCCTAGTCTTGTTAAAGCCAGGATACAATCTCCAGTTTCCATCCTCTTTACCGTTCTTATTCCATCTGCACCTCCACCTCCTCCTCTTTCTTTACCTCTTCAAACCCCCATACACCACGATCCTCTTGTGCAGCCTTGAACACCTGTCGAAGTATGAAAGAAGAGATCTTCAGAAAGTGATTCGTGTCGGTTGACTCATTTAGTGCATCTGAGATATCGCGGAACTCATTCTTGCTCTTGGCATTCTCCCCAAAGGGCAGTACAAAGTTCAAATACTTGAAGATAACGGCGTTGATGATCAGGCGAGCCATGCGACCGTTTCCATCTGAAAAGGGATGAATCCTCATGAAGCTCTGGCAACACCAGGAGGCATGGGCTATACAATCGAGTCCTCCATGTTGACTCGCTAGCGATATTTCCCTGTAGTAATCCGCGATCATCCTTTTCATACGTCCGGGGATGTCAGCCGCAGGTACAAGACATTCGTCTGGGTGCATATCATACTGTCGGTATTTGCCGCTGTACTTGCTCGAGTGGGTTCCGAAGCCATCGTTCGCCTGGATACCAATAGTCATCATACCATGTGCTTTAAGGATCATCTCCTCTGTCAGCCCCTCGCCTCTCCTCATCTCGGCAAGCATCCAGATAGAAGCCTCGGCGTGCCTGAAAGTCAGGAGCTCATCTATTGTAGCGTCGGGAGGGGGGACTCTGGTTCCATCTTGGTAGAAAACTGGCAAGCAAATGTCCCTGACGGTCTTGAAGGGTGCTCTGATCTCTGATATCATGTTGGAGCCGTATATCATTCGTAACAGTCTCCTGATGAGAAAAGTCTCCTTGCGACTCTCATCACAAGTCGGGAGGCGTAAAACGATGAGAAGGTCATTATAAACTTCATGCGGAAATTGCTCTTCAGCCTTGGCACTATATGCATAGGCATGTTCATTCATGACCGGGAGGGACAGCGTAAAGCTATTCGGATTTTGCTCGGAAGTCATGTTCGAAGGCTCTCTTTCGGTCATTTTGAAGATACTCGTAGCGGGGAGATACTTGAAGTTGTGTTTACAATGTAACTTGGATAATGGTATCACAATTAGTTACAGGATAAGGCGTCAATTTATATAAAACCGATAATGGCTCAAAGCTTAATGATGGGTTTCAATCTCCTTCTCGGGATGATACAGAATAAACTCTTTCTTTCCAGAATAGTTCACTCAAACTAAGTACCAGGCGGACTTTCCCAAAACATCACTCAAGTTTAATAATGGGTTACCCTTTCTGCGCAGGAACTCAGAGCCATTACCAATTTAAGATATCTATTACCATCTTGTCAGACCGAACTGGGCAATGAGCAATAACGATGTAGAGAGACCTGGTGTTTTCTAGTCTAACAGCATTGATGTTCTTAAGATCTACCTATGGGATAACATGATTGTCTGGCAATATTCATATAACCCAAACATTGAAACCTCCTTGATCACAAGCTCAGCCTGTACAAACTGTAATCTCAAATCAAAAGCCCCATGGTAAACTTGTCCCACGATGAGTCAAGCTGTTCTTTGGTCGCTTTGAGTTCACCAACATCCCACATACACTCAACCATGCGACCGTTCAGAAACTTGGCCTCCTCACTCGCAGCCCAGACAGAAAAGTCACTCGGAAGAGAAACATCCTCGGCAATAAGTCCATGGTCTTTGATGACATCTATGATAGGTCGAGTAATTGCAGTGTCGAGAATCAGTCCTGGATGGAACTGGATGACCGTCTTGTCTGAGTTCTCCTTCGAAAACCACTCAAAAACCTTGTAGGAAGCCAACTTTGAGCCGCGATAGGCAGAGAAACCTTCCATGAATTCTATGTACATGGCGTTGCTCGAGACGTGAATCACTGTTGCTCCAGCAGCCGCGAGGGGATGAAAAGCGCGCAAGAGGTTAAAGTTTCCCTTGACATTGATCTCAAAAGTGAGCCACCAGTCAGAAGGATCTGCCACAGCAATATGCTCCGTCTTGGGCATGTATCCTGCGTTTGCGATGAGAATGTCAATTTTTCCATTGATGGCGGCGACATATTCTTCGAGGACTGAGCGAGTTGACTCTGCGTCAACAAGATCGACGGTATAAGTCCAGATCTTGGTTTCCGGGTGATTCTTTTCGATATAGGCCTTATTTTCGAGAAGAGTCTTTTCTGTACGGCCTAGAAGAGCCAGATTGGAGATACCAGACTTGGCAAATGACCTGGCAATGCTGGCGCCAATGCCTGAACCACCACCTGTGATAAGAGCATTCTTTCCCTTGGTTGACAGCTCAGGACGAAGGGGAGAAATGGTGGGATAAGTTGTTTTATGGGTGGTGTTGACGGGAAACTTCATTTTGCCGTGAGTATAGTTCAGATAATGTATTATTGAATGATGAGATGAATGATATTCTACATTTTCACACATTTCCGCTTCTATATAACCTCAGAATCTCGTCAACCACGGTTTCCAATACATTCTCATATTATGTTAACCATGCGAGTTTCAACGTTGTGTCGCGTTATCACCAACGTTGGAATTGACTTGTACTTGACGACTCACCCTAGACAGCTTACCCCACATAACGTCGCATAACGTTATCGATCCTTCACTAGTAAGCAATCCGTCACTCACATCCTACACCATCATTAGGTCAGGTCGTAATACGCTGTCGCTCTCAATGTCACCGCCTGGTAACGGGGATAACTCAGATGTGAGTGGGTACTCAAAATGATGACCAAGCATACACCTACGCACGTTGAGCAACCTTGATTCATCAACTAACATGGATAAACAGCCAAAGCGAGAGCGCAGCAGAGTTGCGCAGCGCGAATACCGCAAGCGGCATGCCTCAAAGTTTAGCACCCTCAAGGATGAGAACCAGAGGCTGAGAAATGCCCTCAAGAGGATAGAAAGACTGGCTCAGAAGCGTGGTGGCAAAGATCAAGAACTCGAGCATGCTCTGGCAGAGGCGAGAGAAACAGTTGGATCGGATGACAGTGGGAGTAGTAGTTCTCTAACCTTGTCCAGCTCGACAGATGCAATCACGGATGACCGAATGTCGTACATGTCGAGATTACTTTCCTCTGACATTCATCTGCATACACAGGCACTTGGGCAAACCACCACACCTCGTTTGAGTCTGGAGCAGCAACTCTGGACCAACACAGACCGCTTGGTTCGAATCTTTGAAGCCCCTTCAGATGCGGGCAAGTATCTCGGCGATGGCCTCTACACCTTTGCAGGAACCTTGTACTGGGCATGTACACGAAACACAGTATCGCTCTGGGAGACCTATAAGCTCAACATGCTGGGCAAACCTGGATTACCCGTTCCGAACCCCATGGATCGATTATTCAACCACTCAAAACATCTCACCGATCGAAGATTCTTGTTGTCTCTCGCATTGGCACGACTTGAGTACAAGCACAAAGGCTTCATCGATTCGCCCCATTCTGGCAGTGAATTAATGTGGAAATCAGTGCTTCCTAACCTCCGCAAGAAAATGGAGCGGGAGCTTTCAGAAAAAGGACAAAGCCCAGAATGGTGGAAGACACCGAGCGAGGTCGAGACCCATTTGAGGAAATATCTTGAACCCTCCGAAGTTGATGAGCTACAGACTCTTGTAGAGGGACGAGGGTCAGAAGCTGTGTTGGAAAAGTTCCAGCCTTTGGTTGAAATGCTGATTGATGAATTTGTTTGCTTTACGGATGGTCCGCGATGGAATCTTTTGTACGTTGCAATGGCTGTTGGGAGCTGGCGGAGACACCACCCCAAGCCTTCTGAGACGAGGGTTGAGGATATAGGAGCGGGACTTGCAGTTTGATTTAGCCAAAGTTTACCAAGTATTAATCAGTTTATATTTAACTATGTGATGATGCGCAGCTCAGTACGGTCCTTTTGACTAATAGCACGATGTGTAGAAAGTGTTCCAACAAGTAGTCTACTTGGCCTTCCTCCAACTCCCTTTGGCACCAACCGTCCTCTTATTCTTCTCAGGTACCGTATATCCTCTATCCCTCTCCAAGCGATGCCGTTCCCAGAAATCGCTCATCTCCTCTCTCAGAACTCTACCACTTCTTGCCTCCCTCTCTTCTCTCTGCCGCTCATCCCGCTGAGGAAGCATACTCGCCATTCTTACAACAAGAGGTCTACACAAGGTCCCCCACACCCATGACATAACAGTTCGACCCAAATGGGTGAGCCATTTGGCAAAGCGTCTGGCAGTTGTGCTCCAGGCTGCCACCAAAGACAAAGCCACGAGCACGAAACTAGAGGGCAAAGAAATGGCGCCGATGGTCCGAAGGGAAAGGAAATTCTCACCGCCCCATTCTTGTGTGTTCATACCAAAGAGTCCCGTAAAGAATGTAAGCGGTAGAAAAATCACAGTAAATGTCGTAAAGATCATGACACTGCGACTCTGCGCACTCGCGAGGTCGGCGTGAAGTCTACTCAGCCGCACCTCATCAACCTGCGCTTGACGTTGAACCATCTGAAGCAACTTGTCGTAGTCATCCCTTGTATTTCGCACCCGTTCGATCATTTCTTGACCTTGTTGCGCATACTCTGAGAGTTTCTTCAGAGCCTCACTCAGAAAAACCCTCCCGTTTGCCGTGCGATCGCGTAGCTCAGGCCGTGTGTAGGTGGACAGCATGGAGCTGACGACCTTGGACTGTCGTTCAAAGAGATGCACCAGAATAAGAAGCTCATCCTCGATATCGCGAAGCTCAAGAAGTGCAGATGTATTATCGCGGTTGTCCTCCTCTGTGCGACGGCCTTCTGCTTTGTGTCGTGCTCTAATGGAGCGGGCTTTGTTCTCGACCGGTTCATAGGCGGTTGCCTTATCGCGGAACCCCTCGGCACGGAATGTTTTGAGAGAGAATGTGAGTTTTTCAGTCTAAATGGTTAGTAGAGAATAGAAAAAGGGTGATTGACTTACCAAAACACTAATGGCCTCTTCAAAAATGCGAAACACTTCTAGATCTGGGTGTGATGACCTATCAAGGAGGACAGTGACTGCATGCAAGACCGCCAACGCTGCGAGGTCTAGAGCATTCTCGGATTGTCGAGTAAGATCAACGTTGACTTCGTTAAAGATACTATCGCGTAGATCGGCTTGTTGGTAAAGAGGCCCCTCGATGGCATCACCCTCGCGCTTGGGGAAGAAAGAGAGCAGCGTGTCTACAATGTCAGCTTGCATCTAAACTGCGACGGCAAACTTACGAGAGTCAATAACCCACAACCACAGTTGATCAACCATGAGCACATTACCATTCAGAATGGCGTCTTCGGTGTCGACTTCATCCTCCCCATTATGGCTACTAGTCTTGGATCTTCGACTTCCGCTTCCGCTACTCCCAGAACTGCTGTTTGACATTTGTCCATGAAGCCCTGGGCCTATCCCCGGAGCAAATGTGCGCTCCTTTGTCAGTTTATAGAGCATCTGATCGTCGTCTCGCGATCGCGTATCTCTCAATGAAGGATAGCCATACTGATCCAGTGTTCGTCGACAATTTAGTGGAGGATCGTGTCCCAAAAACTCCCAAATGACCTGCGCCTCAAGAGAATCAGACTTAGCTACCGATTCGGGAACAGGTCGGGCTCTTCCATGGCTAAGCCGCTGCAAAATGAGTTCGCGTCGACGAATGAGTCTTTTGTAAGAGTCAAAGTGAAGATAGGGTAGAAAGAGACATGTATAAGTTCCGCTGTCGGGCCTAGGCGAAATCGACGACTGTCTTGAAGCACGGCCTCGAGGGGACACTATATCATCAGTATCAATCACAAAAAGATTCATCGGTTTAGCCACAAAAAAGATTGACCAACTTACTATGTCGAGGAGCCGAAAAGTAGCACCCCGGTTTCGCAAAGTACGCATAATGCTGAGAATGGCGCCCGCGAGAGTGTCTTGTGGCCCAGAAGTCACTATTGAACAGAGGAGAATAGTTGCGGTTGTTTGAGGTTTGCAGCGTCTCAAATACTTTCTACTCCAATTAGCATCCTGATTCAATTAATATTTCATGAAAAATGTCTTACCGCTACCCAGCTTGGATTATTGTATGGCAGATGAACCCAGATAAACTTTCTAGCTTCAATCTGTGGTTTTGCGAAAGCAACTGGCACTTCATCCACAATTACCGTCTCACTCGCTTTCCTCGCTCCATCATTGACGACCTTTCGGATCGCAATAACAGCTTCTGGTAATCTTGGTGATGCTTCAATCTCGTCATCGTCACTGAACCCCTCGATGGTGCTTTTACTGCGGTGCGAAAACGGTGGGAAATCTCGATACTCATACTGCGAAGCCTGGGTACCCAAACTTGCAGAACGACTGAGAGAGCGACCCATTCGTCCTCCCGGGGGCGGTGATAGACGATCGACAGCGAGATCTTGATCAAAGTTGGCTCGGATCAGTGGTGAAGGACGCCGCATTGGTGTTGAGAAGTGTGTTGGTGGTGATATTGCTACAGGTGATAGTGGCGTGAGAGGAGTTCTTGATGAAGCTTGAGGGGCTGACTCCGATCTTGTCTTTTCTGAGTCAATAGGCGGTATAACAGGTGATCCAGGAGGTTGGAATAATCCGTTCTGCGAGATGCCGAGAGGGTTGTCGATGTCTTTAGTAGGTTTAGTTTCCTTCTCAGTCGGCAATAGTGTTGTCTTTCCCCTTGCTCTCAGAAATCTCCCTTCATCTACTGCTTCAACCTCATTCAACCTCTCAGCCAGACACTCTTCTGGTCCTTTTCTCAAAAAGTCACGCAAAGGTAGCCTCGTAGACCAAGCTCTGATAGTTGACACACCCAGTGGCTCAGGGGGATCTTCAAAGAATCCGTGTACCTCGACATTGACCTTTTGCTCCAGATTAAGCGACCAGTTTCCATCCTCGCAAGAGTAATTGTCAGCGCGGCTGATAAGTGCAGACAATTGCTTCAGAAACAAACGCATCGTGTGTATGTTGTGTCGCCCAAAAGATGCGATATTGGCGTGGTCGCTCTGCAGGGGGAGAATCGTCTCTTGTCGCATACCGAGGATAGCAGACTTGATGGATGTCAGTGGCGCTGTAAAGTAAACGTCTCCCGAATTTGCCGATAAACGAGAGTCTATAGTCTCATAAAGAGTCCAGATACGAAAGTCGTGAGATATAGACTTGAAGTCGTCGTCCAGTTGAAGAAGTAAAGTGTTTCCCACGCGGAGATCGTCAGTGACTGTTGTTGGAAGAGGAGCTGATAGTTGAAGCAGATTTTGGATACCATTTGCAAGACTCGGCATTGCAAAGTAACTCGATCCTTGATGGGGAGTGCCTATTTCATTAGACAAGTCAACATGTAATGAATGAACTTACCAAAAAATGCCACGCCGTAGCATTGTCTGTAGATACCCTCAAACGAGGAGTTTCTACTCGCCTTTGTCAACACCATCTTGACGATGATACCGCCGATGCTATGTCCCACAAATATGACTGGCCTCGTCTGCTTCTCCCGCTTTCTCAATCCATCCAACTCATTCAACAGCGCATCAGACAATTTGTTCAGTGTCATGGCTTCGGATGGATGAGTGTAAAGGAGAATCCGCGCTCGATCTGCTTCACGTCGGATACCTTGCCGGATCCATGATGGTGCCGTTCGATCATCTGTCCCTGAACCTTCGGCGTCGCGCATAGATAACGCTCCATAATAACGACCCATGAGGCCATCACGACTCCATGTTCGAATGGAATCAGCACCAGGACAGGGAACAGCCACGATATCGACAGTTGTTTGATCATGTGTAAGTTCGCCATCTGGATCGATAGTGAAGCTTCCCTTGCACTTGTCCATCTCTTCCGCCTCTATCGTCTCTTGACTTATCTCATCATCATCCTTGAGATCTTTGAGTGGGCTTTCTGCATCGACTTGAACAGAATTCTTTTCGTTGAGGGCAGACTCTGAGCTCTCTGTAGCCATATCACCATGAGATGCCCTATAATTCTCCCGGCGCTTTTGCCTCGATAGCTTTGGACGTGAGGCTTGAGACATGAGAACACAATCGGAAAATAATAATGAATCAAAAATCGGTCTATCTTTGGGAGACACTGCCTGTTATTGCTACATTTCAACATCACATTCAGTCACTGATCAACCAGCATTTCTGCCTTGATCGGCCTCGTGACAAAATACCCATATTTTAATATCGTAAATCAAGATTTCCATATAAAATGCTCATGTGCTAATATTATTGTTGTAGGCTGACTTTCTGAGCGTGGCCTAGTATCTGAGACAAGGCTAATCAGATGACTGTGCCACATGAAGCGCTATGACTGCCTGATCAACCACTGCAACCCAACTCCAAGGATGCCGTTTTGAATAACTCCGAATAAGATGCAATGACAGGATATCAGATCCAAACTCCCCAAGTCCACTGAATACCCTACTGTAGTGAAAAATCTCCCATGGTGGTGCAGTGTATCACCGAGTCTATGTAGAGTCGATTCTCAACCTTGCACGACTGTCCAGGCCGAACAATAAACATGCCGTTTGGACCCATCTGGAAGGCCTTTTCACCCATTGTGACTCGAACTTTACCTGCTGCGATAGAGCATGTTCGTAATTTGTCTTGTTCAACATTCCAGTGGCTGGCGCTGCCCGGCTTGAGAAGAATGACGTTGAAGCTGACATCCTCAGAAACTGTAACGGGTTGACCACTAGTGAGATACGAGTTGGAAAAGGCAATGTCTAGACTTGTTAGTGATGCGTCTCATGAAAGTTCATGGTAACCTACTCTCTGAGTCATCCTTCATTCTTCCCGGGGCAACCTCCCAGTCCTCCATTTCAAGCTCAACACCCACTTGACCTGGTCTACCCACAATGTCAGTGTCTTGATCCGTCATGACTTCGCTGTCTTTGCTGTGTTGGATAGAGGGCTGTTCCCTTGGTTGTTTCTCTTCAATCTCCGCTCGATACTGTCGCCATCTCTGTATGACACTCTTGACTGCAGGCTTGGATTTCTCGACAACTTCATCGACAACTTCCACTTCCTGGCTGTCCTCTTCAGATGATGATATGACTATACCTCCCGATCGTCCGTTCTTAGGCTCAAGACACCAATCGCATCCGTTTGACTGTCGCTGAAGATGACACCAGTACTTGCACCCTACGCAAGTATCCCTGGCAGAGAATGCTCGTTTCGCCGACGCAGGCATATTCGACGGGAGAGCGATGCATGGTTGCGAGAGCCTGGCAGATGGGCGCGTTGTGTTTGCTATGCACTGTTCACTGCCAGTGACCTCTCTACCAGTGATGTAAGCCAACGCGCAAGCATAATGATTGAGATCCAGATTGCTGCCACGGTGAGTTTGCTTCCAGGTTTCGGGAAGTTCACGTTTTTGAGGCAGCGTCAGCAAAAACGTTATATCCTCTCGGCGGTGTATCTTTTGAGCTGGACTGAGATGCTGGTGGAGATATGGCTTGACTTCTGGACCTGAGCGTACAGGAGCTGGAGGTTGACTCGGTTTCTCTCGTGAACGTGTTGATTTCTTCTCTATTTCTGCAGCTCGTTTCTCTCGATTTTGCTGGAACGAAGCAAATAGGGACAACCCAGGATCCACTGGGGGCGGTGCATCAGGAGGAAGCGGATTTCGGGACACAACAACGCCAGGCGTACCGCCAGGACCAGTTTTTTGATAGCTGCCAATCTTGGACAAGGTGCCATCTCCGTTGTCGTTGAATGTAGTTGAGCAATGACCAGCACCAAAGTGGCCACCAAGACCCTTTAAACCGTTAAACACACGACGGCAATCTCGTACCGGGCAAATGAACTGAAGATCAGGGTCATCGTGGAGTTTGTAGTTTGACGGGATAAGTGCACCACGGGCAGAGATTGTTCCACCATCAGGGACTATGCTTGTTAGACACTTGTAGTATTAGTAGTGGTGAATACATACGAGGATACAGACTGTACAATCGGTCGGCATCAGCCATGGGGATTGGAATAAGCTTATCGCCCGACAAAGGGGCATCTGGTGGCTTTATCGATGGTGGTATAAGTTCTGGCAATGACGAATGTGATGAGGTTGGTGATGGTGTCCCTTGACCCGTGTACTTTTTGAGCAATTCAGCTCCTGTAGCGAAATGCATCGTTGCAATGTGTTGTGGAGGTTGATACATGGCGCTCTTTTTGACAGACGCACCAGTCAGTTCGGCAATTTGCTTTGCGATAGCTTCCTCCGAGAAACGTGCGTCTTTAGAGTTTTCAGAGTTCTGCCTCTTTGCAGTTGGAAGATCTGAGGCTGGGGAGTTTCTCTTCAGTTGAGAAGCTCTCAGCGAAGACGTCCCAGGAGGTCCTGTAGAAGAAGGCCTTGATGGTTGTCCTGGTCATGTTAGAGTGAGCGTGAGTTACATTGTGAAACTCACCTTGACCTTTACGCTCCCACTCTGACTGCGCGGCTTGAATTCTTGGGTTACTAGATAGAATTCCAGCTGCTGAAGCTTTAACAGCTGCGTTTTCTATAATATCGCTGACGATGCGCGCAGGTTCTGGTCTATTAATTGAGGCCCAAGGTGAGTAGCTTGTGTCCTTCATCTTTCTGTCATTGTTTGACATTTGATGAGCATGAATGATGACAGATCTAGGTGCGACCTGTCGTTACTTTTCATCTGGTTGAATGAGGAGTTAGAGAATAAGAAAATAAAGTAATACGTCACTTCCTGTACGTGTTACGGTCTTGGTTATCATTACAAGCCAAGTGAATGTGAACTGATTGAGACGCGACGCGTGAGGTTGTAGCGTATTCCTAGGCGAAATAGCACTACAGAAGCAAGGTGCAGTACTTGTACGGGGCCTCCACAACTGTAGATGCTACAATTCATCAACAGTGCTACGTACAGCTCAACAATCATTGTTAAGATCACAGAAATCAGTAATGTCCATGTCTAATCTTAATATACAGTAAGGTAGCTACAAATCATACATGCTTGACCATCTGGCCTATTTCTTCTTTGTCGCCTTCTTGGCTGCCTTTTTAGCTTGCTTCTTGCTAACCATCTTGACAGCCTTGACTTCTTCACCACTCTCGGCCCTCTTCTGCTCAGCCTTCCTCTGTCCCTCCAATTCCCTCTCACGCCTCCACCGTCTGTGTCGGAACCACTGCTTTCGTGTTCTGAAACGCTTCGTCTTGAGACCTGTTGTCTTGGCAAGCTTTCCGATTGCCCAGTTATCTTCACGGTAACTGTAATCCTTGCGCAGCTTGAGAAGTCTGTCTGGTTCGCCGGCTTCAACACGGGTGACTTGGAAGGGAATTCCGGAGGGCGAGACTTCGGGTTTCGCAGCGGCTTCTTTGATGGTGAAAACGGTCATGCCAAGTCGTCGCTTGCGCTCAGCGTGCTGAGGATATGGCAGAGTATCGTTCTTGTCGAAAACGACACCAATGTACTTGCGATCGGGGTGTCGTGCGGGATCGCGGTAGTATTTTACGTAGCCGGTCGCCATGGAGTGGATAGTGTGATCTCGGCCCATGATGCAGTTCTCGCCAGGCCACCAGTGTGTACCTCGCTGCTTGTAAAGAATATTGCCAGGGATGACATATTGATCTAAATAGTCAGTCCCACCCATATTTCAACCACTTGAAACAATCACTTGCAACATACCTCCTGTACGCTTTGCACCCAGTTTCTTGGGAATACCCCTCTTGGGCTTCTTTTTGTACGCTCCCTGTGACTTGACCGAGGCGAATCGATGACCCTGGACGAGGGAATTGGCCAATTGAACACCCAGGGGAACAACAGGCGTGAAGGCCGGTCGGGCGAGACTGGCCACAGCAGCCAATATCGGCCGCTGTATCGTGAGGAACCTCATGACCGACGATGATGATATGGGCTGAGGTTAATGCTTGTCCGAATCCAATTCTGGAGATGGAGTTTTTGCGCTTAGTCATGTCTTATCGATAAGATGTGGACAGTCACATAACACCTGGCCGAACTACGGATACCTCTAGCTGGATACTTACATGCTGAACAGTTCATGAGATAACTACCTGTATTGACAATGCGCTACGTTTTTGCTTTTCTTTCTATCTTGACTCTGGTCAACGCCCAGTTTGGTGGCTTTTTCGATCAAATGTTTGGTCAACAAGGTGGCCAAGAGCATCATCAACCACAACAACAAAACAACCCCAGCGATGCGAACCATTACAAGCACAACTACGACAACTGTGGGTTTGGCGCTTTTATTCGTGGTCAAGCTAACATTATCTAGCCATCTGCGACAAATACCTCTGCCCTGATACCCTCGCTTGCGTTCACTTTCCTCACCACTGTCCCTGCGCCTGGGATGCTCAACAAGAGAAGTTTGAAGTGAATGAAGGACTACGTCTTTGCTTGTCCCGCGGTGGTTTCCGTGAAGGCGAAACAGCTCGAAAGATTGAGTTGGCACGAAAGGGTTTACTCTAAACACACAACCAAACGAGATACAACTGGGGTCACCGTAAATCAATTCTAGGAAATGCAATTATCTACCGAATGCGAAACCGAGTCCATGATGTGCCCTTTCGTTTCCGACCTGCCATTCTCAAAACCAGCGAGTAGTCAGACATAATCCTCCGCTGCCTCTGCAAACGCCTTGTAATGATATCCTCAAAACTCCAGCCTGATGCCCTAGTCCACATTCCCTGTTTCGGTATCCAGCTACGAGGAGCCGTTGGGCACCTTTGGCATAGGTGGCACCTCACCCTCGTCGTCCTCGTCCGCTTCCTCGGGGTGGCCCAGAAGTTGGGCCACATTCTTCATTTCGTAGTGTCTCTTGCGGAGCTGTTCAAACTTTCGGTGCTTCTCACGCTCCTCGGGAGACATGCCCGCCAGTTCCGCGTCGGCGTCGTGACCGATGCTGTCCTCGTCGTCGACATGGACGCTCTTTTCGCTGCGGGGTGACGGCGCGCCCGCTTCCGGGATCTCCTCCTCCGGTTCGCCCAGCGAAAGGCCTGGAATGTCATCCTCGCGGCTTGGACGTGAATTCTTAAGACGAGAACCAGCGTCTGCCAGAGGATCCTCCTCTTCGTCAGACGGGTCTTCGGCCGGGTCGTAGTGCTTGGCATAGGGAGTCTTGGGTTCGGTAATCTTCATAGTAGAGGAGCGCTCTTGCTCCGTGAGGTATAGGTTGGCCTCGTCCCACTTGAGTCGCTGGGAGGGTTCGTTGTCGGCAGCGTTAACACCCGATTGACGACGGGACCCTGTAGGGCGAGCTCCAGAGGAAGAACGTCGGTGACCAGCGTTAATTTGGGTGTTGGCAATGGTGACTTCCTTGTCGGTGTGGGAAGCGTCGTGGCTCGGTGAGGTTGGGGGAGATTTCTGGTACGAGTTCTTGAGGATACCTGAGACTATTAGGCAAAGACCATATTCGAGGTAAGGACCATACCTCGAGGTCGTTGAAGAGGATGGCTAGGCGGCGAGTGCGCCGGGGGAGATTCAACGGCGGAAGCCATTTTGAATGGTATCGGGAGCTTAAGTTGAAGTTTAAGTCAAGCCAGAGCTAAAGCGCGAGATTTGGCTTCTTGTGAAGTATCGAGTCAAGTAAAAGAGAAGCCTGCAATTCTGTTGTTGCTTGTGATAAAGTCGCAAGATCAAGCAAAGCAGAACCTCGTGAGCAGATCATTAAGAGGCGGGGGCAGCCTTTAAGATCCAATGACGCAGTGGCCTGAGACCCCAGGATTTGGAGGGGCTGGTACGTACCGGGTAGTTCTACAGCTACAAAGAATGTAGCAGTTATTCTAACCATTTTTGTCTTGATCATTCCATTTCACCCTCCTCGGTTTGGATCGATGGCCTCAAGATACGTCATTCACAGGGTCACAACGAGATTCAGTGGTTGGATGCAATGCAACTTCAGTCATCTACAGAAATCGGTCGAGCCACGGGCATTGAGATATATAGCCTGGTCTAGATCTCTATAATCCCTCAAATCTGCATACCATCAGCAGACATATAAATCGTTGCCTTTCACGATAATGCAGATTTATTAGTCGGTCCAATCAACTGCTGCCAGTTTGCAAGTCTCGTGTCGTTATCGCGCACCCAAGCCGTGGATACCCAAGATGATAGATCGCATTTCAAGGCAAGTAACAAGTTCAAATTATTTTCGTCTAACAGTACCTACCTATGCAGGTAGATGCATACCTAATCCTTACACCTTCAACACTTACCTCTCTCGTCACACCCAATATCAGCCATTTACTGTACAGTCTTTTCTCTCTCACCTCTGCTCTCCTCATCGTTGCTATCATTGGCCATATTGAAATATTTGCCAAACACACGAGTGTCGAGATCAGAAACACCACCCGATGACTTGCGGGCTTGGCGGCGGTAATAGATACGTTTCGCCCATTTCCATGCCTCGATGCCCATGAAAAAGATTACGGCTTCCACAAACACAATACCCCATTCCCACGAAATAGGAGCATGCTTGAATACCACCGTGTTCAACCCAGGGATGTAGATGATGGGAAACATGGTGACAAAACCAGCGACGATGGCCCAGAACAAGAATGGATTCCTCCAGACGTCGTAGATCCACTGGGTGAAGTATTTCTTACTCTTGGGCTGCATTCGAAAGAATGACCTTCGCATGTTGATCATTTCCCAGGCAAGAAATAGTGCAAACCAGGTCAAACAGGCAAAGGTCGTAGAGCGAGCGCGGAAAATGACCTTACAGTCCTCGCTGTACGAGTTGTTGCAATCCTCTCCTATATCGGCGGCACCGTTTCCGAAACCATAGAGTACCAGAACAAACGAGGAGAGGCAAAGAGCCGACATCCAAAGGCCGTAGACAACCATGTCAACGAGCAGCTCGGTTGTAAACACGCCTTTCTTTAACTGTGTGATGTTAGCGGTGTTGGAGTATTGGGGGTGTTGAAGGAGGAACAAACGTTTTGGGGAGGACGCTGCATGATATCCGGGGCAGCAATCTCAAAGCCCAGACCCATATCAGGCATACCAGATGTGATCATAATAATCCACAAGATTTCAACGGGGGCCAGTGGAAACACTGAGAGGCCGTTCTTATCCTTGAATACGAGGCCGATCAGAAGCGTACATGCCTGGGCAATGTTCTCGGCCAAAACATGCAGAATGAATTTCTGAATATTGTCAAACATACGTCGACCTTCCTCAACAGCGTTGAGGATAGACGCAAAATTATCATCGGTCAAAACAATGTCGGATGCTTCCTTGGCCACATCAGACCCAGCCAAGCCCATAGCAATACCCACATCAGAGCGCTTTAGACTGGGTGAGTCGTTCACACCATCACCAGTCATGGCAACAAAGGCTTTACGTCGATGAAGAGCCTCGATCATACGGACCTTGGTTTGGGGGGCACAGCGCGCGACAACCAGAGGCAGTAGGGGAAGTTGGTCAATCTGCTCGTCAGACAGCTTGTCAAACTCAGATGCTGCCATCACCATAACCTTGGCGACATCTCGAGGAATCTCCGACATTCGGCTCGGCAAAATACCAACTTCCAGAGCGATAGCTCGAGCAGTCTCAGGGTGATCACCGGTAAGCATATGGACGCTGATGCCAGCTTCATGACATCTTTTGACAGAAGGTGCCGATTCTGGTCGAGGTGGATCATATAGACCGATAAGTCCGCGGAAGATGAGATCGTTTTCAAACTTTGATCGGTCCAGTTCGGCCTCATTCTCTTGGACGTGCTGAAAATCCGTTCGACTGGCCAGAGCAAGAACTCTCAACCCAAGTCGGGCCAATGATTCCATGTTGCTGATCACCTCGTCCTTGATAGCGTCGGTCAATTCTAGAATCTCATTTCCAGCCGCATAGTAAGGGCATGAAGTCAAGATACGTTCGACAGCGCCCTTGGTGAATACC
Source organism: Fusarium heterosporum (assembly GCA_013396295.1). Classification (NCBI taxonomy): domain Eukaryota; kingdom Fungi; phylum Ascomycota; class Sordariomycetes; order Hypocreales; family Nectriaceae; genus Fusarium; species Fusarium heterosporum. The sequence continues at coordinate 93,264 of JAAGWQ010000095.1, read as the reverse complement.
CACTGCTTCTGAGATTCGTTATCGTTGAAGATGACGGACATTTTCTTGACATCCGAGTCGAAAGGAAATTCAGCAACCTGGTGCCAGCGGGCCTTTTCGCCACTTGACAAACGCATACGATTCCAGTTGAACCGAGACACAAATACTTGCATTGCAATTTCGGTTGGATCTCCGCGGGCATGCCACTCGCCGTCAACCTCGTGCACAGTTGCAAGATTGGCAAGCGATGCAACATTCAGATACTCCATCAAAGATGAATCCTGAGAGGCTTGGGTAAAAGCATTGACTTCTGTTCCTTGGACCTTTTCGTTTTGGAAGTTGATATTCTTCGGTTGGTCTTCAGTAATGGTAATATCTCCGACGGTAGGATTGAAAGGTTCGCTGGTGGCGCCGACAGAGTAAGTGCCACGTCCAGGAATCCACGCCTTCTTTACAATCATGGTACCTTGGGTAAGGGTGCCAGTTTTGTCAGAGCAGATGTCTGATGGTCAGCAGATTCTTTGAAACGAGGAAATTGACTTACTGGTTACTGCGCCTAGGGCCTCCAAACTCTTGAGGTTTCGGACAATTACATGTCTTTGGACCATTCTCTTGGTTCCAGCGGCCATTGTGATAGTGAGCACAACAATCAGAGACGCTGGGATCATTGAAAGACCGGTTGCCACAGCATAGATAATGACTTCTTTCTTGGATTCGAAGTTGTTGGCTGCCAGGACAATAATGGCACATACAATTGCTGTCCCAAGAAGAAGGATTGCCAGTTTTGAGAGCTTGCGTTGAAGAGGGGTTCCCACATTGACACCAAGAAATCGACCGACAGCATCAGAGCATGTCAACGTCCAGGCTTGCATCCAGCGACCGGCATTGGTTTTGCCATCAGCATCCCGTTTGGGTTGTCGGCGTTTTGAAGATTTTCCACGAAGAGCAACAGCAATTTGACCAATTTCTGTATAGGTTCCGGTTGCGAAAACAATACCGCGAGCTCGGCCTTTTGTAACAGTCGAGGAACTGTAAGCAACGTTGAGTCGATCGCCAGGGCCGGTATCATCGGGAAAGGTATTGTTGACTTCTTTTCGAACTGGAAGAGACTCGCCGGTGAGTAGTGCTTCGTTGGTTTCGAAGTTGATAGCTTCGACGAGACGAATATCTGCAGGAATGGTATCACCAGTCTTCAGCTCGACCATGTCACCAGGTACAATCTCAGCTGTCACCACCACCTGATTGTTACCGTCGCGGACAGCGTGAGCAGTAGGAGAACTGAGTGAACGCAGTGAATCCATGGTCTTGGCGGCTTGAAACTCTTGGAAAAATCCAACAACAACGTTGAGCACAATGACTGCAGTGACTACACCACCCTCGATCCATGACTGTATACCAAAAGATGCAGCCATAGCAAGGATGAGAACCTGTCCCCCAATGGGTAAATGAGCGACTACCATTTTCTCAAGCTTTGTCTGGCCATCAAGGGGGAACATACTAGAGTAAGGGCATTTGCAATCTGCCCTATAAAGATCTTGAGAGGCTGGACGCCTTCTTGTTCGCCAAACTCATTTCGGCCAGAAGTTTCAAGACGTCTCTTAGCCTCCTGGTCCGTCAACCCATCGTCAAGGTTAGCTTCAAGCTCTTGAGCAACTTGTTCAAAGGTAAGCGCATGAGCAGGTGCTGTCATGGGAGAATTGGCTTGGCCCGAGACATGGGGAGCCTCGTCAACCGGTTTCTGGCTCATGTTGGCGGTTGAAAGAATGAAAGAGAAGATGAATGAGTTTGAGATTGACGGAAGGCATGGCCTTTAAGTATTCGTGGATCGACAGTGTAAGAAAACCAAGGACATCTTGATGTGGGTTTGGTGGATACGCCAAGAATGACCACGGCCGAAGGTGCAACTACGAATTCAGCACATTGTTTACGACCTTTCTGTGCTCTGCGAAAATTGTTTGAGACAGCCCGCCCATCACTCTACTATAACAGTAGATGTTTCGGTTCATGTTATCTCACGACAACTTGAGGGAGACAAATCTGCTCGACTCTGACATCGAGTTATGCATACTCTGTAAGCCTGACCTCGAATTTGACTGTGTATCAAAGAACTTATAAAGATCAATCCTAAACTATATCGGTGTTTCTATCCTAGCGATCTTGAACGTTTAAGCACAGGGAAACAAGCTTAAATGTTACGCACTGGCCAATGATATCAACTCAGTCTGTGCCAAGGCTTATCCTTGTCTCTTGGCATTCGGGACTTTACAAACTGGAGTATTCCGCTGTTATCTATTGATATGGCGGCAAAGAAATGAGCACGTGTGCCTGCTAGTCCACCGCGGAAGTCTTGGCAAGATGTCACCAGCATGCCGTGTTGTGGCAATAGAGACGTCGTCCTCAGGACTCAAGAAAGGGCGGCATTAGACTAGGTGACATAAAAACTGGAACAGCTTTTGCATTAAAATCAGATCTTTTTTACCTAATTTTTTATTTACCCTCGAGCTGGCGTCAAATCTTCCGACACCAGGTCCTGTGCAAAGTCAAAATGAACGAGAACACCAAGTTACTGTAGACAAGGTGCCTCAGACTGTGCTCGCGCTCTGGGTACCTAAACAATCCCCGAATTTTCTGTACAAACCTTAGTTTTATCCTCATCTTGGCCAAATATAGCATCATCGTTGGAAAATACTGGCAGTTGCCTGCCCACAAAGTTGGTCCCGCTCCGCCTTCCGTACTCCATCCCGCCTGCCCGGTCCAGCTCTCAAACATCCTCACGTGCTTGCCCAACCCAAACATCCACCGCCAAACTTTAATGTTACGACCATCTCGTCAGGCACTAAGTGGCCTTTGATGGCTGAGCGTACGAAGCATCCAGAACCCCTCATTTCATCCCTGGACGTTACCCAAATACCACAATCAACAGCGGGAGCGAAAGACCTTGGTTTATGTTCTAGACCAGGTCTTAGTGCAAGCCACATAGAATCGTTTATCGCTACCACCTCAATGCCGAACAGCTTTTGCCTGACGCTGCGAATATAAAGGCAATCATTTCCACGACCTGTCCACCCTTCCCAAAATCCAAACGTGACTCGTCGATTGCTTACAAACTCCATCACTAATGGAGCCGGTTGGCATTATTCTCCTCGCGCTTTTTCTCTGCCTCCTAGTGATGGGCCCCATGTATGTTCAGTGTCCTCGACGTCTGGATCGTCTACTTACCATGGCAGAGCATGTGTGAGACTAAGTTCACGCAATGCGGAGAAAAAGATTCACAACCCCCAACCTGATCAGTTGGATACCGCACGCCGGAAGCTTAGCACCGTGACGACCTCGATAGTACCGCAAACGAGTCCCGATTCAACGGCCGATATTGAAGCTTCAGTTCCACCGTCGGAGTTTGGTGAATGGTAAATGAATCCACTTCCAGTGAACGATTGTTCGTTCTCCGCTTCCGTGCCTCTCGGCCGGAGCTATGGCGGGTCCCTGAAAATCGATGCATGGACGCCGATTAACATTTTATAGTCCCATCTGTATTGGTCCTCTGATACCAGAGCCAGCACACGTTCACGACCCACGTCCAATCCAAGTATCACCAGTGACGTCTCAGTCCAAGGAAGCCAGGACCAGTCGCCAAGATACGGACGTACAAATTGTTGACACCACAGACGACATCTTGACGATAAATGTCTGCGGTCATTCTTTTCATTCCAAATGTCTTTCCTCATGGTTTCTGATTGAGCGCCACGATTGTCCCGTGTGTAGAGTGCAGTTTTACAAAGGGGCGCCACGTCGGGAACCAACTTTGGGTGTATCGCCATTCTGGTGATAACTTGGATTGATCACTAATCGTACCCACGATTTTGTTGAATCGTCGATACTCACCCCAAACGAATGACTCCCTCGTAAAGCAATGATGCTTACAATACTGTCCCCGACAGGTCCAGCCACAGTGAGTTTATCGAATCGAAATCTCACTGCCTTAATCGTCTGTGGAGCTTATTTCTGGACCCTTGCTCGGGGCTTTCGCCGAGCACTCTGACTGGCTGTATTTAATGGTTTCCAGGTCTCGTTACCAAATTTTACCTTGCCTGGGCGATGTTTCGTGTAAGAGCGTCACAGCGGAGCAAAGGCGGCGGGCTAGATGGATCGGCGATCGACTTCCCGCGCTCCAATGACTTCATCCATTGACAAAGCTTGGATCGAGGAAACCGGCCACTGATCGTTTTGTCGCGTTAAACAGCTCCCAAAACGAACCAATGCAATCACAAGGCGATACATGGGGCTTCCAGCCCCATATTGTGCTACAATTGCCTGCGGAAATAATGACAATGACAGCCTTACTGGCTCTGCCACATTACATCGTCCTGCATGACGCGCGCTGCGTCATTGGCTCTACGGGCCACTTCCTCCGACAATCATCTTAAATCGTGTATATTGGTTGGATTCCTCAGCTACTTGGGTCAATCTCTTTAACGACTTTACTTTTAACTATATGCCATCCCGTATCATCTCTGCAGCAAGACTTGTTGCCGCCTTGCCAAAGTATTCATACATCAAAGTTCCACACCAAGCAGCCTCAACCATGATGCCGAAACGAAAGAGAACCGATGCGCATCCGCCTCCTCCCAAACCAGAGATGCCTGATACAGGTCCCAGACGAAGTAGCCGAAGATTAAAAGACGCTTCAAATACTGATGACCGACCGGTGAACCACGTCAAGTCTTCGGACCCGATGAAAGAAATTAATCCACTAAAGGCAAAGGCTGTCTTGGACACAGGCGAAGGTGTTGAAGAAGCCATGCGAGAGCTGAGTAAGATGGAAAAAAAGTTACAAACCGCAGTCAGGACGCAACGACTTGCAGTCGAGTCTTCGGATCTTCATATAAAGGGCAAAGCACTCACTGACCCTGACATTCGACCGAGAATTTATACGCCAAATGAGAAAACCATTCCTGCTCGTGGAAATCTGGAGGGGAAATCGGAGGCTAATACGGTGGTGTCGGCACCTCTGGACGATGACGACGCTGCAGTTGCTGCTGACGATGTCGCCGATGCAGCGGAGGAAGATAGCCCTGAACGAGGTGCCAATAGGCCACCCCCAGTGAATAGTGACGTTCTTCCTTTACCATGGAAGGGACGATTGGGATATGTGAGTTTTGATTAGATGGTTGTTGGCGTCTCTAATTCTTATAGGCCTGTCTGAATACGTATCTACGCCATGCAAATCCTCCCGTATTTTCATCGAGGACGTGCCGAATGGCTTCTATTATTGAACATCGACATCCTCTTGCAAACCCAGATGATCCAGAACATGCGACCAAGAATCGACCGGACAGAAACAAGCCTGCAGACAACGAGCGAGGGCTCAAGTACGTTCAGGAGCTGGGCTTGGCAAACGCCCGAGACATTGTCAAGATGATTCGATGGAACGTCAAGTATGGTATCAGATTCATGAGGCTCAGTAGCGAGATGTTTCCTTTCGCAAGTCATCAGGAACATGGATACAAATTGGCTCCATTTGCGTCCGAGGTCCTTGCAGAAGCCGGCAAAGTAGCTGGAGAACTCAACCACCGTTTAACCACACACCCCGGACAGTTTACACAGATCGGTAGCCCTCGTAAAGAGGTTGTCTCCGCTGCCATACGCGATCTCGAGTATCACAACGAAATGCTCTCACTTCTTAAACTTCCTGACCAGCTCAATCGCGATGCGGTCATGATCCTCCACATGGGGGGAACCTATGGCGACAAGAATGCGACGCTTGATCGATTCAGGGAGAACTATGCCAAACTCTCAGACGGTGTCAAGGCGCGTTTGGTGTTGGAGAATGATGATGTTGCCTGGAGCGTTCACGATCTGTTGCCCATTTGTGAAGAGCTGAACATCCCAATGGTCCTCGATTACCACCACCACAACATCATCTTTGACTCTTCTCACCTAAGAGAGGGCACCAAGGATATCATCGGCTTGTATGACCGCATCAAAGCGACATGGACCAAGAAGGGTATTACACAGAAAATGCATTACAGCGAACCGACTGCCAGTGCTACAACTCCTCGCGATCGCCGCAAGCATTCCCCTCGCGTCAAAACTTTGCCACCCTGTGCTCCAGATATGGATCTCATGATTGAAGCCAAGGATAAGGAACAGGCCGTGTTCGAGTTGATGCGCACCTTCAAACTACCCGGTTGGGACACCTTCAACAATGTTGTACCTCATGAGCGTCAAGATGAGTCACGAAAAGCAATCAAGAAGAAGGCCAAGAAGGGAAAGAAAAAGACAAACGGTGTAAATGGTGAAGTTGAAGATGATATTGAGGTGCCTGAAAAGATTGTCAGCGCAGAGGATTTCGCCATGGGAGGACCCCAAGATAGAGTCTACTGGCCTGAGGGCATGGAAGATTGGCTACGACCTAAGAAAAGAGAGGTGAAGACAAAAGAAGCGAAAAATGGGGAACTAAAGATGAAGGGAGAAGTCGAGGAGTAGTGTATTGGCAAGGGATATGTATCACTATTTAATGATGTAAATGACGATTTTGTGTTATCTGGGGTGCCGATAATGGTACAGGGTAAGATATTTACCACAAAAAAGTTTTAGCAGACACCAACTTTTCACTTCAACAACAGCACGATGAATTCTTCATTTGACGGAACAAGCCAACAGTTTCTGCAATGGTTCAAATCATTGCCAGACGCTACATTCTCTGATGACATCAAGATCGTTGACCTTCGCGATCGCAATGCCGGTCGTGGTATAAGTAAGTCAACAATGGTGATTGTGTTCCAAACTAACATGAACAGTCGCCTTGGAGGATATCCCTGCAGACACAACTCTGTTTACTATCCCCAGGAAGAACATCATCAGTACTGAAACTTCAGAGCTATCCAAGAAGATCCCTGATGTTTTTGACCTCGACAAGCCTGATGATGACGCTCCAACACTTGACTCTTGGAGTTCACTCATTCTCATCATGATTTACGAGTATCTACAGGGCGACAACTCCCAGTGGAAGCCTTATTTTGATGTCCTTCCTTTGTCGTTCGATACACCCATGTTTTGGTCGGAGAATGAACTTGAGCAGCTTCAAGCTAGTCACATGCGACACAAGATCGGCAAAGCGAGTGCTGAGGACATGTTCCAAAATATTCTGCTTCCAGTTATTCGAAGTCACTCAAACATCTTCAACGTTGGAAACAAGACCGATGCAGAGTTAATCGAGATTGCCCATCGAATGGGTAGCACCATTATGGCGTACGCCTTTGATCTCGAAAGTGACGAAGAAGAAGAGGAAGAAACCGACGGCTGGGTTGAGGACAGGGAAGGAAAGTCCATGATGGGAATGGTCCCAATGGCCGACATTCTAAATGCAGATGCTGAGTTCAACGTATGTCTAAGTAATAGCCCACGGTTCCTTGCTAATGGATATAGGCACATGTAAACCACGAAGAAGAGAGTCTTACGGTTACTAGTTTGAGGCCGATCAAGGCGGGCGAGGAGATTTTCAACTACTACGGCCCACACCCCAATTCGGAACTTCTTAGAAGGTATGGATATGTTACCGAGAAGCATTCCCGATATGATGTAGTTGAGATCCCATGGAGTATTGTGGAGTCCGCCATGACATCCAACTTTGGCATCTCGAAACAAGTCCTGGAGCAGATTGTAAGTTTCCTTCAACTTGCCCGATCTAGCTAACATGTTTAGCGTGGTACTCTCGAGGAGGAAGAGGAGTTTGAAGACACATTCGTACTCGAACGCGAAACTGGCGAAGTCAACTCTGACGGTACTTTTGCTGGGTCTGCCAGATTTGAAGGCATGCCTGAAGATCTCCAGGAACAACTCAAGACATTCCTCAAAGGTGTCAAGAAAGCACAGTCTGATACTATTCCCGACAAGAGAAAACGAGACGAAATCCATGAAGCTGTACTGGCCAAGACACTGGAGGCACTCGCGGCACGATACCCAACCAGCATTTCGGAGGACGAGTCTCTACTCAGAGGCCAAAACCTCAACCAGCGCGCTCGCATGGCCACTATCGTCAGACTCGGAGAGAAAAAACTTCTCCAAGAAGCCATCAACTCATTCTCTGGCGATGTCGAGATGATGGATGAAGATTCTGCCCCTGCTAAGCGTACAAAGATGTCTGGTTGATCTGTCGGCGGGGTTAAATGACAGCTCTTGTTTTCTCTCTCCTCATGCAAGGCAGTCAACTTGCGAACGCGAGGTAGCAGCCCTAATTACAATTACAATCGACTATATAAATGATATCTTTCACCCACTCACTTTATCGACTGTGATTTCAACCGTTGCGAACGGTGACCTCGCGAATACTGACTATCGCATTTAGGACTGGTACAACGCAGCAATGGAGCGGAAATATCTGTCAGTCAAATCAGTCACATCGTTTGATACGGACGTACCAGATTTCAAGGCCAACAATGTTGCTCTTTTGAACGATGTCCGATTGCTGCTTCGTTATGTCTTTGACGAATCGACCATCCGGTTATTCGAGCCGTCTTACAAGTGACGTTTACGCCACCCCCAATTTCCAACTGCCACCTACCAACTGCCAACTACCAACAAAGGACGGATCAGTATCACTCCGCTCCCCAGGCGAAACATCGTGTTGGTCCTGAAGTCCATATACTCAAATGGGCCCGCCACATCCGACGGAAACGCCGATGTCTTGCATTCTGGCCTCAAATGCATCTCAACTCCATCATCGTGAATCCTGTTACCAAGTCATAATTGGCCGAGCAAGGTTCTAGTGGCAACACTGATCGCAGCTCAAGATCCGAGCTTATCTTCATTGGCCCGCTTTACCTTGACGAATCAAGGGACCCATTGCCATCGAGCCCGACCATCCATCTACCCGTTTGCATGGGTCTCGAGACCGGTGTCGAACAGAGAAAGCGTTAGAGGGGCCATGTTGCAGTTGAGTTGCATGAAATGGGTGTCAATGCCTATCTCGCCAGAAGTACCATGGTCGTGGCACCAATCCTGAGTCCAAGGTATCATCGCTAATACTTCACTGAAGGATGTCTGACAACTACAGGACAGTCAATGTAGTGTCGTCATTCTGAAGGTAAGAGGGTTTACTCGCAATACCCTCGGTTATGATGCTTGGTCGTTGATCGTGCGGCTCTGCAGTTGATGATGGATTTGTATAAAGCAGTTCAAGTGGTGAGTTATGATGGCGGTAACCATCAACCATGTTGAAACAGGTATGTTCTCTCTCGTTTTCCGGCCGCCGTTAACACAGCAAGGGCAAATCATCGAAGCACTCAGGACCAAGAGGGAGTTCAAGTCAACCTAGTCCAGGTTTCTTGTTCATCACCAACAAGCTTCTCATAGAGAAACCAGACTGGGACATATACCGCCATCTCGTACCACCCGGATATCCAAACCAATATCGAGGCGAGATCCCAAGCAAAGTCATGCGCTACTGCAATGGTGAGGTTACAGAAGCCACAGACTTTTATTGGTATCGAGATACAAGCACGCTTCCTGCGTCCCAGGGACAACTGTTGAGACTGGACCACCAGCGAAACTATGTCATGGATCAAAACGGCCAGTGTTGTTACGCCCAGGAATACAAGACCTTTGGAGTCGCTGCATGCAATCCGCTACTCCCTATTATGGTGACCGACCAGGACCCCCTTGTTTCTGAAGCATTTTGGGAGCTCTTACGTATATTCCACCCACCCCATCTCCCAGGCCTATCTCAAGTTGTTACTCTTCACAGCGACATGGGCATTGGAGGTGCTCCTGTGCTTTATATAGCAGGCAGATCTCCCACTTGGATGCCGAGTCTACTGCCGGCAACGTACAAATCGCCTCGGAGTAATTCACCACGTTCATCAGGCCTCGGCGGAGAGCTGCCTATTGTCCTAGGACTAATGGCATTGTGTGCCGCGCATGATACAGACAATACTTCGATAAACAACATATTTCTAGGGCACAATCGCATTTGGAGGCATGAAACATGGCATAGCAATGACCTCCCTCGCGGACGTAAGTGTTGTCATTCATCCCCGACACGGACTAACTGTCATAGACCCTCCAACTTCTTCAGATGACCCAAGAGGGTTCATTGTCAAAGTATTTTTTGACCCTGACAATCCATACTCTACTCCTGAAGACCTCCGTAACTTGGAATGGGGGAGGGCTATTGTTCGTGAAACCTGAATGGACTGATCTATTATTCGTGGATGCGTATAAGTCCCCGCTCTGCAGCTTTACCTCATCTACCCATTCCGTCATATGCTCTTGACCATAGCAGGAGCGTGGCAGCCGCACAGCTCGATTATGTCTGTACTCAGACTGCGTCAGGAAGTCGCACGGCAATATCGCCAGACTGGGTGATGTATCGCACCCATGGAAGTGAAGGGTATTGCAGCTGTATCTGTTAGTTTTGATCAATCGTATTATCAGGGTCGTACCTTTGGCTCGGTGATTTTGAGATACCGAACCTGAATACCACTTGTGGTAAAGTAAGGGATCTCAAACTTGACCTGGATAGGTCGCTTGGCACCCTTGCCTACTCCTCCAACACCTCCCATACTACCTCCAAAACCACCCATCATACCACCACCTTGTTCATCGTCACCCCTCACGCTAGGCAGGCCCAGCTCAGCACGCATGAGGAATTCCTTGCCACCACCAAACTGCTTGATCTTCCAGACAATGGCACTCTGCTCGGGTGCGTAGTGAACAGAGCCAATGTTTGTTCGGAATCGAGGGCTGTCGGCGTCATCAGGTACGGGGACCACGATTTCGACATTGTTGGCAGTACTGCGGCGCTTGAATTGAGCTCGAGCCTTGAGCATGTATTCAATACGGGAGCCCGAATGAGACTCCACCACGCATTCAACCCAAATCAGCGGCTTTACCTGGGTGTTGAGACGGTAAGACATGAGCTCGAATTCGCCATCGGGGGGGATAAAGGAGATGGTGCGGTCGTTCTCGAAACGTGATAGTCGTACACATTGGTGAAACTTGACATCCTCCATCTCGATAGCTTTGCCTCGGGTAGCTCGACCAGTCGTTTCAAACATGACTTTGTCGTTAAGGCCCAGACGCAATTCAGGCATACCACTTAGGTAGCACTTCATCTTAATGGCGCCAAGGATCTCTGAGCGAAGCACGTTGCCATTTGCGGAGACCAAAAGGTTAAGCGACTCGACGACGTCAAGGAAAACCTCGTTCTTGCGGTATCGGATACCCTCTGATCGCCATGAGACGGCGTTTGTGACAGCAATGGGTGGTCGGGCCTGGATCTCGAGCTTGTGGGATTCCTGGGTGATGTATTCTTGGAGGATCTTTGATTCTGTTGTTTGAGGATAACCAAAATCCATCATCTCGTCGAGAAGTTCGTAAATGATGACAAAGTTATCGCGGATGGACTCTTCTTCTAGCGCCTTGAAGTACTCGGTAAAGACCTCGACGATCTTGTGGAGGAAAAGGAGGATCTCGGCGGCATTCGTATTTCGTTTTGTGAGGGCGAGGAGGTAGAGGTTGTTATGGCGGATGTAGAGATACTGATCGGTCAGCAGAGTAAAGCAATCTAGAGGATAACATACATTGATGCCCTCATGAGAGAAACATGGTGGAACAGCAGAGGAATCTTCCTCAGCTTCTGATAGGAGTACGGGGAACTTTTCGACTGCTGACATGGGGATATCACCACGATAGTTACGAGCGAGGAGGGTCTGAAAGTTAGCTCATGCACATATGACATTCGACAGACACAAACACACCTTGCCCTTGAGATCCAAAAAGAACAGCGCGGATGCCATGATGTCTGATGTCGTCTGGGTTGGAAAAGGAGGTGGTTATCGTTACGATGCGACGGTCAAGTTCAACAAAGAAATATCATGTGCAGTAGAGCCTGGTAACAAAGGTAATGAGGGACTAGGTATTAACACTATAGAGAAAGGCAGGCAGTCATGATGAATCTTGGCGCAATAGCTTCGTTGTAGGTTTCGCTGGCATCTTCATTGCCTGGCCAGTGACGACACGGTAGAATGTCGGATGATAGTGGGGAGCTTGGAGCTAGAGCAGCACGTGATGGGCGGGTCTTGAGATGATAAAAAGCTTCAATTTTTTGGTCTTTGTATCGTTTCTCTTCTCTTCAACGCACCCTCTAGACAGTGCAGACCATTATCTAGCCTGCAACCGAGTGACTTTCTGTCATTTCAGCCGCGGAGCCGTTGATGAAAGCTGCGATTATGTGGTGCGGAGAGGGACTGGATCCATTAAGAACTGACCGAGTATTTAACTACGTTGCTTGGCCGGTGTCAGAGGAGCCAAACATAATTTCCAATGACTGTATGATTGATGCTGCATGAATGATGGCTCCTGATTGTGTGGATTTGGCCGTTCGAGAAAGCATATCTTGCATGGACGAGCATGTCTTGTGCATGGATGAGATTCTGTCAATCGCACAGGCACATCCACGCGAAAACTGAGCCAGCAATCAAACTAGACTGATACCACATCGCATCTGGTTCAAGCGCATTATCGCTCAATTTGTTCCTGAGCTAAAACGACCTTCAATCAGAGGCATGGCTATACATGAAACTGGACACGACAGAACTGGGATCCTTCGCAGGGTCCAATACCTGCACGTGTCAAAACAGTCAAATCATAGTCCACAATCCACCGGAACATACACATCCGATGAGCCCGAATGCCGACTGGTCTGGATAAATACTTACTCTAACAGGCATTAATTGCCAAAGCTTCAATCTGACGTTGTCAAGCAATTCCATTGGAGGAATCCATTGCATGTGTTGGAGTTGATCTTGTTAGTGTTTGTCCATGACTCGGGCGACCCGCTTAACAATCGTGACGAATCCATCTTTGCATGTGATGTCGGTCATCATTCCCCAGTTTTGACACGTGCTAGAGGGGCTCAGGTACAGTTCTTTGGTGCAAGTTTAAGTTGGCCCGTGGACGTTTTGAGCTTGAAATGATCTTGTGATGCAAAACTGGGAGGAGTATTTTCCCAACAATTTTGTCTAAATCAATGGATCTATTAGTCCGAAAACCGGCATAACATCCAGACACCACCAAGACCTCCCACTGTAGCGTCCCGTTTTAGTGGGTTATCGTGCTGGGCTTCAGCCGGTCCCTGCAGCAAGGAAGCCGTCGCGCCTGACGTTCTTTCTACGGTCTTTCCTGATTTCCTCCCCTCACAATCACATTCCCATCACCCACCCTTTTCTCCGCTTCACATCCATCAGCATCACCATCAATATTTCTGTTTCTTTTGTTTTCTCTGTGCGGCCCTTGGCCGACTTATCATTCGATGCTTAGTTGACATATCCGTGTTATCACCGATCAGCGCCATGGAGCGCAATCACATGCTTCCTGACCGTGAGAATGAATCTCACCATCTCCTCGGACCACCGCCAGCTCGACCACCACCCTCTCTAATGTCGTTCTCTCCACCAGCTTATTCCAATGTCGTATTACCGAACGCGTTAAAGTTTCCAGATGTTCCAAATACAGACTTGTCGACTTTACCTCCTCTGGCTCGAATAGAAGCCGATAACGACATCAAATTACCATCGTTGAGCTCTCTTACAAACGAAATGGCACTTGAACCACCAAAAACTTGGCCTCCTCTGAATCATATGCCACTATATCAATCGCCGGTTCTTTTTGGTCATGCTGAGAGCCCAACCCGAATGGATCTTGATAGTCCCAATAGTGTCGTCAGCGCCGCATCACCTGATAGACTTGTTGATGCAAGGGCTGGCAGCGTCAGTCTTGATGACCCAGATGTGCGATTGGCAGCCGAGGCGCTTGGTGACTTGAGAGCAGGTGTGTTTTTGTATACCTTTGTTGACTATCGCTAATCGTCAGACTTTATATCATCACCGCCCCATAGGAATACTTCGCTTCCATTGAGCCCACCAACTTCTCATGGATTTCCTCAACCACAACAATCCCCACAACCCGAACCGCTGTTATCACTTCTTACAACGACTCACCCTTTACTTGCAAGCACAATTGAGGGAGCTACTTCGGCTTATGGAGGTGCCAAGAACTTTTCACCGCGTTTTCGATCTGGAGCCGAATATGTTGAAGGATATCTGACACCCATTGCGAATACCGTTGGCTCTGTTGGTCGAGTTACCGGTGTTGAAGGAGGTGTACGGTGGTTTTTAGGTGCTGGGCGACGACAAAACAGCTCGACATCGGATCTTGAAACTGGCAATAGTAAGAAGCGACGCAAGACGGACAGTGATGATGAAGCAGTCAGCAACAAACGATTCGAGGGTGAAGGCATGCAGATGTCTGACCACGAAGTTGAACCTTCACCCTCCTCCAAGACTATGTCTCGTCGTATGTCAAACACGAGCACTGTGGACACTCTTCCTGCTTATGATGAGATGCGATCACCTGCATATACCGAGACAGATGCACAGAGTGAACCGCGACCATCAAGACCCAACAGTGCCTGGCAATCACGTCTAATCATGTCCACTTCTGGTTTAAGTGTGGCAATGAGTGAGGAAAGTCTACGAAGCCTCAAATACTGTCTTCATTGGCTACGGTGGGCCAACGATCACATTTCTCGTGTCATCACAGCCTTGAAGACCACCCTGGAACAGTACGACAGAGTGAGGCCTGAGTCGGAGACTGGTGAACGGTCTGAAGATCCACAGTCTCGTACTCAACTTGCGGCTCGCATCTCAAGCCTCAAGAATGATGTTCTCAGAACACTCCGCGATGCAATCAACACTGTTTCTAAATACGCAGGAGGTGCATTACCTGAGAATGCCAGGATCCTTGTCAGACGTCATCTCACCAGCTTACCTCAACGATTCCGCATTGCCACCATGACGGATAAGACTTCCGGACAACAAGACAGTGAGTCGGCTATGACTGAAGGTGCACAAAAGGTTTTGGTACTTGCCAAGGAGGGTTTGGATATGGTTGTTCAAGTCAGTGGTGTTGTGGATGGAACAATTGTCAGTGCCGAACAATGGCTCGATCGTATGGGCAAACGACGAGCAGAGGAAAAGCCCATGCTGCCTCAAACAGAGATCAACGGCGATGTCAATGGTGGTGTCGATGGTGATGTCAAGATGGGTTGAATTGAACACCTGCTTGACAAAAGTGTACAGGTTCCAATATCACGAGGATCCTGATTTACGAGTTGAGCTCAGCGTTCTGATTTATTGCGATTTATTACCTGGGCGTTATGGCTTTGTAGCAACAAATATGAGCTTGGCGAATGACTGGTCGTGTTGACGATTTAATTGCAAAGGGACATACATTGAGTCAAATTTGTCTTGAATGGATCTTATTTCGGCCACTACCGAGGTTTACGTCATGAATCCACGGCTAGATCCAGCTGGTTCCATCTAGCTTCCAGCTTCCATTTTGAGCACCAAGATCGCGATCTACACACTCTTGTGGGCTAGTTATCGACAAGCTTACCCAATTGGGCGTACAAATGGAGAATACCTTCCAATGTGTCAAAGCGATGCGATTATGATGCTCTTGTCGGAGCATTTAAACCGCTGGGCGTCATAGACTCTCTTGAGTCGAAACGTCATTGAAGAAGCAGCAGACGTATAAATACTTGTGGAATGAAAGAACCTTGATAGTTTACAAGCATCTCATTCTCAATTAATTCTATTCGCCATGGGTTACCCTGATACTTTCGAAGGCTTCTGCGTCGACAGCCCCAAATCATGGAACAAGTTCCAGAAGCAGACCCTCACACCCAAGACCTGGGGCGATCGTGATATCGATGTCGAGATCGCCGCCTGTGGTGTTTGCGGCTCTGACGTCCACACCGTCACCGGCGGTTGGGGAGACTTTGAGGGTCCTCTCTGCGTCGGTCACGAAGTTGTCGGCAAGGCTGTCAGAGTAGGCGACAATGTTAAGGACATCAAGGTTGGAGACCGTGTTGGTGTTGGTGCCCAGGTTTCTTCCTGTCTCAAGTGCAAGCTTTGCACAAACAAGAATGAAAACTACTGCCCTGATATGGTCGACACCTACAACTGCAAATACCCTGATGGTAGCGTTGCTCATGGTGGTTTCGCTTCACACATTCGCGCCCACGAGTACTTTACCTTTAAGATCCCCGACGGTCTCAAGTCAGAGGATGCTGCCCCTCTCCTCTGCGCCGGTATCACCACTTACTCTCCTCTTGTGAGAGCCAACGTCGGCCCTGGCAAGACAGTTGCTGTTCTCGGTCTTGGTGGCCTTGGTCACTTGGGTGTTCAATGGGCCAAGGCTCTTGGTGCTGATGTCTACGCCATGACACACTCCCCCTCCAAGGTTGAGGACGCAAAGAAGCTAGGTGCAAAGGAGGTTATCCTTACAACGGATGACAACTGGGCCGACAAGTACAAGTTCACTTTCGACTTTATCCTCAACTGCGCCGACATGACTCACAAATTCGACATGAGCGCTTACATGTCAACCCTCAACATTGGCGGCGAGTTCCATAACGTTGGACTTCCCGATGAGCCTCTTCCTCAGTTTACAGCCGGCACCTTTGCAGGCAACGCTGGCAAGATTACTGGCAGCCATCTCGGCAACCATCAAGAGATGGAAGCCATGCTTAAGCTTGCTGCCGAAAAGAACATTACTCCTTGGGTTGAGACCATTGATATCTCTGAAAAGGGATGCGCTGAGGCAGTTGAGCGAGTCAAGGAGAACAAGGTTCGATATCGATTTACCTTGACCGGATTTGAAAAGGTGTTTAAGCGGGATTAGTTATCTAATGACAAATAATATGACATCACGACTGCATATAAACATCAGAACCATTTAATATCACATGCTCAACATTGTAGTAACATTATATTATCATTATTATTTAAGCACCAATGGCCTTAAGGATGGCCTTGCCAACAACATGAGCAGAAGCGGGGTTCTGGCCAGTGATGACTTGTCCATCAACAGCAAGCTTCTCAGCCCAGTCATCGGCCTTGACGTACTTTCCACCAACACGCTTGATCTCATCCTCAAGAAGAACAGGCATGGCACTGGTCAGCTTAACAGCCTCCTCCTCGGAGTTACTGAAACCAGTAGCCTCACGACCCTCGAGAAGAGGCTTTCCGTCGATCTTGACATTAACAAAGACAATGGGACCGTGGCACACAGCGGCGACGGGCTTGCCAGCCTTGTAAAACTCCTCAATAAGCTTGATTGAGGTCTCATCGTTGACTAGGTCAAACATGGGACCGTGGCCACCAGGGTAGAAGATAGCATCGTACTCGGAAGACTTGCCGAGGAATTCCTTAAGAGGAGTAGTCTGCTCCCAAACCTGCTTCTTTTCGTTGAGGAACTTTACTGACTCCTCATCACCCTTGAACATCTCAACCGAGGCCTGGTCAAGAGGAGATTCACCACCAGCGGGGGAGGCGACGACAACCTCAGCGCCGGCGTTGACAAAGTCATAGTATGGGTGAGCAAACTCGGGCTGATTTGTTAGTGTGAACTTTTACAATTCGACAAGGAACTTACCAAATACCAGCCAGTAGGGTTGCCATTGTTCATCTTGGCCTGGCTGGTAAGGACGACGAGAATCTTGGGAGCCATTTTGTCGTATAATTATTTATAAGGTATAAGTGTGGTATGTTGTAAGTGTGGTATGTTGTGAGTGTGGTGTATTCGAGATGATTGATGTGAAGGAAACAATCATGACGCACAAGCATTTATACCATCTCCCCCCGCCTCCACGCTCTGACCCTTGCAAAGAAAGTCAATCGGATCAAATCAGGCCGTTCAGAAACATGACAAACTATTCCGTCTCACTTGTATCGGCTTTTGCACCTTCTGACGTCAGACTAACGGGCCTAGCCGTCCATTCTCGGCACTTAGCCCCGTGTAGTGCCGGCTTTTCAGTGGAGCTTGCCGGGTTCAGAGCCTCCGGCCGGTGTTAGGACTTACTGATGGTCTGTGGAAAGATTCTCATGGAAGAAGATGTGTAAGACGGTGTAGATCGATTGCGTGGCCACTTGTCTTTTGTCCTGCTGATTACAGCTTTGACTCGATCAATTATCAATTTAGTCCGACTAGCACATTTTAAGGAGTGATTTAAATCGCCTACATCCAATATCCAACTGGATTACTTCCTCTGACTTTGTCTGGGCCTGAATGAGATCCTCCAGGTTGACAAGGAGACTTGCAACGTCCTCTAAAATCTGGCCCAACATTGAGACATGTATCACAGCCACACAAGAGTTCAACATGATTCCCAACCTTTTGATCAGGTTCTGCACAGAGACAAATGAACAGAGCAGAAGCTGTATCTGTAGAAGGTTCTCCCTGGCTGCAGACTGCATTGGGTGTCTTGCAATAAGCATCACTTAGTTGAGCATCATTCCAGGGTTTGTCTGCGGAATGTTAGCTATGTTTTTTGAGGGAAGTATCCATACCCATTGCTTTGAGAACCGCGGCACAATATGTGTATCCACATTCACAGATCGGTCCATCGGGAGTGTCAGATGGATTTGGTGGTGGAGCAGGTTTAGACGGTGGAGGGTCAGAAGTAGGAGCTGGCTGTCCTGGAGAAGGGGGTTCAGCCGGGGGTGCAGGAGGTGCGGGAGCAGGAGCAGGAGCAGGAGCAGGAGCAGGAGGTTCAGCCGGAGGGTTAGAAGTTGAAGGGGGAGCCGGAGCTGGATCTGGATCAGGAGGAGCTTGAGGCTTTGCAATGGCCAGAACAGCCAAACCGAGAATGGTAAATTGGAACTTCATTTTATGGTGTTGATGATGAACCAATTCATGAGCAGATGGCTGTTCTTATACTTTACATATACCGTTGACTACGCATCTCTCATTTAAGCCATTCAGTAACACTCGTCGGCAGTTCAATTCGACACATCTCAATCACTGACCTTTCCATGATCAATTAACTTCATGACGGACAGTGTCAATACCCCGCACTGTACCAGAATACCCCACCATCCCGAAAAGCTCAACTTGCCCCTCCAAGCTATCATCTACACCAAACAACCATCATGGCCGAAACTCAGTTCAAAGGCGTTGTAAACGTCGGCACTCGCAAGTCACCTCTTGCGCTCGCCCAAACTCAGATTGTCGTCGACGCTTTAAAGGCGAAATATCCCGATCATGATTTCCCAATCCACAGCATGACCACTACCGGCGATCGCGACCAAAACACAGCTCTCTACAACTTTGGTGGCAAAGGATTGTGGACGTCCCAGCTTGAAGAGAGACTTGTCAACAGGGAACTCGATATCGTCGTTCATTCGCTCAAGGACATGCCGACTGTTCTCCCCGAAGGGTGCGTCCTCGGATGTGTCACGTCTCGCGAGGATCCGAGAGATACACTGGTGATCAAGAAGGAGTTGCAGGACAAGCACGGATGGAAAACTTTGGCAGATCTACCGGCCGGAAGTATCATCGGTACAAGTAGTGTGCGTCGTATCGCTCAATTAGTCCGTCGGTACCCGACACTCAAATTCAAGGACCACCGAGGCAACATCCAAACCCGACTACGAAAGCTCGAGGAGGACCCTGACCTGACTGGTATCATCCTTGCCGCGGCAGGTCTCCAGCGTATGGATCTCGGCGAACACATTACACAGTTTTTGGAGTCTGAAAACGGAGGTATCCTCTACGCTGTTGGTCAAGGTGCACTGGGAGTTGAATGCCGAGCAGATGACGAAAAGGTGCTCAAGTTCCTCAAGTCGATCCAAAACGAGCAAACAGCACTGGCCTGCGAGGCGGAACGAGCTCTTATGAGAGCGCTCGAGGGAGGATGCAGTGTTCCCATTGGTGTCGAGACAAAGTGGATCGACGAGAAGCTACGAATGAAGGCTACAGTTGTGTCCCTCAAAGGTGACGAGGGGGTTGATTGTGAGATATCCGAAGCGATCAAGACACAAGAAGAGGCGGACAAGTTCGGCAAGAAGGTAGCTCAAACACTGGTTGAACAAGGAGCGCAAAGAATTTTGGACGATATCAGTGAGAAGAGGGAGGTACCAGAGACAGTCAAATGATAGTAACCTAGTATTATTTGTATAATTTAATCGGCTCCAGCAAATGTTTTGTAGGCCTCAGCATCCAGTAGCTTCTCAAACTGCTTGGCGCCCTCCTCGTCGATCTCAACCTTTGCGATCCAACCACCACCAGCGCTATCGTCCTCAGGAACCTTGTTGATTGTGGATGGCTTCTCCTCGAGGTTATCGTTAACTTGGAGAATGCGCAGACGAACCGGAGCGTTGATGTCACTAGCGGACTTGACTGACTCAACCGCACCAACAGCATCTCCTTGCTCAACCCATGTACCAGTCTCGGGAAGCTCAACGTAGACAACATCGCCAAGCTGCTCGGCAGCGTATTCTGAAATTCCAACGAAGCCGTGCTTCTTATCGGCCGAGAGATCGATCCATTCGTGGTCTTTTGTGTATTTGCGAGCAAGGCCTAGAACATTAGTGACGTTATGCACATTGGGGAAATCACATACTCAGTGTGGTGGAAGAGAATGCCCGGAGAGGGGCGCGGGGAGTCATACCCCTAACCAGAGGGGCAGCAACGCGGAGAGACCGAGTAATTGAAGCCATGGTGATGTATGTTGGTCAAGCTTTGTTGGTATCATGCGGAGATGGGCCGAGTGGGTTCGGAGGCATGCCGAATTAGTCAGCACGAGGAATGTCTACAGATACCTACCTAGCTACGGAGAATAAATAGGAAACTTTTACAAGACAAGGCTGACTGAAACAGACGGACGTTCTGGTTGAATTAGATTGATCCGATTATCGCGAATGCGCTGTCTCTGCATATGTTGCACAACGTTGCTATTTACAGCTGTAGTTTGTTATTAATTATACTTCAAGCCAATTACCTCTCATAACGCGCCTTGACGCGTCAACAAAGCATTTAACCAAATATTAGCCAAAGTTAATCTTCCATGTTGATCTATTTCAGCACATCATTAATGCAATTTCATTGTTGTGATGTTGTTTTGTACTGGAGCTCTGCCGGTGCCTTGAAATTCCGTCCCGCTCCCTAAACAAGAGGCTCCCACCATCATCCAACGTCAGCGAATAGAACCCCCTCCCCAACCCACCAGGATCTACCAACTCGACGACTTTGGCGATTTGCTCTATCAAAGAGTGTACAATACGCGCTGAATCTCTTGTCTTTTATCGCTTCGCTTCGTTTTGCTGTCACTGCCGCTGAAAGTCTTATTAACTGCCACCTGTCTCAGTCCTCCCTTGAACCCTCGTGGCTTTTCACACTGCGCTTCAGTCAACTAGCTTGATGCCGTTGGCCTGACCTTTTATTCATTCCTGGTGATCACGTTCTCTACCGTCCACTCCTTCGACACGACGTTCCCTAATAACCTCGACGACCTTCACGCTGGACGACTCAACGATCTCCGAGGCTACGGCCGTTCCTGACGCTATGTCGCCAGAGACAGAAGCTCCTGTTCAATCTGAACATGTTCGTGATGTCCGCGACGTTCACGATCATGGAGCTCTTGAACCTCTCGAACCTCTTGAGCCTCTTGAACCTCAACTTCATCAAGTCCATCAAGTCCATCAAGTCCATGTTCATGATGACACGGGCGAAGACCCTGGTCCTAGCAACGGCCACACATCCCTCGAACAAGGTCTCGCCAGTCCGCAACTCGCCAGTCCACAAGGTCTCGCAAGTCCTCAAAGTCCTCGACAAGAAGATCCCTCCTCCAGATACACTCCTCCAGTACAAGCTGCGCCTCCGATTTCCCGCCCAGCCAGTGGCTTGTCCAACCCCGCACACCAAGCATACAATGACTACCGACAAGGCGCAGGCGCAGGCGAGCCTTCATCCAACGGCCGTAACCATGTCGTGATCAAGGTCGGCATGGTGGGTGATGCCCAAATTGGAAAGACTTCCTTGATGGTCAAATACGTTGAGGGAAGCTGGGATGAGGATTACATCCAAACGTTGGGTGTCAATTTCATGGAAAAGACAATTTCCATCCGTAACACAGAAATCACCTTTTCGATTTGGGATCTTGGTGGTCAGCGAGAGTTTGTCAACATGTTGCCACTTGTGTGTAACGATGCTGTTGCTATTCTGTTCATGTTTGATCTCACGCGCAAGAGTACCTTGAATAGCATCAAGGAGTGGTATCGCCAAGGAAGAGGCTTCAACAAGACAGCCATTCCTATTCTTGTGGGCACAAAGTATGATCACTTTGTCAACTTTCCTCCTCAAGATCAAGAAGAGATATCAAATCAGGTATGTTTTTGTTTGTTTGTCGTTACTCAACTAACACCATCAGGCGAGACGGTTTGCCAAGGCCATGAGGGCTGCATTAATCTTTTCAAGTACAAGTCACAGCATCAACGTGCAAAAGGTGTGTTTCACTTTGTCGTATCTGTTGTGTCACTAACACTTTTAGATCTTCAAAATTGTTCTTTCAAAGGCGTTCGACCTAAAGTGTACAATTCCCGAAATCGAAAACGTCGGCGAGCCTCTTTTGTTATATCAGTCTGTTTGACCAGGTTACGAACCTGTACATATATCGTCGTACACGACGCAAGCATTTGCAAGTTTCTTTTGTCATTACATACACTGGATCGGCTCCTTTACGGACATGGGTGAGGTCGGGACCTCTGGGATAGATAAATATGGGCGGACATGGGTTTCAGACAAGATACAACCGCTGTTAATCGTATTTGTAGTGCTACTGACGGTAATTCCTTCCCAAATAGCGCATTCCTTCAACCATTTCTACAAGCAATTCCTCCTTTGTGCGGGGCGATGGGTTAAAGTCCTCGTGCACTTGAGTCTGAGCCGGTCGAGTCTGAGCAGGCTGTCTTCCGAGTAGTGTGTCAAGAGGAGTGAAACTGGGGTGATCATACAGACATTGACCAGCCACTTTCGAGTATATCTCCTCTCCATCCTCAACGATACGTATCACTTCAACAAGCATGGCCTTCTGATGTCTCCCCCCGAGGGATACCATTTCTATACTCATACCACTTTCAAGGTCATTGGTGTTGGTGTTTGTGTCTTTCCTGCTCAATCTCAACCAATCAATCATGATGAAAATGAGAGGAATGATGGTGAAGGCAACGAGGATGCAGGATAGAATGTCTACCCATGTGAGTGTATGTGATGGTACCGTCATGTTTGAGGATATATTGAGAGTAGCAGATGAGTTTGAGCTTGGATACATGGCCGTCTTGTTGAGGTACAGGAACAAGGGTGTTGGTGTAAATATATCTGTAGAGGAGCTGTTGATTCGGATGTGCAGTGTTCAATAATGTGCAGTGTTCAGTTTGCAACATTGTTGAAAGGTTCCGTATTTTGTTCGCCGTTATTTATCGTATAAAGAACATCAGTTGAACGAATTCTGTCGTTAAACTTCGGATTAGAGATTGTTGTGGTCTTGGATCGAGGCATCAAACTTGTACCCTCAATTCCCTCACATAGTTAAATATCCCAATGACCACCTTTGTCAGTTAATGATCTTCTATAAATCACGCAAGCCGAAGATCTACATTCTTTTTATCCAAAGCAGCCTTAAATTGATACTGGATTTTACACCCTCAAACAAGGTTAGGCATAAGAACTGTAAATTTTATAAAACTTTATCAAGACATCTCGGTGCCTTGCTCTACGTCTCTTGCTTTCGCCCTCGACTGACGAAGTCTAATAAAGCGAGCAATGATATACCAAACCATCGGCAAAAGGAACAATACAGATATACCGCAAACGATAGCCATAGTGACTATTGTGTCGGTCTTTGATTGGGGAGGTTCCATATCACGACTGACCAGAGACCAGGGAACGTAGGAGAATGAAAATGGTAGGTAATGAGGATCCATTTTGTGATATTCTGTCGATGATAGATATGTACAAGGTATATATAGTCAATCATGTTAGTTGCTTCTGTCATTCGTTGGTCGTCACCGCCTGGATGAATGACTTGTTCTGGTGAATACAGCACATCGTCAGTGTTCAGACATTCCCTTTCAGCCCGTAGTTGGCTTTGTCTTGGGTTGTTCTGACTTGTTCAGCTTTCCTTTCAGCAGACATTCCTTACTGTAAGGAAAAGGATGAAAGAGGATACTTATACCTATGGATACCTACCAACCTCCGGAAGCTTCGGATCCCTGTGGACCCTCCATCCTCACCATTTCATGCCACCATTTCCAATCAAGCTCATTCTGCATCTATCCGTTCTCCACAGAGCTACGGGCCGCATCTGTTCCTGACGATCATGGAGTAACAGGGACTTAAAATAACCTCACATGTATCTGTAGGGAGTACCCACTCGTAGAATGAAAAGGGGCATGCCCTGTCTCTGAGAGACTGTTTAGACTCTAGTCTATGAACCATATAATCCCAATAATGCCATAGCAATTGAACCCATGTTCTGTAATCCATCACTCCATCCCAAAAATGTCACTAAAAGATATGACACCATACGCCTGTTCATAATGTAGGAAAATCCAGCGCGCTAGGCAAAGAAAGAAGCCCAATGGGCAGAAATGAACCGAGACGATTACTTATCATCGTGATCTCCCCATATGGGAGCACCTAGAGGCTTGCTCACACCGAAACCAACACCAACAGCGATACCGACAACGAGGAAAACGATAAGACCTTTAACGATCCAGCGATTTCGCTTGCTGAGTTGGGCCATGCAAGTGCAGCGGTTCTTTGCCTTTGCTGCCTTTGCTTGCTTCTTCCAGTGATCCTTCCCTGGCCAGACCTGGCAATCATTTTTTCTGGCAAGGGGGGTGCTGGATGTCTTGTGCATGCATGAGTCTGAAGTTCGAGTGGTAATGACGGCTTCGATATCGGTGTCGAAGGGGTTCAGCTTGTCTGTTTGAGGTGTCGATGTTGGACTCAATCGAGGGGTTTCGGTGATGGTTGTGTTTGTGCCGGCAGCTTTATCAGGGATTGCAAGAGTATCGCCGCTAGGACGGGAGAGCTTTTCGTAGTTTGAAGGCATCTTGATGTTTGATGAAAGATGGGAGCGAGCTGTTGATGATTAGTATCAGATGATATTGATGCGATATTACACGAGCATACCTTTTGTTCAAGAGCTTGTTTGTTGCCGTAGGGCGATGGATGTAACCAGAAATGCGCGAGACGAATGGTAAATGAATGAAAGGAATGAGAGAATGTCTCAGTACATGGATTCTGAGGTCAAGCCAGGAGAATAAAGAAATATCTCGTAAGGCGAAATTGTGAACTTCCAAGGAATGAAACCCACAGGGTAGAGGGAACTGGAAGCGTAGTTCTTTATGAGTATCAAGAGAAGAGGAGAAATCAAGACGACATCAAGCCATGGGCATCGCGTTCCATCGAGGTAGCCCCTAACTAAGCCCCAATCATCAAAGGCCCCTGTAGGTTTGCGCGCTTTGGCCTAAAGCGGGTGGGCTAGAGAAGAGCTTGCCGCTTTTGAGCTTGGCGGGAACGCGCAGCTAGGCGAGCTTAGGACCAGCGGGGGACCCCGGCATTAGCGGCCCACCTTTACTTGTCTGATGCTACGCTCTAGATTGCGAGGACCATCACTATTCAGCAGTCATGGCATCACTGAATGTCAGTTTGCGAATAAATGCCGTTGCATGAGATTGCGTGCGATTGTATACGCGTACGACAGTATGTACCACGGGTTGACATCAACTGACATTTACAGATACAGCAGAAACACCCTCGTCTCGATTCTTTCTCCATTCTTGTCGTCCGATCCCTCGATCATCAATTGTGCACGAATCGCCCCAATACAACCCCCAATGCAATCCCCAATGAAAATCGCTCAGATTTGATTCACCCGCGTCCTCTTATTCTCGAACGGCCCCAGCGCCACCAAAATGGATCTACGCCGGCTCTTGGCTATACCTGACTCGCCCCCAGATCCTTCAGCTGTCTTGTCCCGAAAGCCAAGTTTTCTTGGCAGCCGAAAACCCGTGGTCCAGTATCGTGACCTTCTGCGGCCAGTGCTTGTGTCTTTTGGTTCAATACACTCAGGAACAAGGCACAAGGTTTGCCTCCCCGGGAGTTGACAGCCACAGAATTCCTTCCCTTTCAACTCATCGCCACAGACATCCGAATCTACTCGGGCCTTTTGAGTATACTGTTTCAACCCGTGGTACAGAATCCACCGATATTCTTATCTCGTTCTCGGTATCGTGTCCGTGTACGGCAAGGGTACTCCGCGTATAAGGTGTTGGACGCCAAATACGACGCACATCCTCAAACACTAATTTCTGCACCGTGCTTGCACAGAATTCACAAGGTTTATGCTTCCAGCTTCCCCTCAGTTGGTGAAAACCTGCAAGTACTGGGGTCCCTGCATTAGCTCCCACGAGATAATGGAGTTACAGTTCTAGACCTTGGTTCCAGTGGCGATGCTTTGCAGCATTTTCTTTCCAGAAACGGCATGAAGGATGGCTTCGATAAGGTTTACACAGATGACGACTTTTGTTGAGTTGGCATCATCTGTCTCGGGTGAAATCGCCACCGATCGAGTCGATTGTCAAGGGCAAAGCATCACCAGAGATAAACGGCTACCATTTAGTGATAAACAGCTATGATGGTGTCTCTTGCTACAACCTGCCAACTTGATACCTGACAAGCACCGCTATTGGATGTCACAGAACCAATTGGTGCAGGACAGCGGCACGGATGCGAAAATATGTCATTGGCTAGATGGTCCGACTTAGCCTGAATCGTGAGTGACTCCGTGAGCTATCGGTCTTGTATGAATGGCTAGACTCGATATGCCATGCTGAGATATCCGGTTTATGGTCTTTTGCTATCTTTTTGACAAGATCGCAACCCGATAACAAATGGTTTCTTTCGGGATTTAATTATCCATGCTCTAATTATAGTGGTATGGCTATCCAGAGGCCCTGCATACGCACAGACTGAGCCGGCCATAGACCTGTCGAAACTGAATAAATCCGACATACACCAATCAGCGGAGCTCCAGAACTACCTATTGACTGTTTGCTGATGATGGCTTTTGTCTCTGAAGTCATCTGACGCATCTACCCACAGCGCAGACAAGATGGAAGAAAATAGGACCCAGTTCAACTCTGAGCTTACTGGTGTCCATGAGCGGCAGGCATTCCGTTGCGTGTTTCAGTATGAGCCAAAATAATTCCCTGGTTAAAGGAGCTCATATTGGACTTCATATTGGACTTCATATTGGACATGTTGTCTACAATTAAAGAGAATTTTCTTGTCCAGATTGTGGTCAAAGAGCAGCATAGGGTCAATAGTTAAACATCCCAAGCAAAGAAACATGGCCACAATAGGTTCTCTTTAACCTATCCGAATAAATATTCGACTCGGAGTCGAAATCAAGTGGTCTACCCCGTCGTCTTACTCCTGGTATCAAGTGAACTTCGTATTACTCTATCCTTGGTCGCAGTACTTGCTCAAGCTCAGAACTTTATACTAAAGATCCCATGTCCTCACCCTCTGGCAACTCTGCATGTATGCGAAAGATTGGAAGGGTTCCCAAAGCGACCAAGAACTTTGCACACCTCACGTCTCTCTATCTACCGAGAATTACCACGACTGAATCTGTGACAAGTCTTTCATGAGTGCCTGCGGGTATTCTATATGCATCACCTTCGACGTTCCAAGATGTCCATTCCGAGTTCCATCCGGCAATGCACGCCATCCAACTCACGACCCTATACTATAGACAAGTCATCAGATGTACATTACAGATAGGGGTTTTCGTATCCTTACAATATCAATTCGCTTCCATATTTGAGAGTTCAAAGGCTAGATTGTGCATGACCCTTGGAGTCTGAAGTTGCAACTCGGAGACCAGATGCGGGTTCATGAGCTTGGTATTGCCGTGGCTATCCTCATATGACATGTCCAAAACTTACTACAGATACTCTGACAATACTCGACATTATCAACGCCGATGCTGTGGTTCTGTCAATGCCTGATAGCCTCAGCGATCCAGAGTGCCAGTCAACTAGTGTATATGATCCTTTCTCCTGCACAATTATCTTCTTCTTTTCTCTCATACTTCTCGCCAATTCTTTGTCTCCATTCCGCTTCTTCGTTTCTTCTATCTGAACACTGTCCCAGTCCTTCAGCCGGTTTGCGCCAAGGTAACAACAATGACAGGACTGTCCCTCCTCTCACAGTTGTAAGTCCAGACGATCCCCGTATTCCGGCATCCAGGAAGCAGCTTTACCATGGACGTGCCCTGCCAACAAGCTGAGATGGATCTTTTGTTGGAGCGTGTTCGTATTGGAAGCTGAAAATCTGGCAATGAAACAGAAGGTGGCCAGGTTGGAAAGTCGCAACTGATGCACCTGCTCCTTCCACTCCACACTCCCGCACAACACCTTACCTTCTTCCCTCCCCTCCTCGCATCTCCATCTTTCATCATCTGCATTCTTTTGCATCATCATTCTTTGCTATTATTTCCTTTTGCCGCCCTCTGTCTTCACGTCTGGAACTCAAAATCATGGTTGAAAAGTACGTCAACGCACCTGGACGATGGATCTACACCAACCAGGACAATTATCCCCATGGGGGCATGCACGAGGCTTGCTTCTGTCCCTGTATCGTTTATGCCCGTGCCAGATTTCGCCTTGCAGAAGCCGAGGATCATCGAAATGGCTTTTTTGAGCCTCATTCGGAATATATATCGAAGGCCCCTACATACCCTGTTCTTTCCAACGACTGCTTTGCTTTCGCATCTTGCTGTTTACCTTGTGAGTATTCCATCTTCCAAGAAACCTCTCCAGAAGCCCTTCCTAACAGCTCAGTTTATGCCCCATTCATCATCAAACTTCGAAGAAATGTCCGACAGTTCTACAACATTAGAGGCACCAAAGATCGAGACTTTTACTTGGGTTGCTTTTATCCCTGCTATGCTCTCCTCCAGATAGAACGAGAAATCGATGGACGACAGACTCACCGAAGCCACAACGATTGTACCGGGTATAATCCTGAACCGCCCATGTCTTCATCCAGTTCCGAAAGCAAGACGCCCTCTCCCGGTTTGGAACATTGCAAGTCACTTGCGAGTATTCCGGAAAATCGTTCTGAAAGTACATCTACAAACTGTTCATCCCAAAGTCAAGGAAACACGAGAGAGAGGTCAATTGCTCAAGATCCTCTTGTACCAGATGCAATTCTCGTTCAAAACCATGACATTGCCAAAGATCCCATGGAACCAATCTACGAAACGATCAAGAACCACAAGTTGAAGGAAGACACATCTACTCTTTTGCCCCCCTCTATACATCAACTTCGAGCCGATTCCAAGGCACCAGCTAGTCCACCTGCGATCAATCAACATGACCTTTTTCAAGATGCAGGCGAGACCTATGCTCAACCAAGTGGTCACGATATTGGGTTCGATCGAGTAGAGACGTTTCGAGCCAGTCCAGGACATCAACTTTTCCAAGACAAGATGACACCAGGAGCGTTTCCTATTTCACACGACCTGGACAATGACATGATGAGCCGGGCCACATCACCTCAACCACATGCACTTGAGGATGAAGTTGTGAGGTCCAACCGGCCACACAAACTTTGAGGCCAATTGAGTGGCGGGTAACGCGAGCACCTGGAATACAGTATTATTATAGTTGACAGCATTCAATAGAATTCTACGGATATGTGCTTTACGAGACCTGACGTGACTGGCCTTGACCGAATGCATCCAATGTCTCACCCAGCCTTCAGAGTGCATCTGCAATTACACACGTACACGACGCGAGTTCGCGGATGGCCTGGCCTTTAATAGAAACATACGACATTGGGTACAGGGACTAAGTGGAGACACTGATCTGGGTGATCATCAAGCGTCGTGGATCATCAGCCAATTGCAACATTTATGCCATTGATTGTGATCAGGCCGCATATAATTGACCAGGGTATGAGTTGGCAACACAAGAACTCAAGGACACTGGCAGGAAATGAATGTTCTCCCTTGCATTGAACGCGACGATTGGATACGACATTGCGCTTGTGGTCCCACAGGACAAGCTTCAGAACGAATCATCGCAACTAGCTTAGCGGTGATGATGATGAAGTGAGGGGATGCTAAGCTGAGCCTGAGGCATCCCATGACAATACCGCCATCACTTCAAAAGGTCGCGAATCTAACATTCCTCGTTTCAGTGCTTGTATTCCCTGCATCCCGTCTTGTAGCCGTAGTCTGTTTAGTGGTAGCACGTCCTTCACTGGCACGCCCACGTCTCCGCGCTCACGTCCAAGGCACGAGACGCCCATTTCGCGCTAGTCTCCCTTACCGATCTCCTCCACGCGCTCCCGCACACCAAAAACCCACCTTTAGCACCTCTTTTTACCCGCTCTCTCCCACTTTCTATCTTACATCTTACCACGACTCACGACCACGACTCACGACTTGCCATAACAATAAACATTGACAATGGCTACTGTCACTCGTCAACCATTTGCTCCCCTTGATGGGTCCAGACTTCAAAATCTCACCAGTGTAAAGAATCGACAGAATGGTATGTGGAGTTCAGGCAGATTTGGGCATCGCTAACATCATCAGCTCTTCCTACCAGTGGCAAGCGCAAAGCTGAGCTGATTGATGATGATGAAAATGTTGATCCTTCTTTTAAGCGATCCAAGGGTTCCAAGGATAAAGACATCAACATCAAGGATATTCTCAAACCCTCTTTTCTACTCAAGACTGCACCATCTCCCATTCCCAATCGCCTAATCAGCCCTACCAAATCTCGACGTACTCTTCAACCAAAGTCTCCAGCTACCCTCAACACTGGCATTTCAAAGTCATCTCCAGTTCATCTTGCTGGTCGATCTCCCACCAAAAGCAAGCGATCTGGTATCACCTCTACTCGACGACGTACTCTTGGTTCTTACACCCGTGTGGATCCTCCCTCCAGCCTTGGTTCCGCAGCTCCCTTCTCCCTCGATGCTGCCCTAAAGGGTACAATCCCTGGCTATGCGGCCAAGTCTGTCCCCAAGGAGCCTGTTGTTGAACCCGACATGAAGGCTAGCTGGTTTTTTGACATCCATGAAGATACCCCGGAACAAGAAATGACCAACCTTCTTCAGCACAGTACATGTGTCCTCGACATTTCATCTGATGAGGAAAGTGAGCGCAAGCGCAACAGGGATCGCGCAGAGGGTCGCGACAAGGAAAATGTTCCACCTCCAGATGATATCTCTCAGACTCGTCGCGCACCTAGAGCTGATGATATGGTCATTGAGAAAGAGCGCGTTGCATTGGGAGAGATGAACACTGCCGAATTCTACGCCGAAGGTTGTGATGAGACTTCAGTTATTATCGTCCTCGAAGATGAGCCCGAGACAGAACCCGAGCTCAAACAGTTAAAGCCCATCGATCCTTTAGAAGACATCGATAATCTCATGGCCAAGCCTACAGAGGGAAAAGGCAAGGCTGCTGTTTTAGAACCAATTGAAGGAACCGGTGAGAGTTTTGAGCTATGGGAAAGTAGCAGCGCCCAAGATGACGACACAAGTTCATGATACGATTATGGATGGATATGATATGATATGGATATGATACGGAACGAGTATATGGATACGGATGGACACGGATGGATATGGTAATGCAACGGAGCATGGCGTTGTCACAGGCCCAAGCGCTGGAGTACTGTTTTAGTTATTTAATTGATATGATCTGACATCGCACTGTGTCCCACGTAAACGTTAACTAAAACAGTGTGAATATTTTGTCAGCTCCACCAGACTTCCCCTCAACTCATCAACTACATCATGGCTTCCACTGAAAATGAGTCTAGAGGTGCATTCATCGTCTTGGAGGGATTGGATCGAAGTGGAAAAACTACACAGGTGAAGCTGTTGGAGGAGAAGTTTACAAAGCAGGGTAAAAATGTCAAGATCATGAGATTTCCTGGTAAGTTGTTTATCGTTGATCCAATTCATGCTAACATCTCAGACCGCACTACACCCATTGGGCAAATGATTGATGCCTACCTCAAAAGCGATGTAGAGATGGATGATCATGTTATTCATCTCCTCTTTAGCGCAAACCGATGGGAAGCTGTGTAAGTTGACCACATTTATCACTTCGTCGCTAATTTTGTAGCAAACAAATTCAGGCTTTGCTGGCCTCGGGAACAACCATCCTCTGCGACCGCTACTATCACTCAGGGATTGTCTACTCAGCCGCCAAGCAAAACCCCTCTTTGACCCTCCCTTGGGCCAGGGCACCTGAACGCGGTCTCCCCCGGCCAGACCTTGTCCTATTCCTTGACCTGACCGAAGAACAGGCCCAGGCTCGAGGTGGATGGGGTGGAGAAGTCTACGAGCGATCCGGAATGCAAAAACGCGTACGGGAATTGTTCTGGGGGCTTAGCATGGGTGGGAAGGACATTGCGGCGCAGGGACTTGGCCTGGATGAGGGAGAATGGACACAGGAGGAAGAGGATCTTGTGGTTGTTGATGCGGGGGGGAGTGTGGAGGAGGTAGCCGAGGAGGTTTGGAATAAGGTCCAAGGAAGGGTTGAGCAGGTTACTAGGGGTGAAGTTGGAAGAAGTGTGAGAGTTGTGAGGTAGGCGTAAGGGTTGTTGCAAGCAACGTGATAAGCAAAAATAAATCCCCGAAACCTGGATCGAACAAGTGACCTTTCGATGACATATAACAGTTACAGTCGAACGCTCTTCCAGCTGAGCTATTCGGGGAGATCTCTGAGTCAGAGGAACAGCTATGGGGTGTCGGTTTGAACATTGAGGTATATGAGGAGTATTTTGAGCTCAACTCGAATGCTGGTTATGTTTGATGATGATAACATTAGAAGAATAAAAAAGTGTTAGTTGCACAAGTGAGTGCAAATAATTCTAAGGTGTTGTTGAGAATTAATCCTTGCTCTTGTGATGATTTGCTGGCTTAGGGTAGGCATAAGAGATGAGACAATTGGGTTTCTCTACTAACCAGGAAATAAAGTTAAAATGATGATGATGATGACGATGGTGACGATAATTAAAGCAGGTGATAACGTTTATATACTTGTGAGATCGATTAATGGTCTCGTGGCTGTAACTTCTATACATAGTCGGTAGTGTTCACGATTCATATTGACAGGTTGCTCATGATTAGCCACCACGAAGGTACCCTGATCTTTTCTTATACTCAATGTGAAACTGAAGAGGCCCAATCTGAAGGATATCAAAGTTTATCTTATTCTGCCTATGATTGAACATGCTCGTGACGTGTGAATCACGTAGTCATGGCGCGAACGATAGTTTGGTGCCATTGATCTGAGGAAAAGATCTAGTTGTCAGCTACATAGGTACAAATTTTGTCACCACCCCCAACCAATCCAATGGCTATTCCTCCGGTTTCGGAGACCTCCCCGAATAGCTCAGCTGGAAGAGCGTTCGACTGTAATTGTTATATGTCATCGAAAGGTCACTTGTTCGATCCAGGTTTCGGGGATTACTTTTTGTCAAGCTTTCTTTTTTTTGCTAAAAAGGTCAATTATGCAGGCTCATGCAGAATCACATCACCATGATACGAACTATCAATTTACAGCTGCGCAATTACACAAAGTCAAAATTCTTTTGGAGTACATATGTCAATTAGTTAAAGACAACAGTCTTGTGACCATTGAGGAACAACCTCTTCTCAGCATACCACCGCACAGCAGCAGCAAGTGTTTGACTCTCAACATTAGATCCCTCCTCAGACAATTCCTTGGGGTTCATGGCATGGTCCACACGAGCAATTCTCTGCTCAATGATAGGTCCCTCATCCAAATCAGCAGTGACAAAGTGAGCGGTGGCACCAATAATCTTGACGCCTCTCTCGTAAGCCTGATGGTAAGGCTTGGCACCCTTGAATGAAGGCAAGAAACTGTGGTGGATGTTGATGATACGTCCAGACATGGCTTCGCAAAGTGTAGGCGAAAGAACCTGCATGTAACGAGCAAGAACAATAAGCTCAATACCGTGCTTCTTGACAAGCTCGAGAACTTGTCCCTCCTGCTGAGACTTGGTATCCTTTGTAACGGGAAGATGGTGGAATTCGATTCCGTAGCTTTCGGCGAGGGCAGCGTATTCGGGGTGGTTGGATACAATAACAGGAACCTCCATTCGCAATTGACCAGTCTTCATTCGGAAGAGAAGGTCGTTCAGACAGTGACCAATCTTGGAGACCATGATAAGAACGCGGGTCTTTCGGGCAACAGGACGAATCTCGTAGTCCATCTTGTACTCGGCGGCGAGCTTGTCAAAAGCCTCGGTGAGGTGCTCGGTGGTCTCGGTCTCGGTAGGGCCAAAGTGAACTCGCATAAAGAAACGCTCTGAAACGGGATCGGAGAATTGTTGGAGGTCGAGAATGTTGTGCTTGTTATGGGCGAAAATGCCCGTCACGGCAAAGACGATGCCCGACTTGTCGGGACACGACAGGGTGAGGATGTGATCATAAGCCATTGTGGTATGTGTCTGTATATCGAGTACGAGTATATCTGCCGAGAGTATGTAGAGGATGCAAGAATTTGGTCGACCGATTATGACTCCGAGTTAACCCCACTGCGGGCTAACCCTCCACTATCGGAGTTCGGGATGTGGATGCGGTAGGCTTTGGACTGTAAATGTTGCGATTCATTGTTGCGATGACCGTCGCGAATTGTAACTGTTGTATCCGTAGATTTATGATGGAATTGATCGTCATGCAGATCATTTCGGTAGACCATTTCGGTAGACTATCGGTAGACGGTACCCCGTGACAGTCCCCGCAACGGCTTAGCAGGTGATACCCACTGTGAATGATGAAGTCGAGCCACTTGGGGATGCAGTAGGCTGTACCTGCCATACTTGGATGCATTCAAGCAAAACTGACAAAAACATCACTTCATGTCCAGACTCAACTCACTCTTTTACACCAACAATGCATCATGTCCCGAAGCCGACAAGGCTGTTTCAATTGTCGGAAACGCAAAAGAAGATGCGACGAAGAAAAGCCAATTTGTCAAAGATGTCGCAAATCTCGACATGACTGTGTTTACCCCAAGCCAGCTTCAGCTTCCAACCCTCTAAAGTTTATTGTTGCCGCTTCAAACCACTATCTAGTACCGATTAGCGCACAGAATACAAGTTTCTTGAACCTCTCGCCCCAGGAGCTCATCGCTGTGTGTGATCAAGGTCAAAGTGTGGACGTTGGATGGATCCCCAGTCCTCTTTCGCCATTTCTCTTTGATTCGGAGACTCCGGCAATTGAACAATCTCTTGTGCAATATTGTAAGTGTCGATCATCTGTGAGACCTAGCTAATATCCTTAGATGTCGAAGTTATCTCCAGTAGTCGAGTCTACGTGGACACCAGTCGAAATGGATTCCGTGCATCAGTCATTCCTCGAATGTTTTACCAAGGCCCTTTGCTCTCTGCAGTACTAGCCATGAGCGCAGCAGAATGGTCGCAGAATGTCACCGACCGAGACTATCGTGCTTTGTCAATGCAGTACAAAGTCCGGGCTCTCCACGAACTCCAGCAGGCTCTACTCGATCCCCAAGGTAGCGAAGGCAATCTCTTGACCTGCGTTCTTTTGGCATCTCTCGAAATCGCTCATGGTTCGAGTCCAACTTGGCTTAATCATCTCGAAGGCGCCCTTGCTCTCCTAGAAAGCTTTGGGGATAGTGTAGACCCGAAAGTGGCCGAATTTGTGCTGCAGTATTTCCGATTTCGATACATTCTGATGGAAACTACCCAAACAAGTCACCAGGATCGATGCCATCAAGCTATGACTTCACTCAAAGCTGAAGCGACTCTGCCAAATGATCGGAACGTGGTTGATGCACAGATAGGGTGTTCAATGGATCTTGTTGACATCATCAACGATATTTCACTCTCAACGCATAAGGACGAACTTTACAAAGGCCAGACGATTGAACAGCGGATCGAAAGCCTAACTGTTGAGGACAGCACAGACTACCTCTCCAGAAGCGCCGAATCGTTCAGAATTGCAGCTCAGATATACCTCCGTCTTGTCTGTTACAATACACCCATCACCCACCCATCCATTCTTGAACCCCACGAAGCTCTCCTCCAAGTTCTATCTGATATCATTGTCGAAGGACAACCAAGACGATCATTTCCCATGTGGCCACTCTTCCTTGCTGGCTGCGCATGTTCATCCGACCAGCAGCGTAAAGTTGTACTGGACCATTTCGCATTGCTGGATAGCAAGTGGCCGATAAGCAACATCTCTACAGTTTGGAATGCTCTCAAATTAATATGGCATACTAGAGACTTGGTATCCACAACTCACGACTGGAGGGAAGTTATTCACAAATTTGGGTGGAAACTGTCTCTAACATAATCATTTCTATGCTAATGCGTCTTTATGCTGTACTTCCAACTTCCATGACTTGCCAAAGGATCTCTTGGACCGTCCCAAACTGGACACCAGGATTCTTTGGCCCCCTCTTCTGCTCTTGCTCTTGAGTCTTCTACCATCTTCATAATGAACTTACTATCCTGTAATTCGTCGTGGTCGTCCTCCTGGGATAACCATCCCTCCCGTCGTCCATCCCCTGAATTGAGACGATGATCAAGAGGTCGAATATCAGTATCTGTGCTACCCAGTCTCTCAGTTCGTAATCGTACAGGTTGACCTGTCATCATGGCCATTTCAACATCCAAATCTATCATTCCATCTGAAGGTCGATTCACCGGATGAGGACGAGACGGGTGCGCAGATGGATCTGTAGAGGAGCTGATCCATCGAAAGTGCCGTTTGATCATAGAAGCCTGTCGATCATGAGGCCAGGATTGACCACGTTCGCGTCGTCGTCTCCGGACGTGATGCTCAATCAAAAGGTTCAAAGAAGGAAGACAGGCGCAAACGAATCCGATTGTGATTTCGATTTCCCTACAATTGTTAGACATGTCTGACAGTACTGTGATACATACGTTAAAATGGCAATCGGTGTATAGTCCACTGTGATGTCGTTGGAGTTCAAAAAGGTAACCGCTTTGGCTACACGGTATAACGTCAAGGCTGTGGCGATTCCTCCCGCACCCAAAAGCAGCACAATCTTTATCCTTTTGCCTATTGACAAGCTGAGCCTCCAAGTCAATGGTATCGGGGCGACGAGAATGACCAAGTCGGTGACGATCGATAGTGACAAGTCGGAAAAGAAGATCTTTCGTTGGTTGAGGCAGTGTGCGTTCCTCACAGTCGGATCCCAATAGGTTCGAATTGGGTAGCAATTGACGATTCGTAATATTTGGATCGGGAGGTATGCGACTAGAAGAGCCCATATGAATATTCGAATTCCTTTTGCAACTCGAGGTTCGACGGCAAAGACTCGTGCCATGAGGAGGAGGATAGTTGCTTTGGTGAAGAATGACGCAGGAATATAAACAACCGTGCTTGCATAGAACCACTGCAACTGTTAGATCAGCCACACATATGGATAACTCACCTTTAGCCAGTTATAGTATTCCGGTTTCTCAATCTCCCACGCATGGTAACCTGCTCCATAACGAGCCACTATTTGGTTAGCGATGAAGTTGAGCGATGTTGAGGATGCCATACTCATAAGAACGGTAGTGCAATACACAATAACCGATATCTATAAAGTTAGCAAGGAAACACAACGGATGATTGTCGTACAAATGCCGCTATACATGTCCCTGAACTGTCAGCGTCGTTCGTAGATGGCTCGTCAATCAACTGTATACATACAATCTTCCACTCCAATATTCCTATTAACCGTGCGCTTGACATAGACCCTGACAGAGAAAAAGACAGTGGTAAAAAGCACGCAGATCACTGCAATGACGATATTCAACGTCCAGTATACATCTTCAGGGTGTTTGTAATTCGGTGTAACCCCAGCCGGAGCCTTTCGATTCGAATCGGGGCCTGTTGCATTCCACATGGAGAGATGTTGAAGACATTGTAGATGAAGATGGTAGAATTGATCAGGGAGGCGACTTGACTTAACAAGCTTCATTAGCGGGAATGAGTCTTGAATCAACCGTTGACGATCACCGCCACTAGCGGCTGGCGCTGAACTTTATCTCCAAGCGAGGAATTCTTGTGGCTGTAGACACTGTAATGACTCAAGCTGATCCGCCCTGGTGGCGCATGGTCACTCAGAGTGAGCCAGTGACATCTCGACCAAACTGGTAACGGCGATTGACGATTCTTGGCAGTCGAGAGATCAATCTGATTCTGGTATAGTTTAGGGTCCAGCTGGTCGGGTTAACTTTATGACGAGTGTCCATGAGTACAGCTTGTGACAGCGTAGAGCATCGTCCCAAACTCATCAACGCCTTCTAACCATCGATCTGTATCTGCTTGTGCACCGCCGGGCCATAGTTGTTCTAGCTGAAAAGTTCCTTCTGGCCATTCAACCAAATGCAAATTGTATGCCCGTTCCCATTCAATTTGATCTGCTTGCCATAGAATTTTGCTTGATGGTGCGTATAATCCTTTTAATTCGTGGGCCAGATATGTCGGGAGACCGTCTTGAGCGGAGAGTACATTGTCGAGAAAGTACATGGTGTACAGGGTTCGTCGCTTTGCTTCAGCTACGACCCAAGCCTCCCATTTCGGACGGATACCTTGTTGTTCTGCTCGACATACAAGTCCTTGTCGCGCTGCAAGACAGGCGATATCTTGAAGGTTGATAATAGCTTGACGAAGAAACGGCATCGCGGGACTCAGGTGGAAGAACAAAACCATGGAGTAGATTAGATATGCTTGAAACGCACCCAGGAGATCAAAGCTGTTGTATGTCTCGCGTTGCTCATACAGGTTTGTCATTTCTCTCTGCAGAATACTCGTAACAACACTCTCACTTCCAGGTAAAAGGTCTTTGCATATTCGGACCAAGGTGAAGCAGGTTGAGAGAGAGGAGAGTTGCGTGGGGTGTATAAATGGAGGTGTTCGACCTCGGATCACCATTGACGCATATGACTTGAGCATCCGGTATACAAAGTTCATGACATTCGGGTGGTATTCTTTGACCGTTTGTCCCGGAAGAGGGACATATGAGTTGAGCCAGCGATTTTTAATGTCGTCACTGTTGATAGGGCACACGAGATCGAGGTCATGGCGCTCAGGTTCAGCCGGCTCGGAGATCTCTGTGACTGGCGATTCTTGAATCCTGACTGATGTTTCAACCATGACTGGCGTTTCTTCGACCATAGCTACCGCTTCTTCGACCATGGCTACGGTTTCATCGACTTCCATGTCTTCAACTTCCGTAGCTCGGATTGTAGGATACGTGCATGCCAGACCGCGTGAAGCACAGCGCGCACATGTTTCTTTGTGATCACATTTTGCTTTGGCGGTTGAACAAGGATGACAAGACTTTTGCCTGGTATTGGTGTATCGGCCAGGAGGCATTGCGATGGACGATCTTGATCCGTTAGTATCGAGCCGCCGTGTTGATCCGCCTCAGTACCATAAAAATGGCAGCTTTAGGTGTAGACTGGGGGACAGAAATCTCAGGCAGCTCTAGTCTAAAATACAGTGATAACTTACCTAATCTTTATTTACTCCCCTGTACAGTCAAATCTTCCGACACCTATTGGGTCCGCTAGAGTTGTGATGTTGAGGGCGCTATGCCCCGCATGAATTGACCAACACGGCAATTATAACCTTGATCAGATATATTCCAACACGGCAATCTTAACCTCGATCAAATATATAAACTGGCCATTACACATTATGTATTGCACATTGATGTTTATGCTTGGTCATGATCAAAATGGGCCGTCATAATCTACAATATCCCAAAGACTCTACCAATACCATTAAACGGTACAAGGTTCACGGGGTTTATGATCTCGAAACCGTCCATAGTATCGTCAACACATGTCCAATTCTTCATGTTTCCTTCAATTCCCCATCTCAGCCGTTCCCGGTTGTCCTTCCTATGATAGGGCAATTAGGATCATTTGACCGTCCAAGTGCTGATTTACGCGACCCTCTTGAACTTTATCTACATGGATATGTATCGTCGAGAATGATGAACCTGGCTCAGACTGCAGTCGATGGGGAAGAAATCCAGGGCATGCCAGTTTGCGTTGCAGCATCCCACGTTGACGGGCTTGTTTTGACTCTGGCTACCTTTTCCCACAATTACAACTACAGATCAGCAATTCTTTTTGGATACGCGACAGTTGTCAAATCTGATGAAGAAAAGCTATACGCTATGGAACTCATTTCCAACAGCGTGGTGACCGACCGATGGAAACACACTCGTCAACCTCCATTGGCATCAGAAATGCAAAGCACAAACATCCTCAAAGTACGAATTACATCTGCAAGCGCCAAGATCAGCGCCGGTTCAACCACAGACGATAAAAGTGATATGGAGAACAAGGGACTGGTGGATTCAACATGGACGGGAGTGTTGCCTGTGTACCAAACAATTGGAGAGCCAATTCCAGGGCCATATAATGTGGTGGAAGTCCCTGAACATGTTTCCAATTTCTCAAATGACACAAATGAGGAGCGAAAGCAGCGATCGCTAGAGGCAGCTAAAGGCAAAAGGCGTGCAGAGTAGTACAGCCTCGGGGTACAAATGTGCAAGGTACTTATTTACGTAGCAATGCTTTTTTAGTAGCCAATCTATAATTCTCTCAAAAATCATTCTTGATCTCTTTGGTTTTCTTAACTTTGCCATGGCAATATATACCTATTTATCGCGGAAATGCACATTTGTAACTCCTGGGTAATAAAGCCGGAAAAACCTCTCCCGAACCCCACCTCCACATCTTGATCGTGGCCACAGTCCTCCTCCATCATCATACCCCGCGACATCAAAGTCGCAATTAATCGCCATGGTTCTTCAAGATCTCGGCCGTCGCATCAATGCGGCGGTCACAAACCTCACGCGAGAACAAAACCTCGATGAAAAGGTGCATCACACCACGCATCACCCGCAATCATCAGCTAACACCTCTAGGCTTTCGATGGTATGCTCAAGGAGATTTGCGCTGCCCTACTCGAAGCAGACGTCAACGTGCGACTCGTCGGACAACTACGAAAGTCCATCAAAACGACCGTCAACTTTAAAGAACTCCCCCCCGCCGTCAACAAGAAGCGCCTCATCCAGAAAGCCGTCTTTGATGAACTCGTCAAACTTGTCGATCCCCACGCCGAACCGTTCCGACCAAAGAAGGGCAAGAGCAATGTCATTATGTTTGTCGGTCTCCAGGGTGCTGGAAAGACCACAACATGTACAAAGCTCGCGCGACATTACCAGTCAAGAGGCTTCAAGGCTTGTTTGGTCTGTGCGGATACCTTCCGAGCTGGTGCTTTTGATCAGTTGAAGCAGAACGCTACAAAGGCCAAGATCCCATACTATGGTTCCCTCACCGAGACCGATCCCGCGGAGGTTGCCCGTGCTGGTGTTGACCAATTCAAGAAGGAGAGATTCGAGGTCATTATTGTCGATACTTCAGGTCGTCACAGACAAGAATCTGCTCTTTTCCAGGAGATGGTGGATATTCAAGAAGCCATCAAACCGGACGAGACAATCATGGTTCTCGACGCTTCAATTGGTCAACAGGCTGAGTCCCAGGCCAAGGCGTTCAAGGAGGCGGCTGATTTCGGAGCCATCATCATCACCAAGACAGACGGCCACGCCCACGGTGGTGGTGCCATTTCCGCAGTCGCTGCGACACACACTCCAATTGTTTTTATCGGTACTGGTGAACACATGATGGATTTTGAGAAGTTCGCCCCTGAACAGTTTGTGCAAAAGTTGCTCGGAATGGGTGACATGGCAGGATTGATGGAACACGTTCAAAGTCTTAACCTCAACCAAAAAGACACCATCAAGCATATCCAAGAGGGTATCTTTACGGTGCGCGATTTGAGGGATCAACTCTCCAATATCATGAAGATGGGTCCTTTGTCAAAGATGGCGGGCATGATTCCAGGTATGGGTAACATGATGCAGGGTATGGATGATGAAGAGGGTGGTGCCAAACTCAAACGAATGATCTACATCTGCGATTCCATGACCGAAAAGGAACTCGACTCGGACGGAAAGATTCTCATCGACCAACCAACTCGTATGACACGAATCGCCCGTGGTTCAGGAACATCAGTACGAGAGGTTGAAGATCTCCTCACTCAACAACGAATGATGGCCGGTATGGCAAAGAAGATGGGTGGAAACATGAAGAACATGCAGAGGGCACAACAAGCCATGGGAGGCGGCAACAAGGCACAACAACTAGCGGCGATGCAAAAGAGACTACAGAGTATGGGAGGAGCAGGTGGAGCAGGAGGAATGCCCGATATGGGAAGTTTGATGAAGATGCTCGGTGGAGGTGGTGGTATGCCTGGTATGCCCGGGGGTATGGACATGCAAGCCATGATGAAACAGATGGGTATGGGAGGAGGCATGCCTGGTATGGGTGGTATGGGTGGCCCTGGAGCAGGCAGAGGAAGAAGATAATCAGTTTGGCGTGCATGGTCTGGCGTTAGTTCGGTTGCAATAAATTGTATATCTATGCTCTCTTCTGATCATATCGTACAACCGCCTGACACAAAACCTCCGCTCCAATGGCACACTCCTCTGGTGTAGAGTATTCCTCGGGGTTATGACTGACTCCTCCTTTACATGGGATGAAGATCATGGTTGTTGGGCAATGCTTGCTTGTGTACACACTATCGTGACCAGCACCACTGGAGATGTCAATCACGGCGTCTTTTCCAAGAATTGACTCGGCTGAATCTCTGACGGCTTGGATGCAATCGGGGTGGAACTTGGTTGCGCATGACACTGTGTCGGTTCGCCATTCAAGAGAGAGAGGTAGTGCAGGAGTTGATCCAGCTAGGAGTCCATCCACATCTGTTCCACGGGCCAATAGATCAAAGTCACGTCGAAGTTCCTTCTCAAGCGTTTCGACTGTCTCATCGGAGGGTGATCGGATGTCGAGAGTGAAGCTGACATGACCAGGGATTGTGTTGGTGCTTCCAGGTGTGAGGTTCAAAATACCAGTAGAAGCGAGTGCATTATGCTTGGTAGCCGCTCGATGCGAATGAGTGATGAGTCGAGCTGCGAGGAGAAGAGCATCTGCTCGGTCGGCAAAAGGAGTTGAACCAGTATGTGCGTCTACTCATTAGCTGGGTTATACTCGTTGGTCAACATCCATACCTCGTCCAGTGACATCAATAGTGAACCACTTGTATGCCTGCACGCCTTGAACAACACCGATGTTCTTTTGTGCGCGCTCCAAGATTGGTCCCTGTTCAATATGGAGCTCAAAGTGTGCACCGATTGGCATAGCCTTGAAGCTTGCAGGAGTTTCCCCGAGATACCCAATTCTTTCCAACTCAGACTTGACTGTTGCATTTCCAGAGACTTCCTTCAGATTGTGAGCCCGGTCGAGCTTAATTGAACCGGCCCAAACGCCAGAAGCCATCATGCTTATGGGGAATCGAGCACCTTCCTCACTAAAGAGTCAGATCTGTCATTCTTGGATGGATCACTTACTTTGTCCAGTTTACCACACCGACGGGATACTCAGTTTCGACGTCGTGCTCTTGAAGGATCTTGAGCATCTCGATTCCTGCTTGAATGCCCAAGATTCCATCGTATCTCCCACCTGAAGGTTGAGTGTCCAGATGACTTCCTGCAAGCGTTGGAGGACCGTCCTTTCGACCTGGACGAATTGCAAAGATGTTTCCCATGGCGTCGATTGTAACCTTACAGCCCAAAGACTTTGTAGTTTCAACAAACCAATCTCTGACTGATTTGTCAGAATCCGATAACGTCAGACGCGACATTCCCGTGTCTGTTGGTTTACTATTCTGTTAGACTTGTCGATAAATTGGAGGTAACTTACTCTCCCCATTTGAGTCCAGTTCCCCAAGCACATGTATGATGTAGGGTATCCATCATGCGCGATTGATCGACTTTAAGCTTTTTCAGGTCAGTTGCCGACATGTCTCGAGTTGAGATGTGCCTTTGGAGTGGTAGAGCACGTCTAGGCACGATTGGCCTCAGAGTGTGTCGAAGCATGGCGCGTGACATTTGGATGTGTGGTGAAGAGAAAGTCGAGTTATGCTGTAGATGGGGGAGCCTGGAGGAGAGTCGAGTTTTGATGTGATCAATGTTCGCAGAGGGTGTTTGTCTGAAGTGATGTCAACGCCTTCTTACGACGAGCCCCGCTTCTTGAACAGGCAATGCGAAGGCATCTCGAACCCCGCGTTGATCAATTGAGATTGAGGAGCCGATAAGACTCTCCATTTCTGGGCGTCTAATTTCCTGGTCAATTAGACGTGTTGCTTTGTAGACGAGATTTTGGTGGTTGACTGGATGCGCCTGCCGCTTGCAGTGTATGGCAGTCACGATCCAGCAGTTATTACAAACCCTGAAGTCTACATCTACCTTT
Organism: Fusarium heterosporum; assembly: GCA_013396295.1. Taxonomy (NCBI): domain Eukaryota; kingdom Fungi; phylum Ascomycota; class Sordariomycetes; order Hypocreales; family Nectriaceae; genus Fusarium; species Fusarium heterosporum. The sequence continues at coordinate 48,937 of JAAGWQ010000095.1, read as the reverse complement.
GCAACTCTCTTCTCTCATCATCTCGTAGGTAGATAGCGACACCATGTCATTACCTGACTTAAAACCAGTTTCATCCCGTTTCGTGCAACTTCATCACAACCATCAACCACCGGCCTCGAGAACGGCCGCCTGACCTGCATCTCTTGATGAGAATGCATCAGCAAGCGCCTTGTCGATCTCTGAAACAACATTCTGCAGCAATGCCTCAGCTGATAGATTCGTATGCTGTGATTGGCGCAAGTCGTGAAAAGAAGACATGGGTGAACCAACAGCAGTATTGACCTTACACTTCAAATAGGGAATACCCCGCAAGGTATGTCAAGACCAACACAATTCCTTCAATTCCATCACCAAAACACTGAAAAATACAAGATGACAGCTATTTACGCTGATATGCCAATCCCCTCAACCGAGGTCGGTACTCCTACGTCGGGGTCCGATCTTACGACACCAACTGCCAACAGGCTGCGCACTCCGTCCGTCTCTGTGACTCCTCCATCTTTCCGGTTTAGGTCCGAGCCTCAAGGACTTACAGCCGGTATTGGGAACATCCGTCTCTCGGAATCAAATGGTAAGTTGACCTCTCAGCTTGAACAGTGACTTATGCTATCCAGGACATCTATCGCCATCCCCAGAACCTCGTTCCCGAACTGGTACACCTCGAGCTAGACGTCAATCAGGCGGTGTTGAGCGTCACAACGTCGCAGATGAAGAACTCCCTGAAGATGCCTTTCACTCTCCAGAGTTCCAACAGGCCTTTCGGAATGCCAAACAGCTCATGTCAAACATCAAGACCGTCTTGGGAAGCTCTAATATCCACAACGAATCGGAATCAACTATGCGTAAATTGCACCAGGAAGCCGGACGACTAGCTGTCTTTCAATACCCAGCGACTCGTACTGTAGGATTCGTTGGCGACTCTGGAGTTGGTGAGTAGTGTCCTCTCAGGTTTGCTTCCACTAACATCTCAGGAAAAAGCAGTTTGCTGAATTCGCTTCTCGACATTAAAAGCCTGGCAAGAACAGTGAGTTGCTGATTTGAATCCCACTGACATGACAAGCACTCACAAAAATAGAGCAACAATGGCGAAGCTTGTACATGCGTCGTAACGGAGTACCACTATCACGATCGCGAGACTTTGGACCTCCACGTCAATCTCTTTTCGGTAGAAGAACTTCGAGATCAACTCGCCAAGTTGCTTCAAGCTTATCGTAACTTTGAACTCCTTCATGAGGCTGAAACTCCGGGCGAGAGGCAAGAGATGGAGGACAACGCAAAGGTAGCCAGAGATACGTTTAGGGCCATGTTTCGTGGTCGCATGAACGAAGCCTTTCTGGTGACAAGTTCCTACGACGAGGTCCTCTCTCAGCTTACACAGTGGGCTTCTGAAGCAATGCCATCGCCTTTGAGCACTAGATACATCGGGCTCTCGCCACGGGCTTGTTCGGATACCTTGATGAGACTCTCATCGGAACCAGCATCTCGGGAGTCCCCCGCTATCTGGCCTTATATCAGAAGCCTCAGGTAAGGTGTCAGATCAAAGCTAGTAACATAATAACATAAATAGGGTCTTCTTGAACGCCCATATCCTCAGCAGAGGGTTGATACTCGTTGATCTTCCTGGTCTTCGTGATCTCAACACCGCTCGAAGAAACATTACGGAACGCTATCTAATTGAATGCAATGAGATACTTGCTATTTGCAACATTGGGCGCGCTGCCACCGATGAAGGGATACAGGAAGTGTTTGAACTGGCTTCTCGTGCACGCTTGTCAAACGTGGGAATAGTTTGCACCCGCTCTGATGTGAGTCAGCCGCTTCCAACAAACTTGTCTAACTTGATAGGATATCGACCCCGAAGAAGCGATGCGAGATTGGCCAGGCCAACGACAGAGGCGCATTAAACAGATCCTAGACGAAATTGAAAGTGCCACAGCTGAGTTTAACGAACTAGAGGAGGACATCCGAGATTACCGGGAAGGCGATTTATCGGACGAAGAGTGGCAGGAAATGAGAAGCTGTATCGACAAACAAAGACAAGCAAGGTATGTGCCGAGCTCACATGTTGTAACTGCTGACAATATAGTTCTCGCAAAAATGATCTCAAATTTGAGTAAGTGCCAACCAATAAACATGACGAAGCTGACCAGTCAGGCTGAAAAGCTTCCTTGTCAATACCCGCAACGACATCATCACTGGACAACTCAAGAACAATTACGCCGGTCGTGTAACAGACTCCCGTGTGTTTTGCGTAAGCAACACAATGTATTGGCAGAACAGATCAACAAACAAGACTGAAGCCAAACGACATCTCGAATTGAGTGGAATATTAAATGTCCGAAAGCACTGCATCTCGATTGTAGCAGAAAGCCAACGCAGGATTGCTACACAATACATGAAAGACCAAATTCCTGCATTGCTTGCTGATATCGAGCTCTGGGTTCAATCAGGCGCACGTACAGCTAGTGAAGAACGTCGCGCGGCACTGTGCCAAAGTCTAGATGACATTGAGTGCCAGCTGAGGAGGGTACGAGAACTTGACAACGAAGAGCGCGACTGACTTGAGTAGGACTTCAATTCCCCTAGCTTCAACCGCATAACGAGATTGTACAAGAACGACTTTACAGAACATGTATACAACAGTAGGTGCCTCGACTGTATGCAACATCATATACTCACAATCGCAGATCGCAATATCACTTCATGGAGTCGAGCGGCTTTGACTGCCAGTCAAGAGTGGGCCGGTGTAAGTCTCCCCCAAACAAACATGACCAGTACTAACAGATTAGTGGCATCATGGTAAGTCCCTGTTCAATTATAAGCCTCTCACTAATGGATAGGCACCTATGCATCGTTTTGTCGCAACTATGGCAACCATCATACAGCCGCAGTTGGGGGGCGTCATTGGAATGAGGAGGCCATGGATGAGATGGTTCAGGACCTTGAAAGCCCATGGGAAGAGTTGTGCTCTGCCCTTCAGCAACGACAATCCGACATGTTGAGCGATTCTGATACCATAACCGATACGGCGATCGAACAACTGGGTAGGTGCTGTTACATTATACAAGGTCGATCTAACAATGAGTAGAACATGTTGATGCGACTGCTTCCTTGGCTCAAGCTCTTGAAAGTCGACAACGGCTGTTTCTGGCCACTATTGAGAATGCTGGTGAAAATTTTGACGATGAACTCAGGTGAGTGACGAATGAGGCATTCTAGACACCGCTAATGATCAGGGTCCTCCGAATTGACGCCCTCTCTGGTCTCAGAAGCTCGCAATTTGGAAGAGCCATGGAACCGTTCTACGCCAGGTGTATTGACGAGAGCGGTATGTTGAACCAGCGTTGACAGGCATAGCTGACGATTACAGGCGGTGGTAGCCACGCTCGTAGAAAAGCCATCATCCGAGAAGCTATGCAAGACGAGAGTATCTTCACACGACTGATGAGAGATGTCAAGGCCAGCTTCGTAGCCAAGTCTGAGGCTACACAAACCAAGGTACAAGAAGCAACTGCAGATTTCCTGCGTGTGGTGGAGGATAGTTTTGATCTTGTACGGAGCGAGAACGTGGCAAGGGAAAGTGAACAGGATCCTGAGTTTCGATTGAGAGTTGATGAGGTGGTCAGAACTGGGAGACAAACCATGCAGCGGGTTCATGGAGTTATTTGAGGTCATCAATGATCAACTACGTGACTGTACGTTATTAACTACTCAATGCAACGGACCTTAAATTGGAAAATGCATGATTGATTGTGTCAACATCCCTAAAAGTACTTTTGAGTCTGCGCAAAGTGCATGCCTGCAGCAAAGTGGAAAAGCTTGGCCGCAACGACTGTACGTTCCCGCTTTGAGTACTCAACCAGACGCTCGTACAGCTCAGCCAAAGGAATGATCTCTCGTTGAATGTGCTCCCCATCGTCCAGTCGCTGCTCCGGCTCCTCCTCATTCTCACCCAGTTGAACTTCAACCATGGCCATCTGCATGTTGGCGTTTGTCATTCCAGGATCAGCGGCTTGAGGAGGGCTGACGCTCAAAACCTTGCAGTCATACCCAGTTTCCTCCTTAAACTCTCGCACAGCAGCTTCTTCGGCTGTCTCGTCGGCATCAATAAGTCCAGCGGGCCATTCGACGGTGTAGGCGTCCAGAGGAGGGCGGTACTGAATGACGAGAAGGGTAGACGCGGGCTTCGAAGGGTGGAGGAGAACATTTCCCATGGCGACGGCATCAACGCCTGATTTTCCTCTTGTCTTTCGCGTGGCCACCTCCCATGTTCGCGCCTTGCCGACTTGGTCGACGTATTCGATCTTCTTGAGCGTCACCCACTTGGATTCCTCAATGGGGAGGTCCGAGGTCCTGGTGATGACGGGTTCCTGTGTTTTCTGAGACATGCTGAATTGTCGGAGAAAAGGGCGACAGCGAGGGAAGCGTTGGCGTGCGATGCGGTACATTGTGTGATGATGCTGGAGCGGGGTGCCTCTGCATGAGTATAGTGTACAGTGTGCACACTGTATTGCGTCATCGATATGGCAGGATTTCTCGCGACAATGTTTTGGTGTTTTGGTGTTTTGGTGTTTTGGTGTTTTCATGATCAGAAATGGGTGTCTATTGTATAACTCGTGGTATTTGGATGTTCCGAAATGTCACAATTGCATTTTAGGTTGAACGTTTGATGGAACAGCAAACTCTCTAGGGTATTCTCGCGGTCCTCACTCTGTTTTCGGACTCTAAACTCGAGCTCGTGTTCCGCCCGTCGGAGTTTGCGGAGAGTTGATGGATGTGGTAGTCTACCAGAGCTTATGGGAAGTTGTTATTTGATTGTCCAAAGCTTGTAGGAGCCGAGATGGTGTCAAGATCTGACGTTAAGCTGGGTGGTAGTCAAGATTTGGTGCAGAATGGAAGTTTAGGATAAGTTACTCAGCCTTTCACCGTCTGGTCAAGTCATCTTGTCTCAAGGATATCAAGATCTATGAGGTATCCTACCTTTTCAGACAAATAAACTGTCGGCTTCTACACCCACCGTGACAAGATGCTTGGGGTTTGCAACCTGTTTGATAATGACTGATCAAAGTGATCACACCAATTGCTATGACCACTGACGATTGCGAATAGCACTCGGGATGGAAGCATCCGCATGTCTGTTGCTTCCATTCAGATAGATATGGTTGTTTTGGGCAAGCACTGGGCGATGGTTGCCACCTGCCAGTTGCCGTCAAACCAACCCCACCACAATCTTCCGCAATCATCACTCCATCACGCGTCTTTACAACAACAACAACCACGACATATTCGAATTACTTGACAGGATGAGGACCGATTTGTGTATAAATAGGGGCATCCTTCCCCAACTATCGCTCACTTCATCCCATCATCACTCTATACCCCCAACTGGAAACCCTCATTAAGAGGCTCCTTGCTCATTTATATACGGTAAGTAAGAGAGATTCGAGCCAGGCCATCGCTAATAGTCACAGCAAATACATGACGCAGCCAACGTCGGAATAGTGAGTGATGAGCTCCCTTTTTGATTTTATCCTGACAGATTCCAGTTATATAGGAAACGTTCCCGCAACTCCCAGAAGCGCAAATGAGGTCATGAATGACGAATCGGGAAGGAACGACATCCACAGACGTTCTGAGTCGACGTTCAGTTACAACAATCTGCACCCCAGCTCTGACTTATATAGACCGAAGCCGCTGTTATTGGTCGTTCCCTTACAAGTCCTCCATCGAAGAGGACAAACGCTGGAAGTTCGACGACTTTCGCCGTCTGCAACTTCCCATATGGGAGTATGACCCCGCCGAACAAGCTTTCATGAGAACAGGAAGCGTTGAGTATGTCATCTTCCGAGGTAGACGAATAAGCTGGCATTGAATTCATGTCCAGGTGCTTGCAGGAGATGTTCAAAGTTCACATCCAGAACAACGCCAGGTACATGCATGAACAGGGAACCTTCAAGGCAAGCAGTGGCCGATCCGAAGCACCGCCCATAAGAAGACCTGGAAGGTCTCAGTGAGGACAAGCCGTTCCGATTCCTTATTATCGGGCCGTTCGAAATCGGCACCGTCCCGTGGTTCGACTTCCGTCGTCTCATCTCAGATCTCCAGGCCAAGTTCGACCTGGATCATAATGATCATAGCGTCCTTCCAGAGGATCCTAGCCTCAACAGCCTTGAGGCCATTTACGAGAAGGAGTGGAGGTCCGAGGATCTCCCCTTCCCTACCCGCGCTGTTGAAATGACAGGCGCCACTGGATTCCGCCGCGCCTGAATCTGTCGCCATTACCGAAATGTGGACTCGCCTAAAAGAAGACCGAGGAGGACCAGAAAGTCAATCTGACATCCGATACAAAGCCTAAAAGGAACAAAGCCAAAGCGGCCCAAGCTAGGGATACCTTAAGTTATCCTTTTCTATACATAGAATTGGCTCAAACTTTTCTCAAGCTTTATATTGACGTTAAAACTCATTCCGACAATGCCGGCCAATGGAAAAGTTTGGACTGTCTCGATCGAGTAATAAGGAGGCGCATCCACTGGCCATGCAACATCAAGTATTAGCTGAAGATATTCACAGTTCACAACAAGTCAATATAAATGAAAGCAAATGTGATGAATTGGTAGCAAGGTTCTCGTTACCGCTCATTGTCCCATTCCGTCACCCCGTTGCTCGCGGCTCCTCCCGTTCGTTTCTTTGTTGGTAAAGTCTTGTCGTCGGTGCGCTGGGCATCAGCTAAAAATGTTAGTGCAACTCAGAAACACAGCACGGATATACGAACAGTTGGTAGTAACACCAGCGCCAAAAAAAGGGTGTGGCGTACAAGATGTGAGAATCAGCACTGAATATGGTGATGCGGTTTCATCGGCGTGTATGACATGGCCGCTACTGGAGAGGTTGGGCAAAAAATTTGTATGTTGAAAAGAAATGAATTGAGAACGAGTATGATACCCTGGGACCAAGAGCATGTGGGGACTGGCTCACAGGCAGGGCATGCAGTGGCAGAACCGCTCGTCTTCTAAAGCCATCATTGCCTTGCACTGTCGAGGATCAAAACACCATGCGACACATCACGACATCATGGTTTAGAGGTGTGACCAAGTTCCACGACATGGTGATAAACACGCTGTATCATTCAGCGAATATTGACAAACAGAAAATCAGTTGGCATAGGAAGGCTGCGTTGTTGAGCCTAAATTAATTGGTTACTGGATCAAGATTTGTACGAGATCTTCCATGTCTGCTAACTGAACGGACTAACTACAAAGATGTCAGAACTAAGGCCTACAGTTGGTCACCTTCATCTAAACTACCGCCATAGCACCTCAATCCCATCCTTATGGAAACTGGGATGATGACTCCATTCTGTGACAGTACTCCTTCAGATCGATGTTTGGATCACCGTACAGTGTAGCAGTACGGCCCAGATGGCGCAGCTCACTGAAAACCCCCCGAAACAAAGTGTCATCGAAATGTGCCGATCCTTCGGCCGTGGACTCAGCTATCTGTCCTTCTCTGAAAACCCAATCGTTGATCGCAAGATCCCCAAAAATCAAAAGGCTTGACCTCTGTCTCGTCAACGCAACATTGAGGCTTCGCTCGTTGGCCACAAACGATGGACCTGTACATCGGTCCACACAAAGCGATACCAGAACAATCTGAGCCTCCCTTCCATGAAACCTATCGAATGTTGAGCACTCAATCTTCTCAAGATCGTTATCCCCTAAGAAGCGCTTTCGGAGTGCGCCACGATTTGCAATGTATGGCGTGAGAACAACAAAGTCGGTGGGCTCCAGTGACAAATCTTTGATCATCTTGGCGACAAGTTTGGCTATGCAGTCTACCTGGCGGGGATTGAATCGTGTGGCCTTCTGGGGAAAGTTGCAGCATGGACAATTGGCGCAGTGGAAGAGTACCGGTTGAATACGACCGTCGACAGAAGGTCGAATTCTGTACTCCCTCTTCATGTATTCCTCAACTTGGACAGCGATAGGAAAGTTGCTCAAGTTGCATAGCGGACTGTACTTGAACTGGGGCTTCATGTGTACGTAGACAGCGTTGACTGCCATGTCGAATAGCCCTTCAGCCATTCGATGCTGGATGTGGAGGTGGAACACTGGCCAGCCCAGGTGAATGAAGCAAGTCAACCACGAGATCCTGGCAAACTTTGCGAATCGGTTAGTCGGAAAACCGTCCTCTGCGCGGTCGTATGTTTCATGCTTGTCTCGACTGTCGTGAAGCATCTCGATCTCGGTCGGCAGTACAGGTTGAAGCTGTTTGGGATCGCCAATCGCAATCATTGGCCTGGGCGTGTTTCCAAAGATCATCAAGCCGTCGCTCATGAACATCGTGGCTGCTTCATCAAAGATGACAGCCCGCGCTCTTCCAAAGTTGTATGCCTCATAAATCCCGGTCTTCGAAGCTGCTGGAGTCGTGGCTACAATGCTGGCACACTCGAGGACCATTTCCATAAGCTTGGACAAATTTGCCCGTTGTGTCGATTTCTGGTTCCTCTTCAAAGTGCTCTGTCCTTGAGCGACCTCAACAAGTTTTCTAAATGTAGAAACATCAGAAAAGTCGCAAGATATATCGGGGTGCGCGGGGTTGAGCTTCTGGTAAAGATCCCATAGTTGTTGATTATCGGCAGGAGTGATCGGCGGTACACCCTTGGCGCCCAAAGCTCGTAGCGTCCACCAACACAAAGACAGTTCGAACCGCCAATGAGTCGGGTTCCAAACTGTGTCTTCCTCAAACTCAACCCCGGTCAAGGCGTCTAAACAGTTGTCGACTTCTTGCCTCAGACTGTAGCCCCGTACAGGCATCAAGTTTTTGATCTGGAAACCGCTGTTGGCTAGTTTGTCTATGACTTCTCTGGCTACCGTGTCGATGCGATTGAGGATGTTGGTCGTGGCAGCGTTGGAACCTCCACTGACATAGACATGTTTGATTGAGTCATTGAAACACATAAGGATCGCGAGAATTGCGGCAAGGTTAGATTTTCCTGTTCCAGGGGGACCAGATACAAAACCGAAGCCAAAGTGTAGTTTACTGAAGTACTGGCGGACTCTCCGGCGGTCATCTGCAAAGACACGTTCAATGCAACTCCGCTGAACCTCAAGGGGAACACCCTGGAAAAGATCAAGAGGTGGAAACTCAAGATAGATACTCGCTTGAAGAGAGTTCCAAAGACCTTGACCAACCAGCAACAAGTTGAAAGCTTGCTTCCGACGGGATAGATCTCCCTCTGCTGTGGACTGGACGGCCCCCAAAAGGTTGACAGCGTCTACGCGCTTCTTCTCGCCGTTCAGATCATGAGAGAGTTGAAGTTGGATCGAGTCTCGTCCCAGCTCGTCTTCAATGCCTGGGTATCCGGAGTGTTGTATGGGGCAAAAGGTGTGACCTTCTTTCCGGGGTTGAGGTTTGATAAGGCCAAGTGGGATTCGATCTGTAACGTCGACGCCTTTTAGATAGCCCGTAGTACCGTAAGACAAATGTACTGCGTCCCAAGTGACAGTACGATAGCGTGTCGATTCTCGTGCTGCGAACTTCACCTTCAGCTTGTTGTAATCTCCTCTGAGGCAGCGGGTAACGGCGCGCCAGTGTCTTCCTTTCTGTTCATTGTTAGATGGCACCAGTGGGGACAAATTAAAAGCGACTCACGTAGATAGTGCGAGGTTCTAGTAAACAAACATAATGAAACTTGTCTTTGGCGAGCTGCTCGTCGACCTTCTAGATCAAGGCGGGCACACAAGTTCTACCGATGAACTGCAGCGCCTGGTCGTAATCCCAGACGTCTTGAACATGCACCTGAGTCAAGGCGGTGTCTCTCTGGTTGCTGTCCCTGAAACGAACCGTTGGCGGGAAAGGCGGACCTCGATTGTCAGGTACCTGTTTGTCGTAACGCTCCTTGTCCCACGTTTGACTGTATCGTGGGTGTTAGGTCAATCTAGAGGCCAGAGCTCAGTACTCACAAATCACCATAACCATAGTCTGTCAGTCCGACGCAGGTCATAAGTTTCTGAGTGATACCAATGATCTCAGCTGCGGTAGCTCTGACAAGGAGTGCCAGATTCTTCAGTCGCAGGATTTCGGACAAAGTGGCGATGCCTTCGATCGGTGATCCTTCGTTTACCCAGCTGTGGACGACTTCGTTTGCGGCGTGAAAGGGCAAACCAAATCCAATAACGTTGGTCTCATGGCCGTTGGCAATGTTGATATGCAGTATTAGGAAATCGCTAGGGTCTTCTTCAAGGCTGCTGGCAAGCTCTTCCCAATCCGATGTCAATTTGCTGTGCTCGAGGGTAACACCATCTGGAGGTAGCTCAATAGTGACGTTGAAATTCTTGGACTCGATAAGGGAAGAATCTGGGTCGTAGAAGGAGAAGGTGCTGCGATCAGGGTCTCGAGGGAAAGAGAAGTGAATGCCTCCTCTTACCACCCTGATGTGTAGATCTTTCGAAGAAGGTATGCATCTCCATTTGTTCGTAGTGTCGGGTATCAGGAAGGTGCAGCCGAATTGTCCAGGTATTAACGAGCCTTTGCTCACGGGAGCAGCGCTAGTCATACTGACGGCGGCGAGAGATAATAAAAGAGTAGCCAGTTGTAAAGCGGTTGTGAGAAAAAGAAATGGTGCTTGGAGAAGAATGAGTATGTTCGAGAAGCGAGGCGAAGAATTAGGCAGCAGTCAGATTTGTTGATGCGGAGGGGTTTGACCGCACGGAGCTCGGCAACATACAGCGGTGAAATGACTGAACAGAGAACAGAGAACTCCTGATAGGATCCGAATGAGAAGTTCAGCAGTCGGAACTTCAAAATGTCAAGTGGCACCGTAATCAAGATCTTGACGATGATTTGTTCGCAGGCAAACGGCTGATTGCAGTAGTGCTTACGGTCATATAGAGGAGAGATCAACAAGTAGCAGTTGGTCGAATACACGATAAAATTCACTGAGATAGGGGCGCGGACTGTCCAATGACAGCAATTTCGAGCCATGGCTCAGTAACCTCAATGACTAAATACGGTCTATAGCCATGGTAGCTTTTGTCGAGCACCTCTATGAGTAGGCCCATTTGATTCCATTCTACAACCTTCGATAAGCTCTTTGAACCTATCCGAGATACCGCGGCGAGTATCAGACTGAAATAATTCTGGCTTCCTTCCTGCCACTGTAGCCCAGCTTTGAAAGCTGGTTCATGCGGAGTTTCAACTCCCCGTCGATCTGAAAGGATCAGTCGAAGGCCCATAAGGCCACACGTACTCTCCCGGCTTGGCAAATGTCTTCCAAGCAGCTGCCAGATCTTCTGTCTGAGGGTCGGATGGAAGTGAGCTGTGGTCGGTCTTTTGAAGGCGCCTGATCTCTGGTTTGGACGCGATATTTCTGGAGTACGTCTCGGTCCATGGGAGAGGTGCTGACCTGACAAAGGTTCTATCCTCACCAAAAAACTCAAAGGTGCTCATGTAGAGATAGAGGTATTGGAACCAGGGTACCTTGGTTTCCCAGGCAGGCTTGTTCCCGCGGTCCCAAACCAACAGGCGCACGAGGGCAGAGGGGTCCCTCATCTTCATGGGAAACGTTTCGCAATCTTCGAGAAAATGTCCACGAGCCTTGCACAACGGGCAGCCTGGGATGGTACCACTAGTTGCTTTCAAACATTGGTCCAGGGTGTGGGAGGTAGACGAACAGTTCGTGCATTGAATCTTGTAAGTATTGGATGCCTTTCGGCGTTTTACCATTGAAGAGCCGCTCGGTGATTGCAGCATTTTGGCTTGGGGCTCGACATTCCTCGGCTTTCCTGTTGTTGGGCGTTCCAACTGATTTTCAGGCTCGGTGCTTGGAAACAGCTCGGGTTCGGTTTCAGCAAGGCTGCTGGCGAGCAAGTCATCGTTGGCTTGTCTTTTCCGGCCGCTTTGTCGGACGTTGACTTTCAAACGCTGCCGTTTGTTAGCAGTTACTTAACTGTTGTCGTAGATCCTTACACTTGACTCCTGTAGCTGGCCTTCATCTCGGGGAAGCTGGTCGTCTCGTTCCACGGTGGACTGAGTAGCCTCATCAAATGATATCCGGCGTTTTGGCTGGTAGGAATCTTTCCCCATCGTGTTTGTTTGTTGATGATTGCAAAATCTGGGTTGTAAAGCAGAGAATTAGCAAAAGGTGTTGCGGAGTGTGATGAGCTGTCGGCACTGCCAGAGACAACGCATTGTCGGGAACATTATGCGACCCGAAGCTCTGCCGAAGAACAAGATGTAATTGTTTGACTTACAATCCCATGGGGCGTGTCTCTGATTTGTAATTGTTTGTCCATGAACAAACGGATCAAATGCTTCATCAAGGGTGTCCTGAGCAGGGTACCACCTTTGTCAAGCGGCCCTTTGTTTAGAAGGTGATTGTAGCAACTGATTGGGGTAATTTCCATGGCATAGTCTGTTCAATGGCCAGTACAGTATTGTATTATCTACTAGAGAAAACTGGAGATGAACGGTCGATTACTTTCTCTAATATCAGGAGTCATTACACTGAGCATTCATGGGATTGATCAAGTCTGGAGGAACAAACGGTCAGGTGGTAGTAGTGTCTGTGAAGCTAGGTAGCTGCGGTGAGATTGCTGGTAAAACTCACTGGGCAATCTTTCGTCTCCATTTTGGCATTCTTGTCTACAATATCTATGATCTCTTTCACGTCGTTGATCATCAATAATTCATTTATCACCGGTGAACCAGTTATGTTATCCGGCTATCCACCAGACCGTCCATCTTCGACATGGTATACATGGCTCAAGGACCCGTCTGAGCCTCCAATTGATCCCTCAGCCACCTGATCTATTCTTCCAGTTCAGAAATCCGCTCCTGGTTTTTGGGGCATATCCCTCGGGACCATCCTCAAAGTAAAGTGCGTCTTCGTCAAGACAATCGTTACGAGCAGCGGCTATCAAGTCGCTTAACCGGCCATCCTCAGGAGACAAAACTATCCTTATGAGTTGCATGTCAGGGCCGTTATTGAACTTGGAAAAGCGATCAGCTTCATCTAGCCGAACAGCTATTGACCACGTTGGCTGGCTCTTTGGTATATCAGCACGGATTCAATGCAGTTGAAGCTGAAGGAACTGGTACTGATACTGTCACGTCAGCAGAGAGTCTCAAGGCCAACACAATCTATGTTATGCATCGTATCGGAGATCTCTACCGCAACGTCCAAGACAGTATTGATGATATCAGCCGTCGTACCAACTTTCTTGAAGATCTTGACTTGGTTGAAGGTCAAGTGGTCGAGATTGGTGAAACGATGGAGACTTGCACTGAGGAGTTGCAAAAGTTGCCTTCTGATTTTAAGTGGAATGAAACTCTGACAGAAATGGAGGGGCTGATCCAAGACCTCAAACAGGACTTGGAAGACAAGAAGGAGGCACTGAAATTTTGGACTCTTGTTCAAGAAATCCAAAACATCGTTATTGAAGAGACCAACGATGGCATCTGGGCCTTGTGATTAAACTCTCCAAGGCCCATCGAGAGTTGGTAGTCGAGCACGAACTAGCTATTCTTAATATATTGTGTCTTTAATGACTCCCTATTAATGCAGAGAAAATTGGTGAATTAACGTGTATTGTAAATGTAACCTGCTACTTGTGACCGATTTTTAAGTGACAGACCTGCCTGGCACTGCCTGGCACTGCAAATGGCCGCCAAAGATTAGGCCGAGGTGAAACGCGGTGTACGTTAAGAATTTTTCTTGGAGCGCGAGATCAAAAGAAACCTCCACAAATCATCATCATATTGAATCACGGCAAAACAAGTTTTTTAACAACAACAACAACAACAACAACAACAACAACAACAACAACAACAAAATACCGTGATCAAACATGGTTCGTGGCCGAAACGACCGAAATATCCGCCAGGGCAACAGCCGCGGTTATGGTAACAACTCTCCACAGCCTTCTGTCCTCACCACCATTCATCACTTGAGGACCGAGGGTTACGATGTTTCCGACCTCATGCGACAGCACGAAGAGAAACACCGCTCTTTCAACACCATCATTGATGGCTTGAGAAACGAGGGTTACGATGTTACTGACCTCGTACAGCAGCACAACGCGAAACACCCCTGTTGTGGTGTTGTCTCTGGCCCTTGTGGTCATGATGGCAGCCCTTCGGGTGGTGGTCCTGCATTAGGTCAGCTTGAAGTCGGTGGTAGTTTTGCCCCTGACTCCGGTCAGACTCGCAATACTGCTACTGATATTCCTGGCATTGATCAGGCCAATACCGGTGGTGTTGTCCCTGGCTTCGGTCAGACTGGCAACACTGCTGAACCTGGTGAGCGGCTTCCTGTGCGTCAAACTCCCTCGTTCGGTTCTGGCAAGGGAGGCATTACTGCCCACCATCGCCAGGACAACAAAGGACATAGAGGAAACAAGCACTACGGAGGTGTCAGCAATCCTAAACCAAAGGCTTCGGCTCTGTCCAAGCATATCCAGGATTACCAGGGTTTCCTGGAGTCCCAAGTGGCTCCCACAATGGCACCGGAATCGGCTCCGTGGGGGATCACATGGGCTACTGGTGCCCGAATGGTCGAGTACGTCGATGAACGCGGCCAAACGGCAACTGACATCGTCAACACCAGTGTTTATGGTGGTGATCAGTCCCGTTTCGCCTGCAAGGCCGACGGAAATGTGATCATGGGAAAGGCCAGATTGCCGATCGATGCCTCTGAGCTCGCTCAAGATGTGTTGAAGTCCACTCCGTGTTCCGAATACATCATAACGATTCAGCCTGTACAGCCAGAGCGCCTCGAGTCGATCAAGAGCAAGGCCACGATGACGAGGACCGTTACCCACGACAGAAGTGGGCCGGACGGAAAGCCTCTCTTCACCCCTGGGTATGTGCCCGTCAAGAGGATCGACAAGTGTGCCAGTTGTGGTAGCACAACTCATCTCTTGGCGACCTGCCTCAGAGCTGTCAGGGGTTTCATCGCCGGATGTCCCATCTGCAATTCTCAGACACACAGTGTCGACGATTGCAGGGGCTTCAAGGAGATGTCTCTAGCCGAGAAGGTCCAGTTGCTTGTTACCAAACGAGGTAACATGCCAGCAATCTGGAGCAAGGCAAAGTGGTATATGTTGCTGCATGAGTATTGTGGCACTGCCGAGTTTAAGGACGCGGAAGATATCACTGCCTTTCCGTGGTCAACGGCCTTTACAAAGAGGTTCGTTTCCAAGGATGGTGGCAAGTCCCTTGCAGAGGGGCAAAAGAAGTTCGATGCCGGCGAGCAGACGAATGGCACGATGGAAGTCGATCCAGCCACGTCTAGCTACGAGGCTATCTTCGAACTGTACTGGAAGAAGAACCATATTTGGCCCCCCAATCTGGGTCATCTGGACGCGGCGATAGCTGCAGCTCTGGCCAAGCCTGTGAGACAGCCGTTGGACATCCGTTTCTTGACGGCAAATGAACCGTCTCTTGAGGCTGCTCCCTAGACCAGCGCAAAGCAGGTCGATCCTTTTGACGTTGAGAACGCTGAGGATGAAATTGACTACACTTAATTCATCCGCTCACTCTTGACGTGCAATTTGGGGCCCGGAACTGGGACTCCCATGAATACATGAAAGGTATCTTTCATTCTGCTCCGTGACCATGTCATTGGACCAACACCCTAAACATAGATGACCAGGAAGCTCCATATGATAACTCCAATGTTAACGTTATGGGAAGCTCTGATCATACTCCAGGTCTGATGAACAAGTCTTTGGTCAAGTCAGGTGAGTTTCCGCTACTCCCCTCTCTAACATTTACTAATTATTCACAGTACGCTATACGATTCCGATAACACCACAAAAGGCTATCCAACCGGAAGATTCACCGAAGACACTGGAGGTTTAGGATTTTGGGGGATTATTGGGATTAGAGGATTTAATGGAACGAATTTGCCGTCGCTTGAACGTTGGATATGCCCTGTGAAGTTCCATGTGACTCGTGACTGTGCTAATTTTGCTCCTTCTACAACCTCCAACACTACTGGACCTTGAACGTGAGAATGCTGAATTCCGAGCCGAGGTGAGTTTCTCCGGTGTGAAATTGAACAAGATTACTATAGATTCCGATAAGCTCTGGTAGGACATAAGAAAGATTGAAGCTGAACGAGAGACTTTGCACCGCGATTTAGATAAGGCGAGAGCTAAAATCAGCCGTGTTGTTATTCGAGATATTAGAGTTGAGATAGCCTTATTGGCTTCGTGGGCTTAATGTAAAGGACGATTGAAAATTAATATTGATAATTACCATTAAAAAATTACCATTAAAAAATCATAGCGCCTTACCTCATTTTTCATTTCAACAAGTATCACAAAGTCATTTCTAGTGATTAACATAGACAAATTCAACAACTACATTTCAGAGCGATCTTTTATTAAATCAATGGCTTATCCATTCCCTGATCTCTACTTAAACATAAGGAGTATCTCCCCCGCCGGTTCATCGGAGATCATGGGCACGCGACTTTCGTGAACAAACTGCATCGAGTTATCGTTGATATCCATGACCTCGGAGCTCTGCTCTGAGTTGCTCTGGTTGTCCGCCATGGTTGGCATCCGAATCTTTAAAGTCAGAGGTTCGTTACGTTGATGGTTTATGCATATTCGGATACGGCCTTGCGCAAGATTCGTGTACTGTCTTTGGACCCGCATATTTCGCCCGTCGACTACGAATGTTTACAGTTCACAGTCACTTGTACTTTAGGATAAATTCTGCTCTTGCGTCTCGGTTGACGAATCAACTTGCCCTTGCCAGCGTCCAGCTTTGAACTTGGTGATTTACCACGGTTTACCTAGCTTTACCACAAGACAATGCCCTCAGTATTCTTGCTCGAGATAGGAATTACTTGCCTCCAACCTCTCGATTTTTTCATCACACAAAATCTTGCTAACCTTCAATGCCTTGTTCTCAGCACTGAGTCGTGTAGCCTCCCCCTCCGCCACAGTCTTCTGGGCTTTCAGTTTGGCCATCTTTTCTTCAGCCTCTCTTTTGAAGGCCACCAATCCGTTGTATGAATCCCTCAGTATGATGAGATCTTCGGGCTGTAAAGTGCTTTGTCTGGCGCTACTGGCCTCAGTGTTCTGTACATCACTCATCTTGCCTATAACCACTGGTAAGAATCAGGTAGGTAAGTTGTGGTAGCAAGTGTCAGGCAATGAACATAGCCAACAAACACGTTAGACTGTCTCAGACTTCAATTGTCTCTCCCTCTCTTTATCTACCCCGTGAGTAATCGACGAATCTGTTGCATGCTTTCTCGAACATGCTCAAAAGTGAATTCACCCAGCTTCTTGTGAGGCTTTGGTTTAAACTCTTCTGGCAGATCGTCCATATCCTCGCTTTTTGAAGACGCCATTAAACTTGCATCGGCGGCGATATTCGAATACTGATTTCGATCCTCGACATCCATCCCAAAGGCAACGAGACAGCCAGTATACTTGAGGAGTAGGGAGTTCAACATCAATCGACAAATACGGCCATTTCCATCGCCAAAGGGATGAATGTTGACAAATATGGTACTGAACTTGGGCAGCCATCTCAATTGGATCAATTCCGACATTGTCGGTCGTTGCCTGCACATCAGCTTTGAGTTGTCGAATCATGGCTTTCATGGCAGTTGGGACTCGACCCTCGTCCATGAGTGGAGTGAGACCTGCAGCAACGCCGTATTCCCGATACTTGCCACTATATTCGGTCCATGGTGTACTCCCTTCTGTATCAAGCTTGAATGTGAGAAGGTGATGTGTTTCCAAGATAGTTTGCCCAGAAAAGTCTTCGTCCATGACTACAACGTGATGGATCATGTAGCGAGCGGCGATTGCATGTTGAACAATCTCTCATCGACTCCGAAGTATTGCCTCGTGTAGATTGGAGTGCTTGTTGTTGAGTATTTGTGCCTTGATGGCTTCATATACTGCATCATGTTTGTAAATCTCGCTGTCGTCCACCTCCTTGCCTTCGAAGACATCCCGGCAGATACCTAGTGTGACCTTCAAGTCTGCGCCGGCGCTCTCAATCATATTGGAACCGTACACCATGTGTGACAGTTTAGTGGTGTAATATCTGCGCAGGGCGTCATTATCGGGAGTATCTGCAACGATGGTGACAAAGTCTCGAAATTCTGTCGGAAGTTTGGCATCATAGCCAACCAGTGTTTTGGGGTTGATGGGTGTCTACATTCTTCCAAGTATGTCGAGGTCAACCTGATGATTGGAACAAAGGAAATTCAGCTGCAGAACAGGAGATTGAAACCGGGTCAATCAATTATATACTCGAAATCATTTGACTTTGAGCGATTAAACAAGATTTCAAATTAGTCACTCAAGATCACACTCAAGGTCAATGAATTTACAGGTGGAAGTTGTCGTTGAAGTTACCATGAACTTCTATTATAATGGAATTGCCATATTGGGAAGACACGTGATATGTAATTGGTCAAATGCTTTAGTACTTGCCCTGGCATTTTGGTTGACATGGATCTGAAGCACGGAAATAACGGTCGCCCAGGGACTGGACTCTGTGAGCTCCCCCAAGGTACCAGAAGACATGGGAGCTTTAGACTAGATGACAGATATTAGACTAAAATTCAAGATTAATTTACCTAAACCATATTTATCCCTGGTCTATGTAGCCAAGTATTCTGACACACTGTAGGGTCCGCAAATGCAAACACGCCATGTTCGGCATTACCGTTTAGCTCTGGCACGACAGAAGGACAGTACCGTTTCGGGTTCTTAACAAGGAGCAAAAACACAATCGTCAGCTGTGTGAACGATCAAGCTGTGATATGAGCGATAGTCTCAATTGCCAGTAGATATGGAATGGTAGCCCTCGTTCAATCTATCTAACACTACCCATGGGATCTGTTGGGCGAACCTGTTGATGTCGACTGCCGCGCCGATCCTCGCAGAGTCAAGGCGGTGGAAGAAGGCTCTGGAGATCCGGCGATTGTCACCTATAGGGAGGTGGTCAAAGGAAGTTGAGGTTTAAATGGACAGGAATGCCGAGATCGTGGCGAATGGTGGGTGCAAGGCTGTAGATAGCGACATGTGTATAATCAAAGGGATATTCAATAAGATCAACGCCAATCGGGTGCAGTGTATTACCGTACTGACGGTAAAGTATGCAGTCCATAGGAGGGCACTATATGCAGTAGGCATTCCACTTAATCAAGTATCTTACTCTATTGTCGGTCTTGTATCCTAGACCGGCCTGGGATGAGTATTTGGGCTTGCCAGTGCAAGCGGCCGACGAATGGGTGCCACATTGCGAGCCTTGAGGTAGGCGTGATTCAGCGTCTGCTCATCTGCCCCACTGCAACCTCGCTGACACCTTTCACTTCTGTACATTAACACACATCACCAGCTTCACTCTGCCGCGAAATCAACATCACCGTTTTATTCTCTCCAAACCCGGTTGCAGTCGCGCTCAAAATGGCCAATAACGCCTCTGAACCCGAAGATCCCAAAGACCACGATCCCTTCCCCTTCCGCCTCGCCTCCGAGATGGAGATGGACGAGAGAGAAGGCAGCATACCGCCTGACCACTCTGGCTTTGCTGGCAGCGGCAACACCAACAACGACCAGCAGCTGTCTAGAAACAGCACCTTCCACGACTTTACCAGTAGTGGAAACACGGTGCCTCATGTCTCTGGTGGTTTAAGGGGTGTTCAAGGCAACGCACAGTCTCCATACAAAGTAAGATTCTGAATTCAAACTCATGATATTAGCTAATACCACTACAGCCCAACATGGCTACCAAGGATATACGAGACGATTTCGACCTTACCACGGGAGAGGGTCTACAAGTGGCCAACGCCACCCTCCAAGGATGCCCTCCTTTGTCCAAGCACAAAGCTTCAGGCCTAGACTGCTTGATTGTAGTGCTTCGTCGCATCTACAGTCATTGCTTAGATCCAGACGCACTGGCCTACCTGAAATTCCCCGACGAAAATCCCATTCTGCGCTATGCCTGGCGTAGATTTGGAGATGGACCTGATGAGGTGTCGGAGGCTGACGTTGAGAGAGAGCAAGTGTGCAACGAACTGAACAAAACGCCTGTTCATTACACCGCGCCTTTCAAGTCGCTATGCTGCTCTGAACTGATGAACAGAACGTTCTGGTCACAGGATGTCTTTCGACTCATAGACGTTCTGAATCCCGACACAGGCGAGTCGGTAGAATGTTCGTCAGAGATTGCAGGAATGAGCTTGCTCGACCTGGATCATACCGAATCCCCAGGCCTTTCGCTCAAGGACGTTATTAACAACGCCTTTGGTATGAAACCCTCCTGGGGGAAGATGGTTTTCACACCCAGCAAGCCTTGGGTTGTTCGTCTCTCGTACAAGTCTTCTGTACAAGAAGACAAACGCCTGAAGTTCGACGACCTTCGCCGACTCCAACTTCCCAGATGGGAATACGACCCTGGCAACCAAGCGTTCATGGAAATAGGAAGCATCGGCTATGTCTTGATTGCCATCGTTCGTATGACAGATAAGCCCAAACCCAGCACCTACGTTCGCACCTATGCGTACAGCGGTGCCAATATCGTTGGCCAGAGTGAACCAGTCAGCTTCATGAATAACAGCTGGAGTGTCACCGATCCTTCAGCCAGTTACATGCTCTTTTACGGGTTGGCCAATCGGAAACAAGATCCAGATGGACCTTATCCATATCCTGAAGTTGCTGAAGCTCAGAGAGTTGACTCCGAAATTCTCAAAGCTATGGACGAAGATCTGTTTCCGTTGATTGCTTCACCGCCGGCTGATCCAAGTCGTGCGTTTATGGAGCACTTCACCTTCAAACAACGCCGCGGTCCTCGACCTGGTAAGGACTGGGCTACCCTGCATGAAGAAGAGAACCAGGATTCTGATAGACAGCACAGACGACGGGCGTCACAGGATCTTGGCACGTCTTCTACTCATGAAGATGGCTCTCAAGAGCTTGGCGATGCCCCAGATGTCGGCTCTAATAAAAGAGGCAAGGACAACAACCGTCACGGAGCTGAGGCTTCAGGTCCCAAGCGACGTAGGCAGAAGTAGAACCGTGAGCCTGTAAGCATTCACGAGGTAGAGCGACGTAGGGATGAACGACGGGGATGGTAGGTGTAGCAAGGCTTTAATAAATTATTAGGTACATAAGAGTGGCCTGTCCATGCACTGTGAATATGACTTGGCGGTCTCAAAGAGTGACAGGTGGCTAAGTGACAAGGGGGTGACTAACTGCTTAGTAAGTAACCACTTAGTAGAGTTACTAACTAGTTAGGAGGTAACTAGTTAGTAGGGAGGTAACTGGTTAGTAGGGAGGTAACTGGTTAGTAGAGGAGTTACTAACTGGTTAGTAGAGGAGCTAAATAGTTAATAGGGAAGTAACTAGTTAGTAAGGAAGTAACTAGTTAGTAAAAAAGTAATTAATTAATAAATAATTAATTATAAGGCATATGATGTAGTTATTTAAAGAAATTACTAGGAATTATTAAGAAATTACTAGGAATTATTAGAGGAACTATTAGGAATTAATAATAACTAACGAATGACAGCACAAAGACAAAAGAACGCGATTATCGAGCGGGCTGCTCTCGAACGCCAAACGATAAAAAGCACTCGGCAATGTGAGGAATTCGCCAGCAGCGTCGAAGACGACAATGGAGATGAAATGGATGATCCTACGCAAGAGGTAAAAATATATGATAGCCACGGAGCATTAACTGACCAGTGATAGCTCTTATGCATGGATGACTTCCTTGACCAATGTTCCAATGAACTTGAAGCCCTGGTCTTAAGGGACAAGGGATCTCGACAATCTCAGGATGGATCAGAGCAACGTCACCGTGAACTTGAAGATCAGTTTAGACAGTCGCAATTTCTTGTGTAACAACTCAGTCGGGAGAAGCTCGCATTACAGAGTGATGTCGACCACGATAAGGAGCTGAACAAGGCATGCTCGGAGCAGCTCATTGAAGTGCGCACCCAGCTTGAGGATGCCAATTCAAGTCGAGACCAGCTCATTAAGTCTTGCGAAGAGCGTGCTGGTTAATTGTTCTCGATATTTGAATCGTTCAAAGATCTTCAAGGAGAGTTGAAGAAAGCCTGGGCGACAGAGAAAGCTTCTCTGCAGGGAAGTGTTTCTTATGAGCGGTCTCTACGCGAAAGCAAGGAGGAAACTCTTGAGCTGGCACGTTCAAAGGCCAGTACTTTGAACAAGGAGTTGACTGAAGCCACTACAAAGGCCGTAAACCTTCAACAAGACTTGATGGCAGCAACAGCCCAAATCAAGACTGCCGAGGACCAAGTCGCTGCCCGTGTCACTGTCCCGAGGGGCGTAACTGGGGATCTTGCCAAGACGTACCTGAGGCTCACAGATGAGTTCCGAGATATACCCAGTGTCCCTGAGACTATCGATGGGCTTGATATGGCAACTGCTGCAATTGAGATTACACCGATACTTGACCAATACAATGCAAAGGAGTATCTGGTGGCTTTTCTTAATGAACGCCAACAAGGCTGGCATTTCCTCAGCCAGGTACTCAACGGATGCCCTTCTGTAACAGAGCACCGTATCTGTTCTATGCATGGACGAGGTTGTATGAAGGTGAGAGTGGGGGGGTTGATGCAAGAGTTAGAATTCGACAACAGTTAAGAAATTAATACTACAGCTTACTGTTGAACCTTGACAGAACACTTGTACCATTTCGAATACATGATTGAATTTTCTTTACTACCTAGCATCTTCTATGGGTGTTGGATACCTGTGTTCAACAACTCATAAATATTTCTGCCTGGCCCGATCTCACGCTGCCACTCGGCAACTGCTTCGGATGATATCCATGTCCAATCCCCGAAAAAGACGTCCCCCTCCTCATCAGACCTAAGATCATGGGAAACTCCAAAAGCAATGTCGTCGTTGGCATTCCCCGTTGAACCAGAAATGTCAATGAGAGACAACGGCAGTCTGTAATCCTTCAGTGGCTGGGAATCATTCATGGTTGGCACAAGTTTATGAGTTAAACTTCCTGACCCAGACCGTTGGGAGACCATCAGCTGGTAGACATACGCCCGAGCTAGGTGGCTGTGGATCTGGGTGGCAATGCGATGATCCATAAAGAGGTCCCTTTGACCAGCCAAGGCAACGCCCTCGAGCTCAAACAAGTGTTCGGTGAGTCGAATCTCTGCTGCCACAAGTTGGAAGTGCTCCCTGTCGACTTTCAAACTCTTGGCCAAAGGATCAGACTTGGGATCGACGACATCGTGTAGGCGTTGGAAATGGCCAAGTACAAACCATATTGACCCTGTTGAGGCCAAATCTGAGCCGACGCTTTTGCATGCTGCCAACAGATTGTTGACATCTTCTTCGGTGACTCCCTCGCGCAGGGCCATTAGTTTAGACATATCGTGGCAGAGGATCATCGCCAGTTGCAATTTGAAACGGCGGACAATAGGACCGCACTCGATAGCCACAAACAAAGCCAGGCGATAGTCGTATCCAACCCATGGCAAGACAATACGGAAAGCCTTTGCTTCAATCTTGGAAAGGGCGAGACCAGGACGATGGGTACCTTTAGCGTCGCTTGGAAGCTTTGGACCCTTGCTCGTAATGACACGTTGAACCATAAGCCGTTCGTACGTCTCATCACCCCGTAGAGTATAGCGAACAAAGCAGTGGATGACCTTGCGAACATTGAGATCGGAGAAGGCGGCCATGTCAACAACTCCAGCAATGAAGCCTCCAAGCTGACTGTTTTCAACAAGACGCTGACGAACAAGCGAGCCTGCTAGAAATGCTTCTAGTCCGTTGTCAGTCGTGTATAGATATCGCTTGGTGGCGGACTTTTGTCGTATCCACCACAACTGAAGCCGACGGTCTTCACGAGAGGCCTGTCGTGATAGAGTCACCACCTGCTCGACCTTCTTCTCCCAAAGCCCCACAGAAGTAGCATTCTTCCCCAAGACAAGATGGAATTCGTCGCAGGAAGGAAGTGTCAGAGGTAGCACTGGCATTTCACCGATGACCCTGATCAGAGTGGTTGGAGTTTTGGTCGACTGCGGGTTCAGGTCGATGAGTTCCGAAACGTCACCGTCCATACAGATCCTGGCGTCCTGAGGGACCGCACGCAGTTCCAGTTCGGTCGCTAACTGATCGAAGAAATCCTCGTCGAAGGACATGATGACTCGTGTTGTAGCTGGCTCTGCATGGATACGGCCCATGATCTTGACAACAATCTCATCATGACTGACAGGGCTGTATAAAACAGCACCAACTTCCGGATCCTGAACGCCATGAACGGCCAAGTCAAGATGTGATACCTGAGCGCTAGGTACCAACTCCGACCAAAGTCTTGAGATGAAAGTGGTGTCATTCTCAGCCGATATTGCCAGAATCCGCAGATAGGTTCCGCTCTTGGTGGATATGTCGCGAGCCCAGGTCAGAAGAGCAATGAGAGTTAGGGCGAAGTCTGCAGAGACTTGGGGATCAAGTTGTAAGATGAAGACACCTTTTCGTGGAAGTTTGGAATCTCTGAATGATTGACTTGCTCCGAATCTCCCAGGGGTGCTCCAGCGATCTTCTTCGTGGTAGCGGCGGCTATTTGGAATCTCGGAGGCCAGTTGTCGATATGTAAACATCCATTCGTCTTTGCTGTCGCTGAAGACACTTGCTTGTCGCTCTTTCTTCGTAGCACAGTAAAAGAAGGGCCCTGGATTACCGGCGCTCTCAAAGCAGTGGCGAATTCGTTCTACCAGGTTGTCTTCTGTCACGAGGTAGGGAGGCGTCCGGATATGCCCACCGCGAACTCTTTCTTGCGGGTTGTGCCAAGGTTCAAGGAACTGCTCAACCTTGGAAATCAAAGTGGCAGACATTTCTGATAGAATTAGCGATTGATGAATGAAGAGTTGTGGTGATATTACCGGAGGTTTTGGAGAAAATGAATGTTGTAAAGTCAAGGTGCAGGTATGGAGGCTGTTGCCTGATTGCACTGGTATTTGACCGTGATTGACCGTGGCTGACCGTGGTTGACCGTGATTCACTGTGATTCACTGTGATTGTGAGGCGGCAGGGCGAAGCTCCGATCTCCGCCTTTGCCTCCAATTCTGTTGATATTCTCCCATCTTTCACCTTTCACCTTTCACCTTTCACCCATAATTCTTTCTTCACAAAGACACAAACATACACACGTATATACACACACACACACACACACACAATCGCCAGAATGAGCGATATTCAACTTTTCGACCACTCCACAGTGGACCACCTGAATATCGGGGCTCGCCGTCGACACATGCAGACGGTCTTCAGCAGTCTGGGGGTGCCGTTAACCGATGGCATGCGCAGAGATGCGACAGAAGACCTCTGCTGGAGGTTGAGCCAGTCTCCACTGAGAAACGTCAGCAGAGCATACTTTGAGTATGATGTCGACGTTTCTCTCTGGAACAGCGTCCGTAAGTAAAGTCTGCTCTTTGGGTTTCATCATACTAATAGCCTTGTAGTTCGTCATTACAACAAGTTAAAGGTTCCCGGAACTTGGCCTTGGACCGGCAAACCCAGCGCTGTGGACCTGCGAGAAGGCCACTCTGTAACATACAGAGAATGGCGCGTCAGTCAAGGGCTGGCGATCGAGGAGGTCGATCACAACTGGTGCTCCTTACACAGAGCCTCTGGTGACCAGCTACCTATCTCCATGCCGCCAAGGCTGAAGGCTGCTGAATACACCTTCGCAGCCGAAAAGGCCAGAATCGAGGCGTTCAAGAGCGGTCTGTCCATGGCTGGAGTCACCACAAACGGAGATTCCGGAGGACAGACCGGCGAACTTGAAGTCACCCCTCTCTTGTCTCCCAACTTCACCCTGCTTGTCAGGGGTGAATTTCGGGCTCAAACTGAGCTTCCTCCGCCGTGTCCAGCGGTTTCTTCTCTTCGGGAACGGAAACTAATCTGGCGCGGATTAGGCTTAGACACAGCTGAAGCCTCCTTTCAGGGTTACTTCGAGCTCACCATCCCATCGTGGATGGACTTCAATGACCTTTTCTATGGTCATGATGGAGGACTTTTCTTGGATATCAAGAGAGAGAATCTCATTGACAAAGACCTAGTCATTGGTTGGAATGTCTTGAACAACCAGGTGTCTCTGATTGTTGGCCCCAACCCAACTGTCGAACACGACCCCAAAGATCACCGTCTCTGGTTCCGTGTTCGTACCCTTTGGTGGAGGGTCACCCAGTGGCTGCGTGAAGTGCATGATGGTAGACCCCTTCGTCTGAGGGACTACCTACTCATCATGGATAGACTCGAGCACGAACAGGGGCCCGGCGTCTCCCTAAGCGACCCAAGTCAACTTAACGTTGGCCGGGAACTCGTTCCTTCGGAGAGTGCGGTAGCTGCCTCCAGGGCCAAGGCAAAGAGGAATGCCTTTGATCTCTGGATGCCTGAGATCTACGCCATTCTGACGGAACCCCGTCATCTCTTGATGGGATTGTTTGATGAATGGGTTGATCGTTTAGGCGTTGAGTTTGCCCCTCAACGTCTCGACGCTGTACGAGATTCTTGGGGACTTTACCAACCGGTTGTTGCGTGGAAGTGGTGTCTTGAAAAGCGACAGCGACTCGGCATCCCGTCTGATGCAACCATCTAGGTAGGTCTCGTCACTGGTAATTGGGAGGTCGCGATGCCACGATCATAGTCGTCAGCCAAGAATGTTGGCTGCAGTGTATCATTCCTACTTTATGATGATGCAGCTGATCTTGCTTCCCAATCTGTGATGCCTTTATCGCACAACGAATCGGAATCAGAGTTGGTTGGGTTCATTGGATGTCGGAGGGATGAGGCGAGGTAAGCTTGCAGCGTCCAAACAACGCTGGATTAATGTCAAGCGTAGGCAGCCCACAGCCATCCCTCATCGAATAAGAAATCCACCCGAGAACAAGGCGACTAGTCAGGTTGAGCAATTGGGTGGTGAGACGAGAAACGTTTCCCTCGTGCAAGTCGAAATCCGTTAAATGGACGCACGATGTCGATCAGTGACGTGGGTCAGAGGGTGGTAGCAATGTGGTCTGTAAGAAATTCACCTAGATGAATACACCTCCACCTTTTTCTCTGTAACTAGTGATGGCTTACATCTCGTTGAATCGTACTATTCGTCTTAGTGATATCTCTAGGAGACTTTGTGGCTAGCAGCATCCTGTTGACATGCTGTTATCCGTGTGTTGCCCAACCAAGGCCTCCACCGCTTACTGTGACGACATTGAGGAAAAGATTGTATTTGGGGCATTTTTACGAGACCTGATGTGGCAAGTTTAATGTCTTTTTCCATTTACTCATATCAAGCGGAGAATGATATGAATTCGGTCGAATTTGAGTCGAGTCAAGGCTTTGGCAGCGCTTTTCGTCGCGGTGTTGAGTCATTTTGTTCAAATCTCTACCAAGTCATCACCTATGGTATGGTTATTTTGCATTATTTAATCATATTGAATTAATCCATATCTTGGCCAAGTCCACGCAAGACCAAGTAATTGTTGTAGGGTATGTAGGTGGTGCGAAGGTTGTGTAACGCTGTTGAAAATTCTGCGCGTTTACGTACCTTTGCTAATTTCCCGCTATCGACATCATACTGCATCTTCAACAATTCGAAAAGCTCGGGCGCATCTCAAACCTCGTGGTTAGACAATCCACATTCTCACGCTTCCACGATACCAAGAACCGTTCAGTAAGCCTTCATGCAGCTATTGCCTTCGACTGTTGGCAATGTTAGATCATGAAGAGACAGGGCGAGCCGAAGACGATTCGAAAGGAAACCAACGAAGATATATAGGCCGACTCCCGAGACGAACTTGTGCGCTATATGACGACGATACGGACGACAATGAGTGACACCCCACGGCCAAAGTCCTTGAGCACAGAGCTGACCTCTGTTTGAAAGTGAGTGACTCTCGATTTTGGCAACGAAAGCCCCAGATTATTAACACGCTGGTTCAAATTTAGGTGTCGCGGCTCTTGGCAAGACTCAAGTTAGCTCGGGGACAGCAGGATGCTGTGGCTTTTCCGCCCAAGATCTTCGTCATGCGATTCCACCGCTACTATCAGCTGAATACACCGATACGATGGCAGTGGCCGAGGCGTCTCTGACGACAGTAAGGATACCGGCAACGGCCTACTGGACACCTCAGTTCAGTTTGAGACCCAGATCTACCACATTGCTACCACACCCGACATCTGGGCGACACATATGCACCGATGCAGCAGGGAGACATCAACAAGGACAACGGAGATGTATGCAACGGCTCATTAGATGCGTCAATCAGGTTTAGGACTTGAATTGATTTTGCAGTTCGAAATCGGGTGAAGCGGTACACTGCCAGATGAGCGACAGAGCCAAGAATGAAGGGACTTTTCGGACATTCCGCTACAGAGTGACGAGATAATGTTCAATGCACACTGTCGGAGGTTTTTGATGACGGTTGAATGATCAAATCCTGCTAGTACATCAACTGGTCGAACAGGTGTGGTTGGAATCCACGTCCGACAACTGTGTCTGAACATCAACATAACCATCGACAACATCTCCCTCCTTTGACCACCTTTGGAACGGCTATGACGTTAATTTCGCTGCTCTCCTTCAAGATCAACGTACCGCCCCACAACAGTCGAGCTGCGACAAGCTCATCCCTTTCATGCAGGATACCACCCAACACAAACGAAGCCACTATCGGCCATCTGACCCGAGAACGACGTCTCTGAATCGACACTGAGAGAACACACAACTGTGCTGCCTGGTATGTCAGAGCAATGGCAAATGTGTTGCGAAAGTATCTGCCTGAGTAGGTATTGATGATCGAGCGAACCAACTCCGCAAATCTTCACAACCACGAAAGCACCATATTGGCAACAGTGTTCAGCTCTTTGACGCTTGCAGAACGGACAATCGGGAGTTGTTGACGTCATCCTGATTGACTGTGAAATGGTTTGTTCCGCACTTGTTTCGGTCACGCTACAGCCCAACCTGTTGTTCCATGCAGCCTTGAACACGACATGAGATGGATAACCCCCGTCGCCACAGTCGAAGATAATCAAGCGATATGGCAAACCTCGATACCTCCAGCACTTCACGTACCAATTTGTTGCAACTCAAGTGACAACATTCTCGACCCTTGAAGAAACCAGCAGCCATTTGTATTCACCAAGCACGCGCAAGTTGGCTTGTCGCTGACTCTACTTTCAGTTGCCTACTTTCAGTTGCCTGCTTCATCATGTCCCAGCACCAAACCTCCCAATCACAGGCCGAAAGCAAGCGTAGTAGAGGAAGCAGGCACACACGCGATGTGGTCTTGATTGCAAACTTACGTGCTTGACTGGTTGATTTCCCTGTCACCACCTGATGTGCTTCTCATCTAGCACGTGCTCATCAACTGCCAAAAGCATGTCGCAGACCCCTGGAAATGTCTATAAAGAGGCGCGCTTCTCCCCTCTAGTTCAACTTCTATCATCCACATCCCAACATTGGATAAGACTAGTGGCTTCTTCGTCAAAGTCAGCCTACCTTCTACATTGACTCCGGAACTCAAGCAGCACTCGGTTCGGGATTCGACGCATAACCTACATGGTAAGTACTACGCAGATAACGCGAAGCCTTCTTCTAACATCGCACTCTACAGTAAAGGGACTAGAATCTCATCGACTTCTTCATCAACTACATATACTTCCCTGTCTGTTGATGAGACAAATGTCTGCCTCACCCATCAATCATTCTGCACGCTGACCATTGTGCCCTGCCACATGCACTGTCACGCCCACTGTCGGAGTCTCTCGTCTTTGTAAGTTGTGTCAACATTCTGCCATGGTCTCACAACAAACGCTAACATACCAGGAGTCCCATCAAGCCATTATATATCAAGCCTTCCGACATCCTCCCCTTACATATCAAACGCCAATCTGCCTCCTCTTCTCTCGACGCTCAGATTGGGCGGACTCGTGAAGCGCCACGAGCAACCGGCGGGTTAGCCTTCGAAATTTGATGCACAACATATCTGAAGCTGATGCCTCCGGTCGATAATGGGGTGCTCTATATATCCAGCACTACCCGTAATCAAGTCATATACCTGTTCAGTCACAAATTTTGGACAGGTGCCTCATGTCGAGTGAAGATGGTATTATGCATACTCTTACGGCATTCCTCACCACTATATATTCGAGTTCTCCTGTCACACATTTCTATATATAAGGACTCCTTGATTTATCAAGGAATGGGCCGCCTATTGGAGGATCATTTACACAGATAGTTAGCGCCCTGGTGGTCAGGCCGACCCGATGCCTCCATACGTACCTCACAAAGGTACGAGACGCAGTAAGTTTTCGCTACCCATGTTTGGCCACCATATCTGACATACAAGGGAGTCTAGGAATTGAACGCGACAAGTAGCGACTGAGCAGCGTCTACCTATTAAACGTACGAAACCTAGCGCTTCTTGAGTAAACTTTGCCAGACCAAAAGTTCGGTCTGCATCGAGAAGTAAGTTTTCGCTACCCATATCTAGCCATCTCTAATAAATAAGGAAGTCTAAGGATTAAACGACTGAACCTATATTTATATACTGCTAATAGATAGCAAATAAGGGTTTACCGACGTTAATCCACGGGCCTAAACCAAATTAAAATCTCTTTTCCAACCAGCGCACAACTTCTACAAAATATCGCACTTTTAACATACCGTAAGTTAAAATGCCCTTTCGTTGCATAAGAATTAACGATAATAGAAACAAAATCACACACAATAATATCATCAAGAAATTGATGACGGTTATGGAGTGCGGCGGTTGCGGATGCAAAGGCCACACCTTTGCTGCCTCAAAAATTCGACTTGATCCACAGCATCGAGCCTTTGACATGGTGGTGCCATCGCTTGACATCCAAGGCTGTCGACTGTTGATCCTCTCCGCGATTCGGGGGAAAGGTTTGCTCTTAAAGCGCCAGCTTATGTGATGAAGTACCTCGAACATGCTGGTGTCGGGACACTGAGGAAGGATGGAATGATTAGCGAGATCCAAGTCGAATCTGGCCTGTCCTTGACCTAATCCTACCTCATCCCCAATTCAAACGGCCAATGCTTCCAACTGTGAGTCCGAATCTTCTGTGCTTCCGATGAGGAGCGAAGCAATTTGCACCAGCCCACTAGCTAACCCCATCCCTAGTTCCGTCCATTTCGCCGCCCGTCCACCATGAGAGAAGAATACCCGAAAACCAATGCTTGTCCAGCTCGACTGCCAGATGCCGACAGAAGCAGTCGCAACTTTCGACTGGCCTGATGCCTCTTGGCCTCGTCTACCCCAGGCCAACTTACCACGAAGAATACAGAGGCTGGTTTGCGGATGGCCCCTAGACTTAGACTCAGTGTAGTCCAGAGGTTTGGAGAATGATTGGAGTGGAAGTAGACCTGATAAAGCCAGGGCTGTGATCGGAATCGTAGTCGGATTCGACGTATGAGCTATGGAGCTGTCGCTGTCGTTGGCTAGCTGACATTTTCTGGTTCGGGCTCCCTATACCTTTGCCGTCTCAACTCTGGGTATCTCAGTGTTCCTCTCCGTGACCAGCTGCGCTTCACGCTGAGTCGCCAGTTTGGCAGCTTGAAGCAAGGTTCTTGTATTTTGTAAACTTGTATGGATGCCTCGTAGCGACTGGACCTCGATATTCAGATCCGACTTTTCCTGTAGAAGCTGTGATACCCGGCTCTTCTCAGACTCATACCTTTCTTTCAGCTCGTTGATCCTCTCAACATACTCCTCGGATACCGTCTCCTTGAGGCGGTCAAGTCGAGTCTCGAGCAATCCAGGAATATTCGACTCCATCGTTTGTCGTCGCGCGAGCTCTTGATCACCAACCCGCTTGTCCAAGTCAGGGATAATCTGCGAGATAGACCTAGAACAACTGTCAAGTTTACTCTCCGTTGCTTGCTTACAAGAGTCAATACTGCCTTGCGTCGCGACAGTCAGAAGGGTGCTCTTCACCAGATCTAAAGAGTTGGATATCAACTCGCGACTCTCACTTTCAGCTTTCGCACTTTCCTGAAGGCTGGCTGTAACAGTACCCAATGTCGTAGACAGTCTCTTCTGACCATCTTCGACGTCTCTTAACGCCTTCTTTACCTCGTTTGCAATTGAATGCGTCAACCTGGAAGCCCTGTCTTGACGTTCCCTTTCCGTCTTCGACGTTTGCTTGAATTCCTCTGCAAATGATTGCAAAGTTGCGGAAAGCGTCTTCTGATCTCCCTGCAAAGCTAGTACACCCTTCCTCGTGTCGTCAGCCACGGTGCGAAGTCCGGTCAAAGACTTTCGCGAACCTTCTGTCTCCAAAGCTAGCGTTTGCTTCAAGCCACTTGCAAATGACTCCAAAGCAGATGGGAACCCCTTTTGGTTGTTTAGCATGTCGACGTCTCTTACCTTTGTTTCAGCTGCAAAGGTGTTCACCAATGTACAAGTCCTCTTTGACCCTCTTGCAACTCCTTGCCTACCTTCCCAGTGTCAGCCTGGAAGACCGCCAACAACGCAGATATCGATCGCTGAGACTCCTGTACAGTCTGCAGGTTCTGATTCCTGTCGTCAAGAGATGTACGAAGGCCCTCTTGACGATCATGCACAGCTTGCACTCTCTGCTTATCCCCTTCAGCCAGAGAATTCAACTTCTTTGACATTTCTTTCAAAACGCCAGAAAGTCTTTTCTCGACGTCGACAGTCGTGTCTTTTATTGACGACTCCAACTTTGGGAGTGACGTCGATATATGACTTCGTGTCTCACCATGATCGCTTGCGTTATTGTCGAAAGATGCCTTGACAATAGCAATATTTTCGACCAGCTTCGCTACATCCTCTCGAGTAGCTTCAGCCGCATTTCCCTGCGTCTTGGTTTCATCAGTAAGACTCACAATCTGGCCAGGGAGTCCTTGGACTGCTTCGATCATCCTATTGAGCCTTTTCTGCTGCTCACGCACGACCTCGGTTCGAGACTCAAGGTCCTTTTTCTGTTCCTTCAGCGTAGTGCGCTCTAAAGCTGCTTGCTGAACTGTCGCCTTGGCC
Organism: Fusarium heterosporum; assembly: GCA_013396295.1. Classification (NCBI taxonomy): domain Eukaryota; kingdom Fungi; phylum Ascomycota; class Sordariomycetes; order Hypocreales; family Nectriaceae; genus Fusarium; species Fusarium heterosporum. Next base: position 15,876 of record JAAGWQ010000095.1, on the reverse strand, counting down.
TCCTTTTCTCTCGTTTCAGCTTGGCTGTACCAATCAGAGACCCAGCCGCGGATAATTCCTGCCTTGTGAGCATCGGGTAACTGGGAAAGGGCAGTATCAATAACGACCTGCTGAGGGCGAGGAGGGTTTGACATTTTTGCGGTTGTAAATATGTCTGATCTGTGAATGTAATTTCATGTGTAATGGTAGAATGACCAGAGAGATCTATTCTATCACGAATAATGTCTTGAATTTAAAAGTTTATTAAATACACTAATTGGGATATAATTCCACAAGAGGCCAATGAGTGAAGAGTCCTCATCTTGCTGCACGAATGTCATGCACATGCCATGAACAACATGGCTGTTCGAGTGCGACGCGAATCTTTCGAACAATTCAGAGTTGAACAGTTCATCACCACTCTCTGTAAGTAGGTTCACAGTCAAATCAGTGGAATATATTTGATGTTCAAAGCGAGGCTCATCGTTGACGTCGCCCAACACAACGTTTGTGACGATGAGCTGTTGGTAACGTGCAGATAGCAAATCGCACCATACCATGCTCAATTGCTCCTCAGACAGATCTTCTAACTCATCTCGGATATTGTGAGGTGGCAGGCTGGTATCTTCAAAGTACCGTCCAATGTCATTGAGTACTGCTTCTATTCGTTGTGTAATCTTGTTGAACAAAACACCCCCATGCACCGGCAAACTTACGTTGCCACTCCATTCGGCCAGACTCGCGGTCTCCCGGAGAGTCATGTTTTGGAAATCGAAGGACTCTCTCGTCACACGTTTTCACAGCGCAAAGTCATGCTAAAGGTCTCCGAACTTTGAAAGACTACTCCCCCATCCCCAGTATACGTCAGAGGAGAGATAAGGGAAATTGTACTCTACACGCCAGCCGTTACTCAATATTAGATATACTGCAAGCTGGACCTTTAGCCGACGCGACTGAGCATCAGGGAACAGAGAGGAGACAAACTTTGCAAGTCGATAATCATACCGAACAAGCGCGAGGACACTATAGAACACACGCTCTTCACTTCCCGTCAGGACCGACTGCAATGTGCCCTGCCTAATGATGTTCGCCCTTTTCAAGCGTATGATCATTCCTTCCTTCGCCCAAGGCGCCTTCACGAAGCAGTCCAAGACATGTCCGACATCCACACCCCATCTTGACATGGCGCACACAGCTGCGATGAAACCACCCGCTTGATCATTCTCGATACGAACCGCACGATACACAGTCGCATCCTCAGAAGCATTCAGTCCTTCCGCCCCGGAATACACGTGAATATTTCCAGTGTCGATATAAGGTTAGCAGCGCCACCACTGAATGTCGTTCAACTCTCCTTGGGTAAGTGCAAGATTCGCAGTAACTAGCTGCTGGGAACTTTTCTCACAGATGGTTCTCCAACAACTCTTTCCAAGTACAATATGGGCATGAGAATAATTCCTGAGCGGCCAACTGACGGGATGTTCCAAGTCGACGTCAACAATAACACCTTTGAATCCGTTACCGAGTACATTGCCACCATAGACGAGACTTTTCTTCATCTGTCGGGCGTTAAACAATTCAAATTTGCAGGACACCTGATCCTGTCCCAGTTGGTGCTGATAACCAGCAAATAAGTTGTCTTGCACCAAAGGAGGTATGAATATAAGGGCATGCCTTTCATCGTCTGCACCGTTCGCCAAATGCTCCTTGATCTTTGAGATGATCGCATCTCCTTCAGAATTATCAATGCTTTCCTCGGGAATAACCTCGATATGAGTCGGAATAGGTAGCTCGTAGTGGGCGACGGGGTAGTCGGAGTGAATGGATACCAGTTGAGAAAGTAAGTCATTCCCAAAATGAATTCTCATCGTGAGGATTCTCGGCATCGTATCGGGGACGATCATCGGTGCTATTTGCCGGGATCTCGATGGTCGGTACCGCTTGACGACGAGCCTGGCGTCGACGGTGGGCTTCACTCCTGGGCCGGGATGGTGGCATCGTGATAGGCGGTTGTTGTTTTTGTTACTACTATAGATATGTCGCTGTAGCTGCACTTCAAAACTACTGCAAGGTCAGTTCGGGCGAAAGAACAGGGAATTTTCTGACTCAGGGGTACCTCGTTGTCGATATTTATGGACATGAAGTTGCTGGGAGAAGAAATTTCGTGGGCAGTTGTGCTATTGCGCTTGAGTGCATGACTCTGAGTAGGATTGGGCTGCCAGCTACTCCCCGTCAACAGTGCGTGCATCTCGGAATTGAGATGATAGATGAGCTACTTGAAATGACATTGATTGATGTAGAAACCGTTAACGTAATAATATAAATTTGCTTCATATCGATCCAACCTATTGCTGTGACGATACTGAGAGAAAAACTGTATTTAATGGTATCGTCTATGGTGCCCTAATGTGGAAAACTTAATGTGTTTTTTTATCTTGTAACCTTGGTGTCATGGGTGTGTGAAGTTAGTTGTATTGTCTAAGCTGATGTTCTATGGCCCGCATGTCTATCAGGTCACGTGTCATGCGTCATGCGTCGTGCCTGACACTTGGTCTATCTCTGAAGGATATAGATGAGGTCAAAGCCAATAATAATAATAATCGATCCAACCTATACGCCACAGGAATAAACAGGCTTTGCCACAGCTTAAGATGAAAGTGAAGAATCATTATCAACAGACTATAGAGTACGACTAATCCAAGTGATATCTAAACTCTCTACAAAATCTCGGTGGTTAGGTATCCTGACCACCCATTCCCAATGTCGGTCTACCTGTCCAAGACTTGCATGATGGATCCAAGAGAATCAGCATGATGTTCCTGGTCCTGGCGAAATTCCATGAATCGCTGTCGTTCAGGTACAACTTGTCGAAGCTGCTCCCCCAGCTGTTCAACGTTGTTTTCACAAGCTTCTAAGCGCTTGCGCAAGGCGTGGTTCTCAGCGCCAGCCGCACGTTTGGCATCCTCACACACCTCAAGCCTGTCTTGTACCCTAGTATGTTCCACTTGTTGCTTTTGGTACTTGTCTTGAAGTGCATTGTAGTTATCTCTCATACGGCTGTTCTCTGCAACGAGGCCTGCGACTTGTCTCTTCAACTCTTGAACATCGTGAAACGTTTGAGACCCATCGTTGTTCCCCGCCAGAGTTCCGCCTTGAGTGTGGCTGAGCGACCGAGCGTTGTTCAGGGCCCGGGGAGTCAATTCTCTTAGTCCCCTTGGTGAGCTGGATCTCATAATTCGGGGTCCAGGCTTCTCCGTCGAGGCACCTGGCACACCCTCGCTGCGATGTGGGCTCCGTTTACCGCTGTGGAACCGAGACTCAGTGCAGTTCAGAGGTTTGGGGAATGATTGGCCGGGAGGAGTGGAAGTAGACCCAATAAAGCCAGGACTAAGATCGGGAGAGTAGTCGGATTCGGCGTATGAGTTGTGGAGCTGTGGCTGTTGCTGGCTAGCCGATATATCCTGTTTCGGGTTCCCCATACCTTTGTCGTCTCGACTCTGGGTGTTCGAATGGCTCCCATCACTGCGGCGGTCGGTCGGCTGGTCTGTTTCGTCAGTTTCATCGAACAGCGCATCAAGGCAGCTAGGTCTCAATCTGAAACAAGACCTCATCACTTTCTTCATCGACCGCTCCCAGTATTGGCTCAGGTTCTTCGCCGCAGGTAACTCGATACCTTTTTTGGCGGTTTTATAGGTCGCTAGGGCGACTTGAACAGTACATGTGGTGGTTGGGTTTGTTGAATGTAAAGCATCGATGGCGCGTATCACAAGCTCCAAATCCTCCACAGTGACGATGAAGACGTCATGGCCGAACTGATGCGTGGATTCGGGATTGGGTCGTGGGATTTCGGGGTTCTCGGCAGCTTCAGCAGTCAACTCGCTGATACCATGCAGAATATCGGACAGACACGAGGTATCTCTGCCCTGAGCAATCACTGAGCTTCGGCAATGATCATGTATTTCGCTGATTGAACGGCAGAGCTCTAAATCACTGTCCATAGTCCGTTTCATCTCGGTGGCCATCATCGACAGCGCAGGACAATTCCCGATGATCTTGTCTATCACCCAGCCATGTCGATGATCTAGACGGCAGATCACGGCAAATTGAAGCATGGATACAAGTATTTCTGGTTTGGCTTCGATGGAAGGGTGAACGATAAGCCCACTCAAAGCGCTGCAGAACTTTCGCGAAAAAATGTTCGGATCCATTCTTGTCGCTCCAGCGCCTGTCCCCAGGAACCGTAAGTTGAAGACAGGCGAGATGAGAAACACTGGGCTCACCCTGAGGACCCTCAGACAGATCTTGAACAAGGTCAATAAGCAGGAATGGGAGTTTCCTGTGATCCTGTCTCGAGAGTCGTGCAGGCCCAGATCCCGGAACAGAATCGTGACCTGATGCTCTTGAGCTTCGGTCCAGTCAGACCATGGAGGACGGTTGAGGTGCCCGACGACTTCGTCTGTCTCATCTTGTTCGAAAGGGGTCTTCAATTCCACCAGCCTTGTGGTATAATCGCGGGAAACATGGGTACCAACGGCGTCGAAGTCTTTTGTAGGGCGACCGCGCTTCTTGGCCGGAGCCGACGGGTTGATTGGCGCAGGTCGTGTCGGCCGATGTTCACTCATTTCGTTAAATGAGATGAGTTGAACACGAAGGGTCTAGATATTATCGGGCTTGGGTCAGTCTTGAGGCCTCATCTAGACAAGCTGTCACTGACCAGATATGGCGTCGGTGGGAGGATCGGATAGCGCAACGCCGTCTTGAGGTCGTCGGCAGGTTCACTCGCAGATGCTGTACTCCACGTACTGTCGAGAGATCCCGATATGATTGCAACGGGAGAATGAGAGGATGGGAAGATCGGAGGGCGTACGTTGTTGAGGTCTTTGACTCGTGGATGCTGTGCTTGACTTGCCACCAGAGTCTCTATAAGATTATGGCGAGAGAATGCGAGGAAGGGAGAAAAGAGTAAAATTGAGTGGCCTTGATAATTTGTCGAAGGGCTTGGGTAAATGTTCTGGAGAGCTCGTCTCGATATGGTGTCGATGGGAGATTGAACAGGGCAACGTTGTTGAGGTATTCGGCGGTCGAGCTCGTGTATACGTCAGCGCTCGACGCTTCAAGACTTATGGTTAAATGATGAAAATCCGAGTGGAATGTACGGACAAAGGATAGTAGCTGTTCATGCTTAGGTAAGGCCTCATATGAACAGGCTGCCAGTGGCCAACGAGTGTCAGTATATTGAACAATTAAACAAAGGATTGGCCTTGGTAATTATAATGTAATGATGGATGATTTTAGATACGGCCTAGCTACATGGGAGTCTAAAATCTATTTCCATCACACGGCTCATATATTTACATGTGATTTATCCTACGTCGTCTTCCACTCGCAGTTGATCGTCACCGTTGGGGTTTGGTCAGGGGCAATTCTCTACACATGCATCATTCAACATCGACAGCAAATAAGCACAGATTCTGTTAATCGCGGAAATGTATTTGATTCGATCATCATAACCGATGTCTCCTGTCTTTCTCTCGAGGCATATGGCCGATATGTGGTACATGCTGCGCTAGTTTGGCTATCTGCCAGAGCTTGCAGGCTGGCCACACACGTAGACATAAGTCCAGCTTGTAAAGTAGTATTTCTTCTACCTCAAAAAGCTGTCATTAATTCGCTTCATTCTACAACGTCCATGGACACTCTTATTTCGAGTTGCCAGGTTGCTTAGCGGAGGCATACAAGGTACCTCGGAGTATTGACGTTGCTTGACTGACCATTTGACAGCAGTATGATCCTTCTCGACATGCCCAAGCTCAAGGTTCTTCTGAACTAAAGGTTGGCTCTCTGCTACTTGTCCCTTTCGAATGCCTGTTTCCTGGGGCTGTTCTACCAATATACCTCTCTGGGTATTGTTGGCATTTCTGTCACTTTGACTATCAGCAAGTGCATTCAATTCAGCATCGCGCTGTTGGCGTTCCTGCTTCAAAGCATTGACTTTTCCGACCAATTGGGCTTTTTCGGCTTCAAAGGTCTTGGCCTGATTAGCCAATTGCGTCTCGAACTCCTGACGCATCTGAACACTTTCAGCTTTGGAAGCCTTGACATGGTCCGCCAATCTTCTTTCCATCCCATACATTCTCTCTTCGTGAGTCTTGGCTTGGTCGACCAATTTCTTCTCCAGCTTGGCCTTCTCATTCTCAGGATCCTGGCTTTGACTTTGAAGTCTACTCCGAAAGTCTGCATTTTTGGCTCCAAGAGCCTTCATACGGGCGTCAGCCTCAGGCCGGATGTCCTCAAGTTGTTTGTTCGCGATCTCTAGCTCCTGTGATGCTGAGCTGGCCTGGTTGGGCTGTTGGCCTGACCCTGCTATAATCGCTTCCAGCCTTGCTACTCGACGATCGATAGCATCATGATCTCTTCGTAGCGCGTTGCGATCATGTCCGCCACTGCAGATCAACATTCCGTGGTCGTAAGCCGTTTGCTGGTACCTGTTCATCCAGTCCATTGGGAGTACGAGTGTCTGGCCGCCACCATTCGCAAGTCGAGGATCGATTGGAGTAGGTGGTACATGACGGTGACCACAAATTCGCTGCCTGTATTGTGGTTCAATCGAGGAAGAAATCAAAGTGGGGTGCCTGTTCCCCTGCGAAGCATCAGTGCGGCGACCATCGCTGTCAAAAAGGCCACCTGTTCGCTCCCCGTATCGGAAAGGAGTCACTTCTCCTGCGCGTCGATCTTGTCTTAGGGAATCGCTGTTGGCGGAGTCATGGTCATTTGAGGGAGGCATGGCGAAGTCTTGCCCTGACCAATGGACATCATCCCCTTGACCTGCGTCCAAGAGTTGCCCGTCCTGCTCATTTGCCTCTTCCTCCCCAGCTTTCTCTTGATCCTCTTTCTCTTGTTGTACCTTTTGTACGTCTTGGACCTCTTCGCCCTCGTAACGGTGTTCACCACCTTCTTCCTCGCGTCCGTAATCGTGTTCGTCTTTCTCATCGACGTTGCCCATCTGTTTCAGAGCAATTTTCCGGAAGAAATCTTTTACCCCAATTTCAACAAAGGCCTTCATTTCACCCTTACGAGGTGGCTCTGTGGGATCACGACCTCTGTGCTCCGAATAAGCTTCCGAAACATCCTCTGGGCGACAACGCCAAGACAAATCAGGCCATTTGAAGACTTCGATTGCCTTTACAAGCGTCTTGAGATCCGCGATGGTGACGGGAAGCATCGGCACTCCATAATAAACTTGGTTGTCATCGGCTACTGGCGTAACCATGTCTCCCAGTTGTACCAAGAAGTTGGAAAATGTAGATGGCGATTTCTCTATGCTTCTTCTCGCCAGTTTGTGCATCTCATGGATGCTTGTCCGCTGTACCTTGACACCTCTGAACATTCGTCTCAGAGCTCGAAAAGCCGGGCATTTAGCAGGTTGGGCCAATTCCTTTTCGGGCCAGGGGTCGCAATTCTGTACCCGACACTTGACAATATACTGAATGGCCAGAACCAAGAGGTTTCGTTCGAACTGCCAGAAAGGATGCACGATTAACGCTGTCAGAAGTTTGGAGAAGGCTTCGGAGAACACCAAAAACGACCCGGCAATAGGACCCTTGTGCGACGGAACATGTCGTAGTCCGGTGACCGGCGAGAAGAGCTCTGTGGGTGTGAAATGAAGAACACGTATACAGGTCTTCCACAGCCCTTTATAACGGATCATGTTTGCTGCATTGGCTTCAAAGTTGGCTATATCTAGCTCTGCCTTCTCTACCGACTTCTCGTATAGATCCATGGCGCGCTTCTCGATGGATGGGCGGCAAGGCAGAAATTCGATCTCGCTGGGCATGATTCGTTGCGCAGGTCGCTTCTCGAGTAACGCTTTGGCAATCACCACGTGTTGATCCTTGGCTGGCTTGCTCTTCTTGTTGGGACGCTCTGGGAGGTCATCGCCATGGTCGCGTCTTTTTTCTGGTCTTTGTTCATTCATGTTGACGCGAAATGAAGAAATGTAAATAGTAAGAGGCGACGATGCTGCAGGAAGAGAAAACTTTGATTCACTTCACGGGGTTATCGAAAATGGTTGCGTGATTAAGTGTAAAAAAGTGGTGGGCAGTGGGAAGTTGTGTACCGTTGAAATTCCTGATCAAAGTGGTTGTGCAGCGCGAATCACTGTCAGTAATCACCCGCAAGCACGCAAATTTAGGCAGCTCGCATGACAATTCTTTTCTCTTCTCCAAAGCCATTTGAAGCTTTTCTCTTTCAGACCTCCTGCAGAATTCTCATCATCAACACCCGCAACGATGGGACCCGGCCTCCCCGACCCTACAAAGATCGACCCCTGTGATATAAATGCTCGCCGTGCATTTATCGAGGCTTACTTCAAGGATGATGGGAGGTTCGTGCCAGCTGACCTAGAAAGGCGATACATCTACTCGGTGAAGGGCATGGCTCAGAGGTTCCACGACGCGGGCTTCCTCGAGGTCAGCCATCCTTATTTCGAGTATATGGTAGACCAAGGAGTTTGGGTACAGTCCTGTGAGTCACATTCCTCGTGAAAAATGGTAGCGACTAACTTTCCCTCTTAGTCGCAGCGCTCAAGAATACTAGTCTCGGTCGCCCCTGGCCATGGGGAGCCAAGCCCAGCATTAGTATTCAGAGAAGCCAGGTCTTCTCGCAAGCCTACAGACAATGGCGTATCGATAATGGCCACCCTGTCAAACCACAACCAACACCAACCGCTGCACCTGTTCAGGAGATCGCGTCTAACGACAATGCTGATACTGCTGCCCCGACCTCTGCTATTTCGGGGGATACGGACAAAGCCCCGGAGCCTGGAATGAGACGTCTGGAACTTGAGGCCCAGCTCAAACAGCTGGCTGAGCGAAACCAGAAGCTCGAGAAACAACTTGAACAAAGTAATCGCCTTGTTCAGTTGTTGGGAAAACAAAACCTTGAACTCTCCCAGCAAGTCATGGAGCTGAGTCAACAAAACAATCAGCCAGAGTAGCTGTCGATGGCCTATCGCTCAAATGTGGCATAAAAGTTCGAATCAACGTTGAATAGTGAGAAGGAATACAACTGTTTACTTGGTCGTGTCATCTAAAGTATCCCTTTCTGTGTGACTGTGTAATGCGAGTATACCTGGCGCTGCCCTGACAGAAACTTGCTAGCCCCCAGCAGTCTATCCTTTTTAGTTCAGGCAACCAAACCTGGTGTTTCGCTTGCTTCACGTCGACTTCCACAGATCATTGGTGGGTTTCAAGATCGGGACGACTCTACGTGCTTAGCCAACTGTCCAAAAGAACTCCGACGCCTGGAATTGGCGCGCATGGCCCGACATGTGTTTCCCAGCCGCCTGGTTGTGGTGTCTATTAGCTTCACATGACGACTTTTTTGAGTTAACTAGGAACGCATGCTGAGGGGAGACATCGGTCACGATACCAGCGGCGATGAGCGACACAATATCGCGACAAAATATCGCGACAAGTGCAAGATGATGGGCCAGGTTGAGAAGAATGAATGGCGGAGACATCAACCGGGACGTAACAACACCAATGGGAGGGCCTGGTCATACGAGGGGAAGATGCATACATAGAATTCCAAAGGCTAAATATGACCAACAACGGTCAAGGAACGTCGATACACACGGACATGCGAGGGAATGGGAATTCAGCGATTTAGACTTTGGTATATTAGGTGTCGGAGGGATACAAGAGCATGATTCAAAATAGGATCAATATTAGAAAAAGCAACATATGAGCCTAGGTCACACGAGCTTTATTTATGGCGATGGATGGCAAAGACCTTTAAGGTTAGATGGGACAAGTTTATTTGAAGACTGCTATCTATCGGGTGGGATCGCGACCGACTAAACGACCGCCATGTGGATTGATAGTCTTGATACAAACTTATCGTCCAAAGGTCTAGTTCTCACCCCGAAGGACCCGATTCTCTCGCTCAAGAGATCTAATGTGGTCATTCAAGACACGGTTCTCTTCCTGTAAGGCCTGCTTCACATTCTCGCAGGCTTGAAGACGAACTGCCAACCTGCGTTTCTCGATACGTTCCAGTTCAATCTGAGCACGAGCAGGAATGGTAGAAACCTGCCAGTACTGTCGCGAAACATCTTCCACGGTCTGCATTGACTCATCTACGGGCAATGCTGACCGGCCGTGGTTGAAGTCGAGCTGGATATTTTCAAGGCTCCTCCCTCTCTCTCCCTTGGAGACCGAGACCGCAAAGGTATGGGACCAGGGGTACGCAGTAGGAGGCTCCTCAGCTTTGGTGGTAGGGGACTCATACCAGAGCCTGAGGTGCTCCCACCAGCCTATATCGGTGCCCAAAGCTGGCTTACCAGCGCGCCCAGTGACGAGAAGACTGATTTTCCCAGACATCGACAGCCTACTAAATTTGGTACAGGCATCGGTCAGGTGGCTTGCGTTCTTGCAAAAGATGCAGACCCAGATGAAACCTGTCTCAACCGATAGACAGTCAGGTACGTCGTGGTCGTGCTGTCCACAATTGCCGCACTCTGGATCCGAGTTCCCGGGCACTTGGGTAACCCGACTAGGCAGAGGGGTGTCATGGCCCCGAAATGACTCGGTCAGTCTGTTTCCACCAGTTGAGGAAATGGTCCCGGCAGGGCACAACTTCATCTTGGCAGAGGCGATCCGATCGGCGTGATAAGGCTGCATACGTAAGAGCACTCTTTCAGCTCCGTGCTGATCTTGAATAAGCTTGATAGCCCTTGCGCCATCACTGGGCTTTACGGCTGTGATCTAGTCACCAATTAGCATCCTTTTCAACACGGTCTCAGTCCTCGGGCCATCAGTTGCAGTGTTGGTAGACTCTCTTACAATTTCCTCTGATAATCCAGCCTGAGGACTAGCCTGGCGCCGACCTCGGCCTCCATGCCCAGGCCGCAACGGTGGCATCGTGATCGGGGATGTTGTTTTGTTGTCGTCTTTGTTACTGTTGCTGCTGTTGATGCTGCTGACAATTACTGTTAAGCTGATTTTGACAAAGAAAAAGGGATTTTGCCAACTTACGGGCGCCTGATGGTTGAGATGTTCATGTAGAGATGAAGTTGCTGCGAAAGATAACTTGTGGGTAATTATGGTATTACGCTTGACTGTATGACTTTAAATAGGGGTTTCACTACCTGCTGCCATCTGTCAACGGCCCGCCAATGTTAGTCATAGTGAAACTATCAGTATAGAATGAATTTTAACAATCAAGAATTAGTATAAGGCTGCTTCAAGTGAAACTTCAAAAGTCAAAAGATGATTCACATAGGAACGGACGAGATCACCATTGCCATTTGAAGATTCCAGACTCTCATAACAATGCAGACTGATTGAGTACCTATATTTGAGCCGTCAGTCTCGTATCGCTGGACCATTGAGTAATCGATACAGGGTATGTGGTTGGCGGTGCATCAGAAGTTGTGTAACACTGTTGAAAATTCTGCCTGGCGCATACCTCACCAACTTCATCATACACCATTTCTTGAACATGCCTCCCTTCAGTTGAATTTATCAGTCGCGCATTTCAGGCATCGAGATAGTGCGCACCTACGAGTCCACCTCCCCACGTTATCAAGAGCTTTACGATAAGCCCTCATCCAGCCATCATCTTCAGCTATTGACCGATTTACAGTACAGGGAGATGAAGTGCTGAATAGACCGAGACGATTCGACCGATGCAACCCAATAAATCCATTTCGAAGACATCCTCGAGACGAACTTGCGTGCCGCATGATGAAGACAACAAAGATGGCAATGAGCAACATTTCTGGCCGAAGCACACATTGCGCAATGACAACTTCCGACATCGCGACTGTCAGTCCGCAATGACCGTCGCCAAACCAGAGGTCCATCACGTAGGGTACTTGGGCCGACGGGACAAACTCCCAGGAATCGGGGCCACTGTGGTATCAAGCCGCCATCACGGTGGCCACGCTACTTCGCGCATGGTCGAAAAGGCTGTATTTCTGAAAGTGGGTGACTCGTTACTTGTTGATGAGTCCAAGTCGTTCACGGCCAGATCCAAGCTAGGCATCAAAGGCTCCCGATACGACCCAGTTGCCCTGCCATCGAAATCTTTGTTTCTGCGACCTCTGGCATCCGGACGATACTGGTACAGCAGTCAAAACATCTGCAACGACACTGGAGTTGTAGGCAACGGTCTACTCGACATGTCAGTTGAGGTCAAGTCCCCGGTTGACTATGCTGTTCGGAGCTGGATGAAGCGGTAGGCTGCAAAGGTTTAACACATAGAGCCCAGAACGAAGGGAATGCTCCGAGGTTCTCGCCACAGAGTGCGCTCAGAGATTTGGATTGACCATCAACTGGTCACCTTCTGCTAGCATATCGAGTCTCGAACACCTGTGGTTGAGAACCATGTTCGACAACTGTATTTTGAACATCAACATGGACAGCGACCGACACCTCCCATCACTCGAGCTCCTACCACGTCACTCGCCGATCTCTTTCAATATCAGTGCTACCATCTCGCGGGTGTTCCGTCGACGAGCTTCGAGGCACCCAGAAGCTCCAATTCTCGGATGGCGAGTGCGTCAAGATGAACAGAACCTCGACCTGAATGACAGATGCACACGAAAAGAGTTTCGTCCTCCAGGATGACAGTCAGAGAAGTAATGAGGTTTGATCTGTCTGCACTGGTGCAACGGGATGGAGGTCATCACGCGTTGATCAAACCAAGGCATCATCACTGATTTGTTTGGCGTTGGTGTGTCGGACTATCACTTACTGCGATATGATTGCATGGTTGATGGACACTATAATTGCCTCTCACCAAACAGAACAAAGCCGGCTGTGAATGTCAATTCATGATTCCCAATTCGACTGAGCACAAACCAAAGACAGCATATCCAAGTTAGCAACTCTGGAGTACTAAGCGATTCTACTGCCATTGCCGTCGCCTCTTGTACTGTTAGCTTGCCCAGATAGACCTACAACAAAAAGTTGCTGACATTTCATAGTTCCTCAACAAAACATCCACGGGTGTGTGCCTGAACAACTCGGCCATCGACAACATCCTCCACCTTTGACCAGCCACTCGAATGCCTACCACATCACTCTTGTCGGTCTCCATCAGCTTTCAACTCCATATTCTCGCGAGATTTGAGCCATCAACGAGGTCCGTCCTCTTCGTACAGAACACCACTCATCACGGACGAAGCCAAACGCCCGGCCATCCGACGTGAAGTCGCACGTCTCAATTGACATCGAGAATATACAACTGTGTACCGCTGGCATGTCACAGAATACATCACAGATATGTTGCGAGTTAGCACCCGCCTTGAGCAGCAGTTGTGACGAGCAACAGCCTCACAAACCGCTACAAACCACGACGGTGGCATGTTAGAGCAACGCTGTTCAACTGCTTGTTGCCTACACAACGAACAATCGGCGAGTGACTGGCGTTATGCTGATCTACCCCGGATTGATTTGTTTCGGTCGCGCTACAACCTGACCAATCTGTTGTTCATACACCCTGAAAACTTGAGACAACAACGCCTAGAACAACCGGCGCCCTTGTCGCCACAATCGAAGAGGTAAACTCTTGCACTCGTCATCGCAAAGCTTGATACCTCCAGCACTTCAAAAACCAATCTGTTGCAACTCTGGCGACAATATGCTCGATCACTGAGACACAAAAGTACGACATAAACCGGACGACCAGCAACAGTTGGATTCGCCAGGCCCAAGTTGGATCGATTTGATCGTTACTCTCATTCTACTTGTCACCCATTACCTGCTTAGTCACATCACCAGCACCAAACATCCCAGCCACACACAGACATTACGACAACACGCGCAGCAGAGGCAGCAACAGGCCACCCAGCAACCACATCCATCCTTGATCATCGTCACGAGATGTCGTCTTGATTGCATACTGTTGTGCTTGTCTGGTTGGTTTGTTGGGTCACCTGATGTGCTTCTCATCGAGCACAAGCTCTTTAACTGCTGGAAAGCATGTCGCAGGCAGGCCACCCGAATATCTATAAAGAGGCATCTTCTCCCCATGAGTTTCGACTTCCATCAACCACATCCCAGCATCAGATAAGCCTAGCACAGGAGAGGGCCCCAGGTCCCATACAACACTTGGTGGATCAGACACATGATTTACATGGTAAGTGCTTGGCAGATGTCATGAACCTTCTTACTAACGACGCAGGTCGAGGGACACAGTCTCGATAAGGGGTCATGTCCTTCGACTTCCCTGCATCAACTCCGACATATACTCTCCTACTGCCTGTTGAGACCAATGCCCGCCTCGAAGCCCATAAATCATTCTCAGCCAAACCATCTGCCCTGCCACATGAATTCTTTCATTTGCCCTCAGTCTACAAAATCCTCTTTGTACGTTGTCGCCACATTCTGCAATGATCTCGAAGTAACGATCACGCGCCAGAAGTCCCATCGAGCATTATATACCGATCCTTCCGGAACCCTCCCTACAACAAATAAACACAAAATCATGCCAGATTTTGTTTCACTGAATCACTTGTGTCTGGGGTGAACCGTGAAGCGCCACGAACGACAAGTAGGTCGGCTTTCGAACCTTCACGCCCAAGAGACCACATGTCTGAGCCAAAAGCCTCCATCGATATTGGATGAGAGGGCACCCCATATACGTCGCTACTCGCAAGCATCCGCTTATGGTATTAAGAGTTGTGATTTGGTTGAAAGGTTGAATCAACAGCACTGCCCTCGCTTGGAAGGCCAAGGAAGTCCAGGATTTCAAGTCTCAATTGGCTTTCAAGTCGACGCTCCCCAGCCAGAGATTCTCGACTGAGCGACCAAGGCGGGGACCACCACTTCAGACGCGAAGAGACAACCTCAAAGCTTATTTCGTCGTGGCCCACCAACATCCACCTTCGGGGCCATTTTATATTAACCTTTTGACATTCGTTCCCTATAGACAAGACTCGCCAGACCACCTTCTATATACTAGATCTGTCTTTATGTTGGACTCATGAGGCATCGCGCCAGAGGAGTATGTTCGCGGTGGAAATTTCAATACACCGACATCGGCCAGGCCAGTGTTTTGTCTCAAGCGGCGGAACTATGGCATCCAGCCGCCCTCTGTCCTCTCTGACTCTATCGAGCATTTGGGAGATATCATCAAACTGGGCAGTCAGAACGCCGACGATACCATGGATTACTAGCTCCATACGCCACCACTCGTCACGTCCGCGAGAGGCACCCTACGGCGCCGGGCCATACTTGAAGATGGCTTTCCTTACATCTGTACCTTTGAATCTGATATCGTGCAAGGTGAAGCTCTACTCGAGTAGAACGCCACGAATCTGTCCAACGCATTAGAAGAAGATACATGGTACGACGAAGCCAGTTTCGATGCAACGGCGGCCAAATCCCAGCGCTTTAGAACGCTCTAGAAAGTCTGCCTCAGGGTGTTTCACTGTTCACCGATGTTGTTTCTACAGCGACACTATCCCTGGCAGGAGCAAGGTGGTAGGGAGGGATCAGATATTTTCTGCTCTCTCGATTTCTCCTTGGCATTCTCCTCACTGACTGGGCGCCAATGCTGGGAGTCTGATGAGGGACGTCTTGTGTCGGCTCTTCACTATGCTCTCAAGTGTGGCCTGAACAGCTGTGAGCCTTGGCCAGATCATATAATGGCAAGATCTTTCCGATACCATCTCTTTGACCTCCAATGTGTGTCCTTTTAGCGTCCACCACAAAATATGATGGCATTGCCACCCTT
Organism: Fusarium heterosporum; assembly: GCA_013396295.1. Lineage (NCBI taxonomy): Eukaryota > Fungi > Ascomycota > Sordariomycetes > Hypocreales > Nectriaceae > Fusarium > Fusarium heterosporum. Next base: position 153 of record JAAGWQ010000095.1, on the reverse strand, counting down.
TTCTATTATTTCAATTGACAGTTTGCCACACAAGGTTTATATAATAGATAGGAGCCTCACAGGCATCAGGCCTGTATCTTTGGTGTATCTCAAAAGATACCTAAATTTCTATTGGCCTAGACTAATATAGACTAAAAGGACACACATTGGAGG